>JAGFMF010011768.1:2138277-2182216 GCA_019455555.1 Galemys pyrenaicus
ATGACGTCACTGACAATGGTTGATATGATCGATGGCGTCACTGACATGGGTGATATGATTGATGACGTCACTGACATGGGTGATATGATCGATGACGTCACTGACATGGGTGATATGATCGATGACGTCACTGACATGGTTGATATGATCGATGACATCACTGACATGGTTGATATGATTGATGGCATCACTGGCATGGCTGATGGTATTGTTGATTTGATAAGCCTGCTCCAGCTTGAGTGCAAGGACCCATGTCCTGTCCCCCAGTCTAAAAGGAACAAGAGAAGGGCCTGTGTCCACAGTGTCTGGAGATTCGGTGTTCAGGGCCGTGGGAAGGATGGCACCACAGGGGAGGACTGAGGACGAGAATCTATGGCCACAACCTCAGTGAGGACGCACTGGGGACAAAGGAAAGATCAAATGGGAGCTCAAGTGTGTGCTGTGAGCTATGCAATGTCAACAGCCCATCCAGCTCCTAGAAATAATATTCAGAAAAGGCCAGGTCACGCCAGCTAAGGACACCCATTCATTCATGTATTCACTCATCAATCATTTATTCAAGGAGTTTTATTGAGTGACTCTTGGGTACTGAGGAATGCACTGGGAGCTGGGGTTCCATCTGTGAGCAGGCCAAGCATCTCCTCTCCCCTCATTTAGCTTAAAATTTACTGAAAGAGATCCAACAAATCAAATAATCACACCAGCTAATAATTAACTAACTCCTTTCAATGAACTCTGCAATTGTGGTAAGTTCTAAGAAGGAGACGTGCAGCTATTCCACTGTGCACGCCTGTGCAGATGCAGCCATGTCCAGGAGATTCATGCAAAGGAGGTTTCCAAAAGAAGCAACATTTAGTGGGAATGGGAGTTAGCCAGGTAAAGGACTGGTGGAAGAGTGTGCCTGGCAGAGGGAACAGAAGGTGCAAAGTTCCTGAGGTAGGACAATAAGAAGCTGGACAAGCTCAGGGACTGAAAATCTCTGGGACTACTGTGTGTGAAAGAGAATGACCCGAGATCAGACTCTGTGATCCCAGGTAAGGCGGCTGATGCTCGGTCCTGTAAGTCAAGGGTAAGTGGTAGACCACATCCAAGCAGCAGGAAGTTATAGAAAGGTTTTTGAAGGGATCCTAACATGACCCCACTTGCCAGACTTAAAGAAGCTAAACACTCTATGGACCTCACCCATGGAGTGTGGGGTTCAGGTCCTGTTTCTCCCTGAACCACCTGTCATCGTTGAGGAGCAAGTCGAAAGGTAGGAGACACTTCCCAGGTGGCCAAGACCTCAGGGACCCGCCTTGCAGTCAGTCACCACTTCAGCGAGCAGCCCTGCCTCTGTTTTGATGGAAGTTACATGCACTCTTGAATCTGGATTATTCCTCCAGAAACTGGAGAGGCAATGGGGTGAGATCATGTAACCCAGAGCTCAGGACATGTGGCTGCTGGGCAGGGCCTGGGCTGAGCCCTGCTCAGCTCAATCACTGGTCACTCTCTGCTCCTTTCTAATGGACGCCTGTCTTGGGGAGACTCTCCGAGCCCACTGGCAACTGAGTCCCCTGGGTGGTATTTCCTCAGCCCCTTGCCGAAAGCCTTCTCTCAGGAGGTGATGCAAGCGAGCTCATCTTAGAGGAAAGCCTTATGTTCCTGCTGGTGTGAATAGAACGCCAGAATCTTCTCCTTACCCCGAGTCAACACAAAACAGCATGCTCTTCCTCGCCTTGCCATGGAAAGAGCAGGTTGGTTTTGATCTAACTCTTTCAAGCTCTCCAATTTCACCCATGACCTAATCTATTCGCTCCTTCTTCAAATGCCCACTTCCCGATATTTTTCTACTTCAACATCCATAAGCTAACACGCTCCAGGTCTCTCAGAGATGAAGAAAACCCATCAAAGAGAAATATCAAGACTCACTTTTTCCTTGGAAGGCAGAGAACTGAGTTAATTCACTGGACTCCCAAGACCTGGTTTTCTCAAAGGCTTGGCAGCGAAGTTGGGTTGGCACGAGGACAAAATTGGCACCAGACACGATGACAACTTGGGTTCAGTGTACTGAGGACCACAGAGTGGGGGTGATGGCTCAGGGAGGGGGACGAACAGTCACCCCCATGGAAGAAGACCTTGGACTGAGACTCTCGGCAAACAGACCCGTGTGTGCAGGACTGGCTGATTCATTTATTTATTTAATTGTGCTTTTTCCCTTAAAAAATATTTCTCATCAGTGTTATCAGCTTGGCCTCAAAATGACTTTCCTATTATTGCTTATAAACAGACCTTTATCACGGAGAGCTTGCCTGCTGAATTAAGACACTGTGTTAAGCAGTATATTGCTTCTGTCTGGCAGATCAGCTGTTTGTAGGGAGATAATAATACCAAAAGCAACCACAACAATCAGCTACTGTAAATTAACTTAACTGTGTGAAATAATGCCTCCTCCATCAGATTCGCTTTCTGAATGACTTTATCCTTAAATTAAAGCTTGCTGAGGCTGAAGAGTAAATCATTTCAATGGTGCTGGGTTTTTCAGGTAATGTCTTCATATATTACTGTAATTTCAATCCACCAAGGCATGCAGATGGCTTTGGTCTCTGGCTGCTTGTCTCCAAAACCCTCTCCTGCTCTGCCATTTTGTAATTACAGTGCGCCTGAGCCCTGCCGCCGCTAGATTTCCCAGGGTGCCCTGGCAGCCAAGGCAATGTATCTTAAAATTATTATTCTTGTGTGGCCCTCGTAGCATAAATGTAAATCTTTTATGCTAACGCTGTCAGAGGGTTAGCTCTGGGGCTCCAAGGTGTGCTGATGTAGAAATCACCCGCCATCCATCAACCCTGGACCAGTTGGGATCCAGGAAATGATTCGCTTTGGGGGAAGGGGAGAGGAAGGAAGCTCAGTATTACTTCAGTCTGAGTGGGAGCCAACAAGTCCCCGGGTGGGTCCTTTTGGGCGTGGGGGGTGTTCGCTTCTGGGGTGGCACATTGCTCACAGTGCTCTGGAGGGGAGGCAGGAGCAGCTGAGACAGAGCTCACGCAACTCCCGCGGGCGGCCCCTTCAGGCATCACGGTTCAGAGAGCAGGTGATGAAGTCCGGTCTTCAGAAAGCTCCTGGAAATGAACTTCCTCTATAAGCTCCTACCTTGGTGAAGGTGAAGTGGAGAAACGCCTCTCCCCAACAAGGAAAGCAACTTTATAGGCATCTCAGCTGCTCACCCAAGGATCCAAATCCCTACCTCCCACCCCTCTGAAGGCGCCGAGCATGCGCCAGGGACAGAGATGAGGGTCTGCTCTCCAGGCTGGGCAGGGGAACAGGGAGTAATCGGGCGACAAGGAGACCGCAGAGACCGAGACAGGAGCGCAAATGCAGGTCCGGTGTCGATAACGATGTGATCGGAACATGCCTGTGGAGCAGAAATGCTGAAAGCAGGGAAAACACAGAGCATTAGACCTCAAGCGTCCGTAGCAGCACTTCTAGAGATAAAAACAGTAATAGCCGTCTGATAACACTGGTAACAGTAATATGCATAGCAGCTACTATGTGTCAGACACTGCGCTCCACCATTTACATCCTGCAAACTCTCTTTACCAACCACTCTTGGAGACTTCACCTTATAAACAAGTGGGAACGGTTGCTGAGTTGTTCTCTCTTGGCTGGAGAGGGCAGGGGTGAGTGCTTTGCTGTCGCTGCCCATTTCTGGGCAAGCACTGAAATCAGACCACGGCGCCTCGCCTCACCCACTCTGGCACGGGACCCGCAGTAATTAAGTGAGCGTCGGACGGAGTTAATGGGCGTGTAGCTTGCCCAAGACATTTTCAGCAAACGTAACCCTGGTGAACCATGCCTGCCACGGGCCAATTTCATCACATGAATTCTTTACCCAAGAATCTTTTCTCCTGATTCCTAAGTTTACTGATCATAATAAAAAATGTCCAACCATAGAAGGCTTTATTTGTGTCTGGAACCAGGAAAGCATATTATATAAGTTGTCTCCTTTTTGTTCCTCCCAAAAAGCCCATTGTAGAGAGAACTGTTAGTGCCTTTGTTTTACAAGTGAGAAAACTTTATAACACACAGGAGTTAAGTTACTGTTCAGGTAGTAAGAGATAGACCAGGGTCGGGTCCTAGCAGTTCAACTCTCCATCCTTTAAGAACTGCTCATGGGGGCCTCCCTGGTGGCGCAGTGGATTAAGCAACACACTATGAAGCAAACCGCAGCCACTGCAGCACGAGTTTGATCCCTGCTGCCAGCCAGGCGGGGGACCCACATGGTGCAGCGACCTCTCCTGCTGTGCCCGCTGCTCCCCTCAGCAGTGTACTTCCGTTGATCTGCCTGTTCTGCTCCCCACTTTCTGTGGTGAATCCTCTCACCCCCCCATATCTCTGGCCTGTACCCCAGTGCTTGTATGCATAAATAAATAAATCTTTAAAAAAAAAAAAAAAGAACTGCTCATGGCCATGACCTTGGACGAGAACTACGCCAGTGTGAGTCGAACACAGTCACAAAGGGAGTTCAAATTTGCAGAGTGCCTCCTAAGCCAGTGCTCGTTTAAAACTATAGTCATTATTTTAATTCCACTATAGAAAGGCTCCACGAGGAAACAGCAGGTAAACATCTGCACTGACACACGTCTGGGTGCACCTGCCCAACCTTGGGCCCCTCAGTGTGCCCCCATCACAGCCTTTGAGCTTTCTAGGATCCCTCTGTATCAGTCAGCCTTACCCAGAATCTGCTGCAGTAACAAAATGGCCATCAGCAACACAGATGTACAGGACCGGAGGGGAAGATGCAAAGCAGAAGTCAGGAGGAGAAACATATTTGGCACATGACAAAGCTAAGCCAAAACGAAACCCAGAACTGACTATACAGTGGGGCAGCCACGGCGGGGAGGAAGGCGGAGAGCACAAGACAGAGGGGACCCCCGGACCATGGTGGCGATTATGGGTGCCTGGTGGCTGGTGTGGTGTGACTGCGATGTGAGCACCAGACCTCTGAAGCACACAGAGGGCTGCGAGCCAGTGCTCCCGCAGACACACAAACAGCCCTGAATCTCAGTGACTTATTACAACAGAGGTTTCTTTCTTCTTCTGTGATGAGTTGAAGACCCCCTGGGCTTTGCTTTCTTGTGTGAAGAAGCCTCCCCCCCCCCACCCCCAGGACAGAAGGGAAAGAAGAATGTGGGTTGGCTTAGGACATCTGCTGAGTCCCCTGTCGCATCACCCCAGTGCCGCCGGCCAAGGCACGTCGTGCGGCCAAGCTGGTATCAGGAAGTTAGGGACCAGAGCCCCGCAGACACCCAGCGAGGAGGGAGGCGCTCGTGGGGGCAGACAGTGAGTATTTTGCAAGAGTGTGGTGCCCCTGGCCCCACTCCTGGCAGCTGCCACCCCCTGCTGGGCTGGGGCCAAGGGAGTCGCCTCTCAGAGTTCCGATCAGGGCACCCAACGCCCATGCGGAAGCAGACGGGTCAGACGTGAGGGGAGTGTCTGAGCAATCAAATGTGACACCTGGTGTGGAAACAGAGGCTGCTCTTCTAGAATGATCCGTGGGAGAAAGAGTAATAGGGGCTATCTGGAAGCCCAGGGAGGGAGAGAGAAATCTCCTTCAGCTTTTCCTTAAACATGACCTTCGGATTCCTACCGGGCCCTTCGCGCCCTCAGAGTTGGTTTCTGCTTCTCACAAAGCCGAAGGCTCCGAGGGGCAGGCCGCTTGTCTGCGGTCACACAGCCCCAGAGGGGAGATGCAGGCTTCAGGTCTACACTTCGGCCTTGTTTGTTACCTTATTAGAAGAAAACGCCTCCCCAAAGCCTAATGAGTGATAAATATTCATGCATCTACAACCCACACTATGAAATAAAACTTCACAGATGTGACTGAAGACCCTGAATGTCCCTCCTGGACCCCATTTGTCTTCTCAACGACCTCTCCTGCTCAATAGGCACTGTTCTTTCTGAATCTATGTTTACCACCCCGTGCATTTATTTGTACATTTTCAAAAAGTGGACGTCAGCTTCTGTGTGTTTTTAAATATGATAAAATGGTATGCTCCTGTATGTCTCTTCCTAAGGCTCTTTCCATCCTTCTAGATGTTTCTAGAGCTTCTTTCTCAGAGGCACGGGTGCCAGAGATGTCCCACGTGTAGGTAAGGTCAGACTTTAAACCCTTCGCTGCCCGGTTCCTACCCGGCTGCTGCTCCTGAGGAGTCAGCACGCCCTTGGGCCATGATGCTGTCTCGTCAAAGGCGCTTCCAGGAAAGGCCCCAAGGAAGCAGGCAGAGGGAGGGCGTCCACCCTAAAGGCGCTGGGGCAGAGTCACCCACTGGCTACCCTGGGCCCTGCTTACTTCCAGACCAATGTCCAAGCAAGTGACCTTCCAAGAAGGTGCTCATTTTAGATGCACTGAGAGACGACCAGTTGTTAATCCCCAGTCTCGATTATAACGTGCACTCCAGAGAGGGAATGCCTTATTTAAGATTTTTAGAGTAATAGGCTATTATTTCCAAAGAGAAGAAATCGTCCCCAGGGGCCACTGACCTGGAGAGCTTTTCCATTTTTTTCCTCCTTTTTAAAGCTTGCGTGACCTGAGGTCTGAGAGCTGCGGCGTTATGTAAGAAACCGCAAGCCAAGAGACTTGAACTTGACTTGAAGTCTTTCTTGAATATTCAATAAAATTTTGGAGATTTATTGGCCTATGACAGAGACCAATTTCCTGTTACATGGACCAGAGAGGAGATTAAAAAAAGATTTTCAGAGCAGCGCCCATATTTCTTAGGAGAGGCTCACCTAATGTTGCAGACCGGGCTGCTAGTTCTTTCCTCTGGCCCGATCTGAAATGAGAAGGCTGGAGCTAAACCCTGCAGTCTCCCCACAGGGACCATTTCAATTTTCCTCTGAGTAACAGCCCCATAAGGATCGTCTTCACGGCTGTAAGGTCAAGGTTGGAAGTGGCTGAGTGTGGAAAGATTGAAGACCATGCCACGGGCTTTCAGTGATGTACACTGGTGTGCGCTCAGCAGCCAGGGAAGGGAGGAGTGATTCCAGCAGGCTTTGGAATTTAAAAGCTTTGCTGCAAAGACCTGGGACAGAGCTGCAGAAATATGGCTGAAGCCTGACAATAGGTTGGCAGGAGCTATCCATCCCCAGCGTGTCCCTGGCTCAGGGTCAGTGTCTGAGCTTGAATACTGTCTCTGTGACCTTGGGCAAGTTATCCCACCTTTCTGTGGATCACCTGTAAAATATCGATCCCTCTATTCCTACCACAGGGTCGGCGGGAGATAACCCGTGTCGAGCTCTGAAACAAGGCTGTGTGCGTTCCTGCCCGACTCCCTCGTTCAGCTCTTTCCCTCGCTCAGTCTGGCTTGTCCACTGCACCACCTTTTCTTACTGCTTTTATCTGCATTTGGGTCTTTCTGCATGCCAGGAGGAGGGCCGTTCAGGGAGTGGCTCACAAAAATAATTAAGCCAGACTCTGTTCTGGAAAAGTCGAGTCGAGTAGGAAAGCCACACAGTTACAAGCACTCCGAGGATCTCACGACACAGACCAGGGTGGGCTGCCGCAGCCAGAGGGGAGAAGGGCCGGGCACGTTTAAATAAGAGAGGGGGTGACAGGGAAGGCGTGACATTTGCATGGGCCCTGAGCACCCGCAGATGGAGAACATGGAGAGAACATTCAAGACTAGGAGAGGATTTTTTTTCCCTTTTTTGCTTTCTTTCTATTTTTTCTTACGATGTTTGCTTGCTTTTCTCAGGTGTCGTCCCCATAGAATTTCCACCACCAGTTCACCCGTGCACACCACCAGAGTCCCTTGTGGTTTTCCACCCTCATTTTGATCCCTCTCCCTCTGTCTAGGAGAGGAATCTGTTTAACTGCAAGAGGCAGGGGGAGACCCAGGAGGCTGACATGACTGAACGTGGGTGTCACTCACTTGAGAACATCTGTCCCAGAGTCCCCACAGCCTGGAAGGTAGCGGGCTCAGAACTGGGCCGCCTGCTCATCCTTAAACCAATCGCTGGCAAAGAGTCTCGAGGGTCGTCCACCCGGGTGGACAGTCCCCCGCTCTCCCTGGACCTGCCCAGACCTGGACCAAACGAAACTTCGCCTCAGAGAAGGGCACGGGCACGGGCAGCCAGCAGTCCCCACCGTGAACAGGCCGCCCCTGCAGGGGTCCAGACGAGGTCGCCAGGCTCACAGCCCCAGGGCACCCACGTCCTGAAGGGGGAGGGGCCGTGCGAGCACAGCATGGACAGCCAATGGGGCAAAGCAAGCAAGCACCGTGGGGCGCCGTGGAGACCCAAAAGAGAGCCCGGGGAGGCGTGAGAAGAGGAGTGTAGGAAGACCGGCCGAAGGCGACAGTAGCTAGCTGGCACCAGCTGAGCGCACTTCTGTGGCACGGGAGGCAACGATGGCAGCCGGAGCCCGGGATGGATGGCTTCCCTCCGGCAGAGTTCCAGGCTGGGCCGGCTGAGCACCCGCGGGCACACCCAGCGCCTTGCCCTTCCGGCGCCCGACCGCGGCTGGGACTGAGGCTAAGAAATCTCTGTCCCAGGAGGCCTGGCAGTGACCGGTGCAGGGAAAAGGCCTCTCTGGGAGGTGGGGAGATCCTGATCTTTGCAGAGCAGGAGAAGGCCATCTCTCCTGGCACAGGTGACCGGGCGCTGAAGTCCCCTCTCCAGGATAGGAATGAGACTCGAGCCGTCAGCCAGCGCCGAGCACTGTGTATTCCCTCTTCGTGGCCGAGCAGTGACGGCGTCTTCCAGGGGGCCGGCTGGAAGAGCGTTTGCCCTCGCTTCTGCGCTCTCTCCTGGAGGCTCGGACCTGGGAGGACAGACAGACAGACAAGGAGACGGCCGGGAGGGATGCCTGGGCGTCCTCCTCTGCAGGAGAGGCACATTTCTCGTGTGCCTACGTTGGCGGGAACTGTTTTTTGTGTCGCGTTTCAAAACCAGTTCCGGCTCAGAACCATCCCTGGCCGGCTCTTTCTGAGCGTGGCTTATTTCATTGGCCACACAGCATTGGCCAACATATTTCATTGGCCAAAAATGGAAACACACAGCATCAGTCCTGCCTAGCTCGCAAAGCCGATGCGAAATCGTTTTCGCAAAATGTCAAGTGTTGCAAGGACACAAGTCGTCCCTGGCCCACGGCCCTGGTCCTGCAGAGGGCTCCCGCGCCAGCCGCCCGCGCTACCCTCCACGTCCTCCTTCCAGCAGACGCCAGCGCCCAGTTGTTCGGCCGAAATTCACGGAGGGCGCGTCTCGCTCTCCCACTCTCTGCATGTGATCCCGGGCAAATTCCATTTACTCTGACTTCAAAATATGTCCCCAAGTGGCACACATCTCAGCTCCCCCCCAGTGGCCTAGGGCACCGCGGGGACACAGCGGCCTGCCCGAGCCGGCCTCTGCTAACCCGCAGCCGCCACCCCGCCCCCCGAGGCAGGCCTCCCCCTGAAGTGAGAGTCAGAGCGAGCCAGGCCGAGCTCGCCCAACTCCAGCGCCATCCGGTGACCCCCATAAACCAGTCTCCTTCCCGGCGCCCTCATAGCCCAGCGCCTCCTCCCACTCAGCGCATCCCAGGGACACAGGACTCTGCTGCTCTGAACCGCCCAGCAGATCCTCCCGCGAGGCTCCCACTGCTTCCCTTTGGCGGGAGCGAACCCCCCACACCAGCAGGACCAGCCATTCTCCACTGAGGCTCCGTCCAGCGGCACCTCCTTGGCATCCCACCCGGAGTGGCACAGACTCGGTCTCCACATGGACACGGGCCCTCATCACGGAAACCGAGCGCTCCTTCACCTCACACCTCTTGAACCCCTTCTGGTTCCTCGCTGAACTCATCATGACCAAGTTAGACTACAGCGTCCCTGTCCACCTGTCGCTGCCAGCTCCCGCTCCAGAAAGCTGGGATCCGTCTCGTTTACACTTCCAAATCCTGCGACAGTGGCCAGGGAGAGGCAGCTGGGTACTCGAGCATGTGTCGGGTGAAGGAAGGAAGGTGTTGCCCCCCAAACGGACTAGCTTTAGAAAGCTAAAGCCAGTATCGATGTGTGAGCGTGTATGGCGGGCGGGCCATCCCTAATTCTCAGATGTGTCTCTGGTAGCTTTTTTTTTAAAAGATTTATTTATTTATGCTTATAAGAGCTGGGGTACAGGCCAGAAGTGTGGGGGGTGAGAGGAGTCACCAGAGACAGAGTGGGGAGCAGAACAGTCAGATCGACTGAAACACACTGCTGAGGGGAGCAGCGGGCGAGGCAGGAGAGGTCTGCTGTGCCACGTGGGTCCCTGGCTGGGGATCAAACTTGCGCTGCTGTCGCTTGGCTTAACTTCAATCCACTAAGCCTGCTCTATCCATCAGCGAGGAGGCCCTGAACTCCCAGGTAAGCAAGCAGCGCTCCAGGGGAGACTGTTCTCTATTTTTCTCCCTCACCTGTTGAGGGCTACGAAGCATTCGCCCTGTCTGCCACCTGACTCCAGCACACGGACGCATCCCCACGCTTTGGAATTCTCAAGTAACATAGTTCTAATGGTTAACCTATTGTTTACTTTACTGGAAAGATACAAATTCTACCAGAATTCAAATTATTCAGAAATCTGCTCCAGGTTAATGGCATCACGGTCCCCTTGCACACAGGGGTGGCTGGTGGAGTATGGATATGTACGTGTGCAACGTGTGTGTTTAAATAACGCCAGCTCCGGATCAGGGGAAACAAACAGACTGTATATTGTCAAGCAGTTTTGCTGGAAGGAACATGTAGCCAGAGTTAGGTAAGATAAGTCATTAATGAGCATTCCCCATCGGTCCCCCGGGGTTGGAAGAGAAAGAACGGCTGCTAAAGACTTTCACTGAAACCTGATTCTGTGCCAGGCAAAGGATAAGCGCCTTCCTTACCTTGTCATCTGACTCAAATTCGCAATCTCCACCCACCTGGAGGAATAAGACAAGACTGCATTCTCGGTTTCTTCCACCGTCTTGTGTTTATTGACACCTGCTTCCCGAGAGCCTAACGGAGCAGCTTCATCTCATTCCCCATGTACAACACTACTCCCTCGCCCTGAATACATTCATCATCTTATACATTCTCTTCTCTTGGGTTTTCCGTCTCAGTGAACGTTATCACCACACACCAAAACATCACAGACAGGAAACAGGCTCTCCCCCGATGCTGACATCTCCCTGCTCTTTCCAGGGCATTCTCTCTCCGGAACGGCAAGAGGATTGGTGTCCTCATCTGTGAAGTGTGTCCTGCCTTTGGTGTCCATCACTGTGGAAGGATTAGCCATCCTGGCCACGCGTTCCCAGAAGGAGCAACACCTACCTTGGCGATATGAGAATATGGCCTGAGTAGAAGTCTGTGAGTGGGGTGTGCTGTAGTGTGTGTGTGTGGGGGGGGGGGGGTAGGACCTTTGAGAGTCTGTCAAAAAGTACAGAGGCACTGTGCTTTTCCTGTGGCCACCACAGCCAACGTATTCCCGCTTCTCTCTCAGTTGGATCCTGCAGTGTGGATGGGACAAAGATGAACCCCAGCCAATCTTTGAGGGACATGTGTACCAAATGAAGAACTAGCCTTGAGACTCCCTGAGAGTCTTGGGCTCACTTGTTATTGCACTGCAGCTTAGCCTATCCTGACTGGCCAATCTCCCTAGTAAGTATCTCACTTGGATAACAATTCTTTACACCTGGATCTAAACTTCCAGGTCATTATCAAAATCTGGAAGGTGCCATCACGGTTTCTATAGTAGGACAGCATCACTGTTCTCTAACTCAGCACCAGCAGACCTTTTCCTAGGAAGAGTCAGTAAATATTTTCGGCTCTGCGTGCCGTATGGTCCCTGTCACAACCACTCAATTCCACTGTTGTGTCAGGACAGCCACCACAGATGATAAATAAACAAGGGAGTGTGGCCCTGTGCCAGGAAGCTTTATTTATGGGCACTGAAATATGAATTGCATATCATCTTCATGTGTGATGAAATATCATCCTTCCCGGGATTGTTTTTCAACACTTAAGCATGTGGAAACCACTCACAACCAGCCCTCGGGCTGCATTTGGCCTTTAGGCTTGCTGACCCCTGACCTAAAGGAAGAGTCCAGAGACCTGAGCCTGGCATTGAAAGTGCATCTATGCTCATGGCTTTGTCACGCTCCCTGTCCACCCCTCCACACACACACTGAGCTTCGGTCTTTCTGATGTCTGCCATCAAGTCTCTCTTCAGTCTGTCCTCATTACGTGACCCCACCTTGCCACGCCTGCCTCCAAGCCTCCACACATGCCGCTCCCCTTGCTAGGAATACCCTCCCTTCTCCGCCACACCAAGGAAGCTTTCATTCACCTACCAAGACTGAATTCAAGTGTCACTTGCCTCATCAAATCCTTCCCAGCGCCGAGGCTGACTTAGCTGCTCTTTCTGTGTTCCTGTAGAACTTGCACATGTTTGTTTTAGCATCCTTCACACATATCCCACAAGATGGTTTCTCAACCTTGGAATCTGGAGCCAAGTAGGGAGCTCTCCAGAACACTTAGCAGCACCTGACGCCTCTCCCTCCTAGAAGCCAGAGAACAGTCCCCCCAGTCGTGACAACTGAAAATGGCTTCAGAGACGGCCGACTCCCCTTTGGCCCGCCCCATCCCAGTGAGCACTGCTCGCCTGAATATTGACTTGGCGTTCAAACGTGGAGCCCCTTGGAGACAGGAGTGAGACAACCTTCTTTTATTATCATAAGTGCAAGGACAAGCAGATCTTCAGCAAATGTTTATTGAATGGAAAAGTGAGTAAGATGCTGCAAATCATCGACTCTATTAGCATCGATCTGAATAATTTTTAAAAGATGTAAGTCTGGCAATTCTATTATTATTTTTCTTTACCTTTGCAAAAAAAAAGCCAGTTTTATAAAATCTGAGCATACTGCAAGGACTTTCTAGTGCATGTATTGTTTTATTTATGCTGCTCTCACAAGTGCAATTAACACTGCATCTGTTTTACTAACAATTTCCTTTGTTTTATGGAGTGCTTTCCATTTCTCTGAATGTGCACAGGCCTGGGCTTCCCACACTCTGCAAGTGGATAAATCGCTGTACATGGTGGGGTGAGGGGGGCTGGTGTGGGGAACAGCCAAAGTCTTTCTCAGTCATTTCCCTATTCTTGGGCATCCCATGGGCTAAACTTACTAATTATTTCATACATCCCCTCCTACTTCTCCTAGATCAGAGAAAAAATAATGCTTTCTGGTGGAAGCATTGCATGTGGGGCCTGTCGCTCTTCCCTCGAGCAGGTGGTCCGTTAGGTCCTACCCAACAACACTGTCCTCCTCACAGTCAAATGTGCTCAAGTGACACCCACACTGGAGCCCACCACAAAGATACAGCCACTCTCGCGGGCCCTGAAGCCCCTCAGGTCAACGGATGTCAAGCTCTAAGTCATGACCCTCTTCCTATCCAGTGCCCCAGACTGGCCAAGTGGACACCAGACATGCCCCATTCCTGGCCCCGATATCAAAGGTGATGGGTGAGTTTCCCCTTTAGGACACTAAGATTTAGAGGGATAGAAAAAGCACAGTGGCCAGGAGCACAGCCCATGGAGCGTGGCTGCCCGGGCTCCCCTCTGACCTTGCAGTGTCCTGAATGACTTTGGGCTCCCCTCTTAACCTCTGTGAACATGGTTTCCTCTTTGGCAAAACAGCGCCTCTTAGGACCCATGTCCTAGGACTGCTGTGAGGATTCAGACAAAGTACTTGAGCTGCTGACAGTAACACCCAGGTGCCTGCACAGAGAGAGATGCCACTGAGGACACCAAGTCGTTCCCATCTTTAAGGGATCCAAGCCCATAAAGTGCTGTATGTCTGACTGTCTGTCTTTCTGTCCATCCATCTCTCTCTGTCTCTGTCTCTGTCTCTGTCTCTGTCTCTCTGTCTCTCTGTCTCTGTCTCTGTCTCTCTCTCTCTCTCTCTCTCTCTCTCTCTCTCTCTCTCTCTCTCTCTCTCTCTCTCTCTGTCTCTGTCTCACACACATGCACAGAGACAGAAAGAGTGGGAGAGAAAGACCATGACAACCATCAGCCAAACGAAGGAAACAGGAACTAACCCACAGTTCTGAGCTCCAAGCGGCACTGTGCCCACAATCGCACTTGGCTTCCCCTGACAACACAAGCGTCACAAGCGCAGGGCCCTTGCGAAGTGGCGGCAGTCAGGAGGACACCGCGATGACAGAGGGCATACAGCATGCTTGAGGAGAAGAAAAACTGGGGTCCCAGGGATTGAAACAGGGGGACAGAGGATGTGGCTCTGACTGAGACAGGGGGCAGGGGACGCTCCCAGGCCAGAGAGCCCCCAAAAGGCCCCTAAAAGAGAAGAAAGGAGGAAAAGCCTCCAGCTGCTGCCCTCTGAGGAGGGGAGAGAAACTGGGACTCGGTCCTGGCTGTGACAGACTGGAAGGAGCACCAATGGCCCTGGGCCTGGTGTCTCAAAGAGCTGTTTGTTGGTGGCATAAACCAGCGACTCACAAGAGCTGGAACACTGGAACACCGCCTCTATAGGCCCATACTGGCCAAAAGGCCACAAACCAGAATCAAGGGCTATAGCAACAGAGGCTATAACCTATCAGAGGACAGTGCCCAATACAGGTCAGTCTATGGGTTCTCACCCACGTGCACAATTGCAAGGGACCTCAGGCTACAGGAACAACAACCATGGGGTTTATTTACAAAAATGGGGGAAACTGAGGCTGGCTGATTCATCCAGACAGCATCAGCGTTGGCAGTCACCGGTCACCAGTTGTAGGCAGCACTGTCCAGTAGCAATGACCACTATGGGCCTACAGAGGCGGTGTTCCAATGTTACAGCACTTGTGAGTTGCTGGTTTATGCCACCAACAAACAGCTCTTTGAGACACCAGGCTCAGGGCCATTGGTGCTCCTTCCAGTCTGTCACAGCCAGGACTGAGTCTCAGTCTCTCTCTCTCCTCAGAGGGCAGCAGCTGGAGGCTTTCCTCCTTTCTTCGAAGGCTGGAACCTTCCTCTCCTCTTCCTCTGCAGGAGCTCTTCTTCCTCTGCTGCTTCTCTGTCTGCTCCTCCAGGTGGCTCCGAATCTCCATCAGCTCCCTCTCCCAATGCTCCCTTCAACCTGCCTTATATTCACTTTCAAGGTGCCCCACCACAGTCTGATTGGTCCATTTTCCTGCACCTGATTGGTCCACTTTACAATCCAGGTATCACACTGCTACATAAAAGGTTTCTGAGGAAGGACTACCACACTAACTTGCAGGGGAGCCAGAGACCACTCCTCCTGACAGCTGTAGCCTAGTAACAGGATGACGCCCTGATAGGACAGCTGAGTTGAGCCTTCCAGAAAAGTCAGCCAGGGAGGAAATGAATGTGTGCGGTCACTGCCATGAGGCTGCTTTTCTTGTGAAGCCCAAACCCCTCCGCCTCGCAGCACCCTGGGGGGTATCAGCCATACACAAACATCAACACTGGAGACCATTTTTTACTGGTATGTCTTTCCCTTACCGGGGCGGGGAGATGTATTTCTCCTAAGCCTTAACAAAAGTTTGAGCAAAGCCTTGATGAAACATTACTCACCGCTCCCGTTGTAACCTGCTCTGACACTCCTCCCCAGGGAGCCAGCCGCTGCGAGGACTGTGATCACCATATTCTAAACTTAACTGACCACGTAGCTGCTTCACTCGCAAGGAGGGGAGAGTCACCCCCTCCCGACCAGAAAGGCGGGATTTTATGACCTGTTTATAAAAGTCTGCATATACACTGACTCAAAAGAATGTCTGCACCCCTATGTTTATTGCAGCACTATTTACAGTAGGTAAGACCTGGAGACAACCTAAATGCCCAAAAACAGATGGCTGGATCGGGAAGCTGTGGTACATATACACGATGGAATACTACTCAGCAGTCAAAAATGAAAAACTAGACTCATTCATGGGAACATGGATGGAACTGGAAGGGATGATGCTCAGCGAAATAAGCCAGAAGGCAAAAGAAAAATACTAGATGGTTCCTCCCCTAGGAGGAATATAAGGGAACCAAACAGGATCAAGGAAAGGAATAAGAACAATAATAATAATAATAATAAATATACAACAAAAACCAAAAATGAAAAAACAAGGACAAATTGGGGACACTTGGTGGGGAGGGGGAGGGGGGTTGAGGGCAGACAGGAGCATGGCGGACTGAGGTGATGGTGCACTGGTGATATGGTGATGGGGAATACATGGAGATTACATTTGATGTCAAATATATATAAATAATGGGAAAAATATAAGCAACTTCCAGCAAAAAAATAAATAAATAAAATAAAAGTCTGCATAAAACACAGCTTCAGAACCTCGTCCATGCACGGCTACCTGCAGTCAAGTGTGTCTTTTAAAACATGATGCATCACTCTCCAAAATGGTTTCCTAGCCTCTCGACCCCTGGCCCCCGGCCCCTCAGATCCATTCCTCGCCCGTAAATAACCAGGTGGGGTGATGGCCTGACCACGACTTTCGTTGTGCCCCACCTGCACGGGATGTCTTCCCGGGTGGATTTTTGTTAAGAAACAAAATACAACTTTTATTGAGATCAATAAAAGATTAAGGTGACAAAGTGATTTATTGACTATGGAGGAGGCTCATTTTTCCCTCACAACTGCAATAGCTACCAGAAAGGATGTTTTTCTACCCTGGGTCTTCAGGAAAGTTGTGAGAAGCCAAGACTCATTTATCATATCAAAAGAGAACGATTAAAAACCATAAGGAAAGAGACAAAGAACACACATGAGCTAAAGGTGGCCCATCATGGGTTATTTTGCTGAAATGCCAGGTCACGGAGGGTGAAGGGACGGAGGAACTGCACAGGGTGTCACGCAGGACGAAGCTCAGGGAGATTTGGGGGGCTCTGGGCCAGAACCACGCAGGCTGAGGCCGGAGCCAGCACAGAGCTGAAGGCAGGGAATGGGGACCAGCTGACCGAGGGCTGTCCCTGGAGGGGCAGCTGGGCGCCCTGGGACCGGCACGCCATCGGTCGGGAGCACTCCCTCCAGGCTGCTCTTGGACCATACTCCTCACTGCTGCAAACACCCTAGCAAGCCCCTCTTCCAGGAGACCCCCTTCCCCGGGCAACTCCAAGCCTCTCCCTACAAACCCAGGTCCTCCTCCTTCAAGGCAAATCCCGCTCTGCTTCAGTTCTCCCAAACAGAACGAATGCTTCTCTGCCCTCTGATGATGGCAAAGCCCCTACTTTGCGCCAGGCAGGCTGTCAAAACTGCCCACGCTTACAACACCCAGGCACTCAAGGAATTCAGAGGATTTGGTGCCAGTCTCCATTCCTTTGCGCCTCATACGCAGCTGGCATTTAGTGAAGCACCTTCAACAGATGAATGCACGAGCACATCAAACCCTCAGGGCGTGGATCTCATTGTCCCCACTTTACAGAAAGTAAAACTACTGCCCGGAATGTCCAGAGATGTCCGAGCAAGGCTGACACCCCAAATGTGCCCTTTCTGTCCTCTGTCTCTGGCTGCGGAGGGCAACTCTGGTCTCAGCACACCCCCACCCAAGTCCCAACTCCGGTTACAACGCAGAGGAAAAGTAACCTCGGAGACAAGAGGCACAGTCCAGATTAGAGGCGCTTCTAGCACAGCAGAGAAGTCCTGGCCTCAGGGCCGCTTTCAAAGAAAATGAGGTCTTATGCTGCTGCGAGGGGAAACCAGCCCCTGATCTCCCGCCACTTATAGCCTGTGGGGTTCGTGGTGCCTCCTGCAGGGGCCTGCAGAGGCTGAGGGCCAAGCTTCCGGCCTGGCGGACATCGTGAGTCCTCCACTCACTGTGTAATAGTCAGGTTTAAATCCTGACCTGACAAAGCACAGCAGCAGCGTCACCCACCGGGTCGGCGCCATCGGGCACCCCCTCTCAGGAAGCGGGACCTGCCAGCCATCGATTTTTTTTTTTTAGGTAAGCCAACGCAATTTCACTTCTAGGAATCCACCCCACAGACACTCTTGCATTTGTGAGACATGAGGCAAGCACTGCATTATTCATGGCAGTCACGTCTGCAAGAGCCAAACACAGGGACTGCCCGAAAGTGAGTCCCCGGGGAGCTGGGGCCGACGTGTGCATCGTCAGCAGGCAGGAAGGGGGCGGCAGCAGGTCTCCATGTCCTGATGGGAAAGGCCTGCCAAGATGTTCATTAGGGAAGGAACGGTGAAAAACGGCCTGTGCATGAGGCTGCTGCAGACAGAGAGTCATAGACAGAGGAGGGGGAGAGATGGAGATGAGGATGGGGAGAAGAGGCAGGGGCAGAAGTGGAGACACATGGAAAGAAAGCTAGTGCAAGGTTAAAGGAAGTGGTAGGGTTAACGATGGAGAAAGAGATGCAGATGGAGATGGCGGTAAAGGCAGACAAACGCACACACACGAATGCTTGTTTGTATAAAATATTCCTGGGAAGATACAGGATAATCAGCCCAGCACTGCTTCCTGGGTGAAATGAAATGCATAGCTAAAAGACGGTAATAGGGAAGGAACATTTCCCACCTGTACCTCTGAAATGTTCTGCCATACCCTTGCGTTGCCATGTACATGCCACTCAGCAAGTAAGAACAGGTGCCTACTGTGTGCCAAGGACAGAGTCTTACACCAGCTCCACGCCCTGCTGGCACAGAGCGGAAAACAGATGAATTCAGTAAATGACAGAGTAGCCGATGCCATCGTAAGCGTCAAGGAGAAAGAGAAAAGAAAGGAAGTGGGCTGTGGCGAGCAGAGGGTGGTGAAATCTGGGGGCAGGTTATCACTGAGTAAAGAGAGGCAGTGAGGTGGGCACGGGGGAAGGCCGTCCAGGCTGAGGAAAGGCCACGCGTGCCCACGTTCCAGATGTGCCGCGTGTGACAAAATGTGACTACGGGGACAAGGGAGAGGGCAGTGGCTGCCAGGACCGGATGACTCAGGTCTGGCAGGAGGGCATTTGGCTCTTACGCTGGGTGAGATGGGAGCCATAGGGGGCTGGAGGAGAGATGGACGTGACTGGTCTTAATGCATTAGCATTGCTGGTCTCTGTGGCTTCTGCGGGGAGAACAGAAGAAATGGAAGCACCAAGATAGTCAGCTGGAGGCCACTACAATCTCCAGAGGACAGACAACATCACGCAGCAGGCGTGGGAAGCGGTGGAGAGCAGTTGTTGGATTCCGGATCTGTTTTTAAGGGAGAGTAGCATGGACCACAGCAGGCGGATGTGTGAGCAAAGAGTGGAAGGGCACACTGAAAGACCTGACCTGGACGTCTGGGAAATCTGTGTGTTTGTGTATGTGTGCATGTGTACATGTATGTGATGTGTACCTTGTATTGTTCTGCATTGTTTCTATTGTGTGTGCACGTGTGTAGTGTTCGTTTATTATTTGTCTGTGTGTATGTGACTAGTGTGTATGTGCATGTGTGTGATGTGTTGTATGTAGCGCATTGTTTTGTGTATGCGTGCACATGTGTTTTGTGTATGTTACTGTGTATTGTGAATCTGTGTATTTGTGCATGTTGTGTGCTTTTGTGTATATACATTTGTGTGTTGTGTGATTATATGTGTGCATGTGGGTTGCATTGGCATGTTGGTTATGCTATGTGTGTTGTGTGTCACAAGAATGTGTACTGTGTGGGCTAGTATGTTCTCTGTGTGTTCTGTGCGATTGGTGTGTGCATGTATGTTTGTGTGTTGCTCATGTGTGCCCTTGTGTGTGCATGTGTGTTGTGTCTGGTGTGTGTTTTGCATATGTATGTGTGTTGCATATGTATGTGCATGTTTTGTGTATATTTTGGGGGGCAAACCAAAAGTCAAGTCGATCTATAAGCGCGGGACCACCTGGGAGGAGAGTGTTTTGCTGCGCCAGCAGAGAAGCACTGTCCAGAGCTGCAAGACAGTCCTCAGGGTCGCTGGCCCAAAGAAAGTCAAGGAGGAAGACCAGGCACAACCCAGGTGCGTGGCTCCACTCAGTGGTGATTAAGAACATGGGCTTCACATGCAAAATCCCGTTTTCTTTTCCCGGCTATGTTACTTACTAGCTGTGTGACCTCAGACAAATTACTTAACCTCTCCTGGTATCCACTTTCCTGTTTATTAAATGGAGATGGTAATCATACCTATTTCCTGGGGCTGTAGTGCATGCGAAGTGGCATAGCTCACAGAAAGGGCTGAGCATCAGGGCTGACACATTGTGATTGCTCAGTCAACACCAGCTGCCTCTGGAAAAGGCAAATTATTTTACTTGTGCCATGTATTATAGTCAGTAAAGTATGTGGAACACTAGGTCTTTGTACTCAACAAAGTGCCTTGTAAACCTAAGTGCTGATTCATGACAAAGATGAAGATGATGATGATGATAATGGAGATGCTGATGATGGTGGTGGTGGTGATGATGCATATGGTGATCGTGGTGATGGTAATGACAGTGGTGGCAATGATGGCAGTGGCAACGATGGTAATGATGATAGTGGTGGTAATGATGGTGGTGGTGGCAATGATGGCAGTGACAACGATGGTGATGATGGGATGATGACGGTGGTGGTAATGATGGTGGTGGTGGCAGTGGTGATGATGGTGGTGGTGAAGATGATAATGATGCATATGGTAATGGTGGTGATGGTGATGATGGTGGTGGCCATGATGGCAATGGCAATGATGGTGATAGTGGCAATGATGGTGACGACGATGGTGGTGGTAGTGATGATGGTGATGGTGGTGTTTGACGGTGATGGCAATGATAATGGTGATGATGGTGATGGTAATGCTAATGGTGGTGATGACAATGACACCAATGATGGTGGTGATGACAATGATGTTGGTGACATGGTGATCATGGTGATGATGGCGATGTAATGATTAATGCTGTCACCACCTTCTTGATCTTTGGTAGCAGGGTAAGAGGACTGAGCCCTTCTTAGGAAATCAAAAGAGAAAAATGGGATAGAGCAGAGGGCAGACAGGCTGACAAAGAGACAGAAACTTGGTCAACTGAACGAAGAGTACTGCCTACCCCAGAAGCAAGGAAATTTCAGGACAGGGATCCACCTGGAGCCAGCAGGAGACCAGGGATCGTTTCAGTTGAACCTCAAAGCACCTCCCTTCATGGGGATCACTGAATGTGGTCATGGAGAGGCACCATGTGCAGCAGAAGAAACCAGCCACTCTGCCCCAGTCCAGTGTCCCCAGCACAGAGCGGAGAGTGCGAACCATCCCAGAGCCCTGCAGCCAAGCCTCTGGTGCCCTCAAGAACAACTGCCCTTGCCAGAACAGTCTTCTGGCTGCCCTCCAGCTTGTAAATGGATGGTCTGCCTCCATCCACAAAGGAAGAGGCGTGACGTAGAAGGGAAAGGACTTGCGGGAGGGGACACACCCTAAACCCACACACTGAGACAGCCGATCACAGATGCACACACAGGGCCGACTTGAGACAGCACAGACAGATGCCAGGACACATAGGGACATCCCAAATGAGCATGATGGACATAACAGAAGACATACAAAGCACAGCCACAGAGAAACGCGTACACGCAGGAGACGATGGACGAGACAAACATGCAAATGCAAATACGGCGAGAAACACAAGATGCACAGACTCAAAGACACATGGCGTGGATGCATGCACATGCTCACACATGCATGCACAGTACAGTGATTCCCCACCGAACTCAAAGGATCAGGGTAGAAATGTAAGAAAGGACCACGGTGAAAATTCCACAAGTCGCCGGTGTTCAAGGAGGCCAAGTTCTCTGCCCCTCCCCAAACTCGACCCTGCGTGGGCCTCCTGGGTGCAGCTTGCTCTGCACGTAAGCAGTTCTGATTTAGATGATAGATAGAAACCATTTATACAGTTAAACACGGTAGGGGTCTAAACGCTGTTCCCCGCAGAACACCAGATGTGAATAGATGAACGTTTGATTGTCCTCGCGCCTGTTTCTGACAAGCTAACAGATAAGAAACCATCCCACTGAATTCCCAGAAAACGAGAGACCACGCATACAGAGAGCAGCACGCAGGAAGAGTGAGGATTTATTGAGGCAGATTTCTAAATATTAAAGAGATGGCAGCTGGCCGTGCTTTCCTCAGCAGACTTTGTAGGCGGGCTATCGCTTGATAACCAAGATGAATGAGCAGCGCTTATACTGGGGAGTTTTCAGAGCCTGGAGTGCCAGGAAGAGCCTCACGCACGCAGCAAACAGGCACCGTCTGCACTTCTGGAAGTTGGGGTGTTCGCAACGGGGGCGGCCCCCTGTCCAAAATGATCTCTTCCAACAGCTGCCTGAAATTGCACTGCAAAGTTCTGGAGTCTTGCAAAAATTGTGAAAATATAAATAATTACAGGGAGAGATGCTCAACATCACCAGTCCTTGGGGAAATGCAAATCAGAACCACAAAGGCCTAGAGAAATTCGAACCCCAGGTGGTGGGGGGTTTGCGGGGAGGGGGGTTGAAGCTGCTGCCCTGGGGGAAAGGTATGGTGGTTCTCAAAAGAAATCAAATATACAATGACCAGATAATCCAGCAATTACACTTCCGGGTCAAGACCCAGAAGCAGAGAGGGCGGCACACGGATGGACATTTGCACACGCGTGGGCCTGCTGTGTTGCATGACCCTGGAGAGGGGCCGGCCTCCCCAGCCCCGCAGCAGTGAACGGATACCCGGGAGCGGGTGTGCACAGGCGCTGGGATGCTGTCAGCCTGCAGAGAAGCAAACTTCTACCCGGGCTACGAGACATGGACAAACCCTGAAAAGACCGTGCAAAGTCAAAGACAGCTGCCCCGAAACAGGACAGAGATTGACGGTTCCACTTAGACAAGCGGACTCGCCTATGCAGCCGAAGTCACAGACAGAAAGTGCAGTGGTGGTGGCCGGGGCCTCGCGGGGGTGGGAGTTCGACTTTCAAGGGAGGAAGTTTCGATCTCAGATATTGAAGAGTCCAGGCAGGGATGCTGAGGACGGCAGCGTGAACATGTTTAATGCCCCAGCTCTGTGTGCTTAAAAATTGTCAAAACAGAAAATCTTATGTTGCGTGTGTTTTAGGAAAATAATGCGTAGGTGCTGCATTACGGGTTGATGCACAAAAGTGTTTTCTATCAAGGAAATTGTGAAGATTAGTTTGCAGCCAGCAGAAAGCAAGCCCCCCAGGGAGGGAGGAGGGAACCATTGATGGAATGCAGGCTTAAAGAAACACCCCCCTTGGACACTTGGTGGGGAGGGGGAAGGGGATGGTGAGGGCAGACGGGAGCAAGGGGGACTGAGGTGATGGTGCACTGGTGATATGGGGATGGGGAATCCATGGGGATGACAGTTGATGTCAAATGTATATAAATAAAGGAAAAAAAAGAAACACCCCCCTTCATCAGGGACCCCTGGGTGTCTCTCTGGCCTGCCCACCAAACCTGCCCGCCGTCCACATCAGAGCTGCTCATCCTTTGGGCTGTGTCCCACTACCTCCTCATCATCTGCACCTTGGCAGGGGTGGGGCCACAGGTAAGACCCCAGTCGCTGCTCCATCCCAACAAGACCCCAGGGCCAGAGGGAGGGGATGGGAGAAATGCCCAACCGAAGAAGGCCCAGAGCACCCAAAAGCGCAGGCATAGGTCTGTTCTGTACCTTCCCAGCAGTGGGGTGAGCCGTGCCCCCCTCGGCAGGTCAGGACACCAGACCAGGGCAACATCTGTAACTCGCCCTGACCATACAACCAGCAAATGGCAGAGCCAGGGCTCAAAGCCTGGAGTGTGTGCCCTTGAACCCTGGCGTCCAGGACATTCACCAGCTACACGGACCCCCAACCAGAGGGCGACTGTGAGAAGGTTCTCGCCCAGCTCCATGTCTACTGGCCCAGGTGAAACATCTCGAGTCACCTGAAAAAATCAGTGCTGATGCCTTTGTGCCAGAATAACTGTCTATACGGGCTCATCCCCGAGGCAGACGTCGTTGTCCTCCCCAGGGGACCGTGGAACGTCCTGGAGAGGGCTGGGGCTAGTACTGCTGGCATCTAGTGGGCAGAGGCCAGAGCTACTGCTCAATATCCTGACTCCTCCTCTTTCGCTAGGAGTCGTGTGTTCTGCGTGTGCATGAGCTTCCGATCGCACGTGCTGAGCAACCTGCAATCGCTCATTGTCCATAAGAAGACCCCTGCTAAAGGGAAAGAACAACTTTAAAAAAAAATGACTTGTTAGGTCCAATTTTCCAAGCCATGTAACTGACCTAATGATCATCACTCTTGTAACAGGGCACATTCACACCCCTAAGGTGCCTACTTCTGTCCTATATTGTCTATAGCAGCTCTACTTCCATCTGTATAAGGCAAGTGAGGTGTGAGCTGCAGATCTCCAATCCCATCTGCCAGACAAAGGTGCCCCTGCTGAAGGAAAGGGCTTCATTTCTTCTTTGGACAGTATTCTATGATAGAACTGCTGCGTCTGTGTGTGCTCAGAATCTCATAAATTGGCCTTGCTTCTTTCCTCTTTCCTACCTTCCCCTCTCCCTTCCACCTCTCTCTTTTAGCAGTAGAGCATACTCAACTCGGCCAACCCTTGGAGGTGGGAGAAAGGCAGGCAGACACCCTGCAGTGACCCCCCACGATCTTTAGCTTCTGAAAACCACCCCCTCGCACAGTCCCCTCGCCATTAGCGAGGGCAAAACCACGACTTTCTTCTAATCAGCAGAATCTGGCTGTCCCTTCCACAGCACTACATTACACAGGACTCCGTGTGGCTAAGCCACTCCCGGGAGACACCGCCTTCTGGCTTGAAGTTGGAGACTCTCCTGTGGCCAGGAGGTGCATCTTAAGGAGTCGAGCGGCCTCTGGGAAACAGCCACGTAAACAAACACCCAAGGAACGGAGAGCCGACAGCCACCCACAGGGGGAAAGGGCTCCTCCCCTGGCTGAGCCTGTAGATGGGAACCCAACTCTGTCTGGCATCTTGACTTCGGCCTGGTGAGATTCTCAGCAAAGCATGATCTCGGTTATTCCTGCACCCAGGTCCATAAGAACCAAGAGCTCGTAAGTGGAAGTTTGTTTTAGTCTCTACGCGCGGGGTAATTTGTAACACAGCCATGGAATGCCAGTCCAGGAGGGCCGTGTTAGTAAAGACTTCGGCATGCCCTTAAATCCCTCCCCCATCACAGAGCCTTCCAGAATTGGGACATTTTTCTCAGCTCCCAGCCCAATAAGATGAGGTGCGTGGACCCACCGTTCTGTCCAAGCCCAGATTTATGGGTGCTCTAGCCTCCATTAGGCTGCGGGAAGGTGCGAGGTGTCTCTGCTCGTGTTTAGAAGTCCATTTGTTTCCATTCCTTGTCAGCAGTTTGCATAAGTGAGTGGTTTTATTTCTTGTGAGCGAGGAGGGAAAACGCACGAGTTACCCCAGCAGTGGAAGATTTGTCAAATAAAGCTTTTAATAATGGGGCTGTTTGACAGTTTTATAGTTCTTCAACTTCCCGGCCATTTGAAGGTGGTAGGTTTTCAATAAAAATTAAGTCCTTTTCCAAGAGAAACTCGGTCCCCTGTTATTTTAAAACAACTAGTCCAGGGTGCACTGAAGCACCTTAATTCCACTACCGAAAGTAAATCTCCCTCCTTTTCCGTATTAATAACTCAGGCAATCCATCAGCCCGAGACAGACTGGGAGCTTTTTGTACTAGTCTATCCAGGTGGCCTGATGAACCACATCCGTAACTAGACCTGCCGGGTGATTATTAGGCTGTTCCTGAAAATAAATGGCCTGGCCTTGCTGGCAGCTTCCTTAAGTGCACTGGGGAGGGGCCAGCGGCCTGGACCTCATTCTTTAATTTCCTCAGCTTCTGCAAAAGTTCTTCTGGATCCAAGCAAGTGGTTCAGAGATTCAACGAAGAGAGAAGCGGTGTGTTGGAAGGACCGACAATCTAGAGTCTGAAGACCCTCATTCTAGAATGAACTCTACCTGCCGTCTCAAACTTGGTTTCTTGTGAGGTGTGGTGAAACTGACCGTACGGGGGACAGCCTGGGCTTAGAAGTCAAAATTCTGAGACTCAAATCCTGACTCGTAATCTACCAGGATGATTGAGGGTACATGTTTCATCCTCTGTGCCTGTACTCTCAAAAATGGGAGCATCATTTCTAGCAGTTTCTAGAGGTTCACAAAGGTTCATCTCTGTAAATCACCAAGCCAGCTTCAACTAGTCTTATTTATCATTATTAAACAGGACCTATGTTTTATTATTAATAATTATAGGTGTGTCATAGCCATCACAGGCAAAAAATTGCCAAGTGCACAAATTAGAAATTCGTATTAAATGAGCCCTGGCTTCGACAAGTCCCAGCCTTTCAGCCCCTCTGAGAGGCACCCAATGTCTGCAAAATCCTGTGTGAGCCAGCATTAGCCTACCATCAATGTGCTTGCAACTGGCATCTCCAAACACCCCGTGACACTCCAGACCCAAGAGAAACAGCCGAAGGGATGCTGGCTGTGAAGATAAAGGCTCAGGAGCAGCGGATGACAAGCCCGCTGCTGGCCGTGGGTTGTTTTGCAATGCGCCTCTCCTACTCTGCAGAATGTGCTCTTTATTGTAAATGCAAAGCAACCGAGACAAAGCTATGAACCTGAAAGCACTCGAGAGATGCTGGCGCTCACTCCGAGTGACCCCAGGTATAGACATTCAGAATATTTTTCTCCAAGACTGAGTCTCCCCCCCGACCCCCGACCCCTGCGGCTGCAGAACCGTGCATGAGCACATGATGGTTCTCAGACCCAGTTTCCAGGAAGCAGATGTGCCCAAGTCTCCACTCCGAAGTCCCACAAGCACCCCACCCCAGGCTCTGGGTTTCTCTCCCAGGGCCCGTCCTCACTTGGTACCACCCATCCCTGCGGAGACACCACCACCAATGCCGACGGTCCAGCCCCTCGGTCAGTACCAGGATACGCCTCCACAGATAATCATTTATCCCCCACAACCTCATCCTCACACAGTTCACGTGGAGCTCCGTATCCTTCAGCTTCCAGGGCACCCAACTAAATCTTCACCCACTGCCATTCGCACCTTATTCTTCTCCATCATCTATTTCCCTCCTTCACAAGGCAGAAACCCCACTGATCTCTGTCAGTCATTAGCAACTGCTTGCGTTCTTGCTGCATCGAGTCTAAATAGCTCAATGCACTCCACCCTCAGTCCTTGACTTTGCAGGTTGGAAGTGAAGTCCACAGTCACCAGAGCGCCCCCTACCTGCAGGTGTCCCGGTCACATCCCCTCCCGCCCCCACCGTCTGCTGGGTGAGGCTGCCGAGGGCCTCCGCTCTGGCAGGGACCCCGCTTGGAACAATGTGGTCCATTCTGATCGCTCTCCTGTCACCCCTTCCTGGAATTTAATTGGATTTTTCTCTTCCCTTTGTTAGTGAAATCACATAATAAAAATCTCCCCGAGCGCTATCACTTTCCATCGGCACCATCCCCAAGCATGTCGTGATGAGGCCTGATAGAAAAGGCCGCTCTCTGCTATTCCACCTAGGAAATAAATATTTGACTTGCACCCGAGACTTTATTTATGAAATGGATTAACTCACACAACTCCCTGGCGGTGGGGTGGGGGGGGGGGGCGTCTCCAAGTCCCCACTTACGCTGGAGGTCAATTCATCAACAGCTTTCACAAAGGAACCCTGTACAGGAAATTGTTTGGGATTCCAGCGGGGACCGAGTTTCATCAAGTGTAGTCCACAAACTACCTAGATGAGAATTTTTCCGAAGCGCCTCATACAAATTCAGATTCCTCTGCCCAACCTCATGCCCTATTGAGTCCAAACCTCTGGTGGCTGGAACCTCGGAGTCTATAATTTACAGAAGACAATGTTCTCCCTTTTCCGTGTGCTTCAGTTAAGATGCTAGGGGATGCAGCAGGGGGAGGCCCGAGAGTAGAGATTTGCTGGGTGAAATCAGAAAGAGGAAATCCTCAACCTCCCACCTGCCGCGGGAGGCACAGGACAAGCAGGCCTGCGGGCGCTACTGTGTCCCTGCCAGCTGGCCCCTCCGTGTCATTTACTCTCTTCTTCCCCGTCTTCAACACACTTCAGATCTTGTGGTTCTTTTGAAAGAACTTTTCTACTTTTGGGGATCTTGGTTGGCTTCTTTAAAAAAAAAAGATTTATTTATGCATACAAGAACTGGGGTGCAGGCAAGAGGTATGGGAGTGAGTGGATTTACCAGAGACAGAGTGGGGAGCAGAACAGGCAGATCGACTGAAACACACTGCTGAGGGGAGCAGCAGGGAGGCAGGAGAGGTCTGTTGTGCCCTGTAGGTCAGCTCCCTGGCTGGGGATCGAACTTGTACTGCAGTGGCTGGAGATAGCCTGACAGTGCTGCATCTTTAATCCCTGCACCACCAGGAAAACATAAGTTGGCCTTCTTGACAAAAGGGACGCAGGGGGGAAAATGGAATGGTTTGGTTTTTTTCAAAATACCTATGTACTTTATATATGTGTATGTACACACATGTCTATATATAAATAAAAACCCTGGCTTTGAAATATTTAAGCAGTAAATATTGTAGATCGATAAGTGATTAATTATGCATTATTTCAATTTTATTCATGTTGACCTCAGGCCAAAAGGTACCTGCACTTTCAAACACAGGCCCTATTCCCAGAGCACTCAGTTGAAGGAAAGAAACCACAGAGATGGGCAAAGGGGGTCAAATGGGACAAGTTTCCAGTAAAAAAAAAGTCAACCCTGGCACTATGAAGCACAGCATGAGACCGGTGAATAATACTGCGCTGTATGGGCCTCCCTGGTGGCGCAGCGGGTTGGGCGCCACACTGTGAAGCATCCGCTCACTGCACAGTTCAATCCCCAGCCAGGGAGGGAACCCACATGGTGCTGCAGACCTCTCCTGCCTCGCCCGCTGCTCCCCTCAGTTCATCTGCCTGTTCTGCTCCCCACTCTGTCTCTGGTGAATCCTCTCACCTCCTGCAACTCTGGCTTGTGCCCCAGCTCGTGTATGCATAAAAATAAAATAAAAATTTTTTTAAAATACTGTGCTGTATGTGTAAAGTTGCTAAAAGAACAGACCGTAGAAGTCCCATCACAGAAAAAAAATACTTTTAATTTTGTGGGGGGACAGCTGTTCTCTAGGCTGATGTTGGAGATCATTTTTCATAGACATAAATACTGAATCATGTTGTTCGCCTAAAACTAATATAATGGTATATATGATTATACCTCAATTTTAAAAACTACATTTTTTTAAAAAAAAGTTGATGGAAATCTTGCAGCATGAGTCAGAGAATCTTTAAAGTGCTAAGAGTAAAAACCTCTGTCTTTTTCAACTTGTGATGGCCTCCCAGATCTCCTCAGACCTGTGAGGTGTGTAGGTGTACTCACGGCTGAGTTGAGGAGACCTAGAGAACATTCTCTGCCCACAAAATTCCCACCCTGTTGGCTCTGAAATGCTTGACAACATCAGCTTCCACTTGGCTCTTGTAATAAACAAAACTTGGCTAATGTTCTGTCCAGCGGCGGTATCAACACGGTCGTATAATTAACATCCAGCACGGTGGACTGGTGGTGGGAACTCCCTATGGACTACAAATGATGTCAAAATAATTAAATAAAAAATAATAATAATAAAAATTTTTAAAAAAAAAAGCATCCAGCAGATGGCAGCTTCTTTGGTTACTTTCTCATGACACATTGCAGGCTTAGACCTTGCTTGGATACTTACATGGGGAGTAAAAAGTGAGAATATTTCTTTAGATACCGTGATGCCTGTTGTTCTGGAGCTTTCTAAAAAGTGCCATCCTCATTGTAAGTTTCTATCGCTGTAGCAATAAACACCAGGAAGTGATTAAAACTGCCAAAAAAAAAAAAAACAGAACACAACAAAAACAGAACGACAAGGACAAATCAGAAACACTTTGTGGGGTGGGGAGAGGGACTGGGATGAGGCAGAAAGAGCACAAGGGACTGAGGTGATGGTGCCTGGGTGACATGGTGGTGGGAACTCCATGGGGACCATAATTGATGTCAAGTATATATGAAGAAAAAAAATTTTTTAAATAAAATTCTGAATTAAAAAAATAGCTATGCATAAAATAACTTTAAAAAATAAAAAGACTTACTGCCTTACATCTCCATAGGCTAGAAGTCCAACAGGACCTCAGGGGGACAAAGTGAAGGTGTTGACAGGGCAGGTTCTAGGGGACAGTCCACCCACCATTTTTGGGGACAGTCCACCCAAAAACCCTCCACCATTTTTTGCCTTCCAGAGGTCGCCTGCATCCTTGGCTAGTGGCTGCCTCCACCCAAGCCTGCATCTCGCTCATTCTGGCTGTATCCTCACCTCTCTCTCATTCACCAACTCTGCTTCTCAAATTTTATGGGCCCACCCAAGTAAGCCAGAATAGTGGCTCCGTGTCCGGCTCATCCAGAACGTTAATTTCACCCCCAACCTCAGTTCCCCACTGCATGTAAAGTGACGTGTTCATAGCCAGCAGCACGTCCACCCCACCACTCATTTCCATCTCTAAGAACACAGACGGGCACACTCACCGGACGCTGTGCATCTCTGTCATCATCAGGACCTGTCCAAGAATCCAGAAATTAGGTCCTAAATCAACCTTGTTGCAGGTGAGTCTCAGGTAGCCGAGTCTGGGATGGGGTTTAGTGGTCATTTATCAGGGTCACTTCAGGGAACAAGCCCACTGCAGGCAGGAAGGAAGCAGGATTTGGATGGAGGGAAAGGCGCAGGCCCAGCCCCAGTCACAGGCAACTCCACGCTGGAGGCAGAAGACCTCAAGCTTTGCTCCAAGCTGGAGGAGGTCACTAGCCTCCCTGCCAGTGACAGGGTGAGGGTGGCCCAAGGACAGGCTGGGGTTAGGCCAGCCCCCAAGAGAGCCGAGGGCTGAGCTGGGCAGCACTCTCAGAGGGCAGGGGAACAACAGGCCTTCCCCCAGAAGGAAGCGTGTGCGCCTTGCCCCTAGGTACCTGCCCAAAAGGCGCCTCCATTAACAGTGAGCACTTGGCACTGAGCTCAGTCTCTCCTGGGGAGACCTGGTGCCTCTCTGCTGCTCACATCTCCTCCCAGCCTTCGACAGCACGTTGCTGGTTTCCCTACCAAGCTACCAGGAGCCACGGGCACCCTCCCTGCCCTCAGCGCCCGCCTCCGCCTCGCCCCCAGGCCCTGCCCTCACAGCAGGCTCCTCTTCCTGCCCAGCCCCCATTTTCCCACCTGGCCTTCTTCTGCCTTTCACAGTGGGGACCGATTATCCCACTTGGTTCCTTTTGTGAAATTTATTTATCTTTTTCAAACTGCCACTGGAAGCCTGGCCTGCCTTTTCTAAAGCAAAGCGGACGGCTTTGAACCGCAGCCGACATAGGTTAAGCTCCGCTAAACTCCATGACACGAGGATTATAAATTAAAGGTCAAACTGTTCCCTCCCATGGTTGCTAGAGAAAAACCCTGGAAATCTACTCAATTCCGATGACTCGGCAGCTTATGTCACGGCCACCAAGAAACGCCAGCGTGGGGCTAGACGTGGCTCCGGGAGCCTTAGATGGGCCTGACCCGCGGTTCATCTCGGACCAGAGTCTCCTTAGGCAGACATCAGCTCACCCCCTTTCTGCAGCACAGAAGCAGGGAAGGTCCCGGGGGCGCCCCCTCCCCACGCCCCACCCCAGCTCGCGCTCAGCCCCGGGGTAGGCAGGGTCTGGGACGCTTGCAAAGCTCCACCGGGAAGAGCGTGTCTGTCTCCCCTCGAGGGCCAAGTCACCAGCCAGAGCAGCACAGCCCTTAGCACCGGAGAGCACCAGCAAGGGCCTGGGGCCGCACGTCTCTCCACGAGCTAACCCCCTCCCTCCACATGCTGTGATGGAGAACAGGCTGGGTGGAGGGAGCGCTAAGAGCAGCCTGCGGACCAGCGAGAAGGCTGCTGAACCAGCTAGCTGGCTAACTGCCGAGCTGAACAAGCCAAATGCCACTTTAAGCACATCCCTACTAGTGTGTCGGCTCAGCCGGGTGTGCCGGTCCAGCTCCTTCATCTTTGCTCCACTCTGATGGGTCAGGCCTCCTGATCACGGGCAGGGCTTGAGCGCCATCCACACATCACACTGCCCAAGACCCTGGGACAGTTCCCAGGCATATCTCAGTCTGGATTTGGGGGTAAAAAATAAGATGGCTCAGCTCTGCCAAGCATCCGGGTTATATTGCTAAAAGGAAACTCAGCATCTCAGTCTGAAGCATGTGCATCAAGGTTAAGTTGCTATCCTTAGGGATTCCCTGAAACGGGGGGCGAGGGAAGTGTGGGTATTTGCCTGCATCTTCACAGCTCATGCGTTCCTTCAGTGCGGTACTTCCAAAGATAGATAAGGATTGTCTGTAAAGCAAATTATGAATTGCTGAAAAAATAAAAACTGATCACCACCTCCAAATTGGCAAATCCTTCCAGATTTCGGAATGTGAGCTCCGCTCCTCACCTGGTATCAATATGCTGATGGGGCCGTGTTCCTAGCGGCTCAGTTGTTTTCCTGGGCCCCTTTGCAGATGGCTGGTTTTCAGCACATCTGGAAAACCAGCACAGTGTCAGGGACTGCTTCCTCTGTTTGCATTTGGAGGGTGTGGGATTGCAAGTTCATTTCCAAACAGGCAAACAAGACTTCATGTCGATCAGGAATCGAAGGTCGACTCATTTGAAAGCCTGTATGTTACTGGACGATGCTTACGGTCCTCCTTCTCCCGACGAGACATCAACAGTCGTGGCTGGTGGGAGTCCTCTTTCTATGTGTCCAAGTAAAGCAGCAGCCGGTGCTGTCTGAGCTCCAGCACTAACAGAGTCGGAGGGACGACCAGCCTTTCATCTGGACTCAGCCCAGCCCTAAGCCACTGAGCGCGCTCAGATCTTGGGATGAGGTAGGCTTTGAAAATGATGCTGTCTTCTTCATCAGTGTGTTTCCAGACAGGTTTCTGAATAAGCCAAGCCAGCGCCGAAGGGTCACCGGGCACAGGACTCCGGGTTTGGGGTGGGGGGTTCTTGAAAGAGGTCAGTGTTCAGCCAGCAGCCCAATCGGTGACGGCTGGCCTGGGATTCAGCCTGAAAGTGTCATCCATCATGGGGAAAGCCCAATAAATCCCTTCTCCGCGAGCATTTGTAACACAGCTTCTGTTTCCAAATCCATAAATCCAGGAGGCAAACAGGATAGCGCTTTTCATGCCTCCTTCCTGTGTGCCTCGCGCTAATTGGCAGCGGGGTTCACACACGGATGCCTCGCTCTCCGGGCCTCTGAGATACCGTGCCACAGCCATCATCTCCAGCGTCCACAATTATCATTCGCACCTTGCGAGCTATTTGACGCCTCTCGCTTCATCTGACCTCCGCCGTGACCCATCGGTGGGGTCATCTCTGTCTCCTGGGACCTACTGGAGACGCGAAAGTCCACTCGCACCCATTTATGCAATGACCGGCAGCAAGGAACAGTGCACCTCGCACCCCCGCCGGCACTACATCCCGTAAAGTTTTATTTTTTTTTAAGATTTATTTAAATAAATAAATAAATAAATAAAGCACACAAGAACTGGGGCACAGGCCAGAGATGGGGGAGTGAGAGGATCCACCAGAGACAGAGCCGGGAGCAGAACAGGCAGATGGACTGAAACACACTGCTGAGGAGGCAGCGGGAGGCAGGAGAGGTCTGCTGCGCCATGTGGTCCACTCCCTGGCCAGCGGCAGGGATCGAACTCGTGCTGCAGTGGCTGCGGTTTGCTTCATAGTGCGTTGCTTAACCCACTGCGCCACCATGGAGGGCCCCTCTCATAAGGTTTTAATTGGGCGATTTGATAGGAAAATCATGCCTGGTTGTCTTCCCGGTTTCGAATTCTTGATGGCTGTTAAAGACAAACATTTTCCTCATCTACTTAAAGGCCGTTTGTATGTCTCACTTTGGAAATCAGCTTCCCACGCCCTTTGCACATTATCTTTTCCGTGGCAGAGATTTCTCAGGTTCCAAGACCAGTCACTGAGGAGGTATCTCCCACGACCGCCCCTTCCACCGCCAGCCCTTTCAGAGCGCTGGTGTACAAGACTGTCAGATTTCTTTCACCTTGCTGCAGGCTAGATCCCCCGAACTTAATTCAAAGTTGTCGAATTTTTAAACTTGAATCTACAACTATTTTTCTTGTGAGTCCTTCTATGAGTCTCAGGCTGGGGGAGAAGTCTTATCTCAAACTGAGATAAATGCCTGCATTTATTCTAACTATTTTCAGTCTTTCCAGTTTTCTCCGCATTTATCTCTTTGCTTCCTTTGGAATGCGTTTGGGGAGTGTAATATACTGGTGAAGCTCTAACCTGCTTCTCTTCCCCTGGACAACCGGCCTCTCTAACATGACTTCTTGGATCGGCCTGTCTCCCAGTGGCCTACCACCCGCTCTGCGCCCTCGTCTTACGTGACCCTACCTTCATGCAGGCTCAGGTTAGTCACCAGCATGGTTTCCTACGCTGACAGTTCCTGGTGCCAAGGTCACACTGCTTCGATTACCGTAGCCTCACAGGACACCGTGTGATTTCGTCAGGCACCTTTGTTTTCCAAATATCATCGGGTCATTTTCCTTTCTTCCAAAATGTCCTTGGATAATCTCAACTATTCATTCTTCCAGATGGCTTTTAGAATGAATGTGAAAGATTCTTGAGAGTCCCAACAGGATTTTGATTTGGATATTGGGAACTTATATATAATTTGTTGACTACTTGACATTTGGATGAAATTTAATCTTAGTTTTTAAAAAGATATTTTTCAAAAATGCCCTTCAACCAAGTTGGGTCTCTCATCATCTTTATAACGTAATTACATGCCCAACTAAGACCAGATACGGTGTGCAGTTATCCACGGGGTAGCCACAGCTTCATGGGCAGCAGAAGGGGATGCTGTGCATGAGACAGACCCTGAGTCTTCACGCAGAGGGGGTGAGCCTCTGCTTGTTCAGGTCTCCTGAGCCCAAGTCTGTGGGTGTCACTGTTTTTTCTAGGGCAAAATAGCCGCTGGTTGCTAGCGGTCCATGGGGAAAGGATTCCTTCTTCCTCCGAGCAACTACACCCTAATCCAATGATGTACCCTACTTGGAAATCCTGGGCCAGTGTCCACCCAAGATCAGTCGTGACTGACCAGAAGATGAGCACCGTGACCAGCTTGGCCCACATGGTTGCTCAGTCCTTTGATCAGAAGGTCAAGGTCATTCTCAAGAGAAGTGGAGCTGGGAACAGAGACTGTCACCATCCACCACAGCCACTCACCATCTAGCTGACCTTGAGCAACATATCTGCCCTATGCTCTATGCTCCAGCTGCCTCATTTTCAAATGTGAACAATACTGTAACAGGGTGGTCCCAGGAAAAGGGGAGGTCCCAGATTCCCTGCCCCACCCAAGGAAGGGTGGAGCTGAGCAGGGAGAGAAGAAGCTGGAGAGGAGACAGGAGTAAAGAAGGAGCAGGAGAGGTAAGGAGCCAGAAGGAGACCTGGAGGAGACACGTGGAGCAGAGAGACATGTGAAGAAGCTGCACTTGCTTCTCAGGCTTGGACTGTTGAAACGATGTGGGTGATAGGCCCGGGGGAGGTTAACGATGGAAGCTTTTATCTTGATTTTCTCCTTCTGTCCCAGACACACTGCCCTGTAACAGTATCTCCCCAGAGGCCATTTTCAGTATTAAATGAGCTGAAGCATGGGAGATGCCTGATACACTGACCGACATGCAGTGATGCTGGAGAGATGGAGCGCCCATCTTTCATCACCCTTATTTCTTGAGCTTGACACCTCTTGTAAATCAGGAACCTTGAGAATAGAGACCAAGCTCCCTCCTCCCATATAATAACCATAGTCTTTATGATTTGGGCTGAATGGGGGAGGAAAAAGGTTACCCTAGAGGTGCAATACGCAGTGTTAAAGCAGCTCATTAGGAAAGTGCGCAGAGCTGGCAGAACCCCTGGGTGCTCTCCGAGGCCAGTGGAAACCCAGGGCCAGGCTCCCTGTAATATATTCTGCTGGTGCTGCTCGTAATAAAGTAGCAGATGTGGAACAAGGAGCCTGCCCCTGGCGATATCGGGTAATTGATGTGATGTGCATTTTTATGGAAGCTTGATCAAGGTGTTTTATCTCTGGCTATAAGGGAAACTTTAAAATGGGCAGATTCAAAGTCTTCTTCCAAAAGAACTTTAGTGAAAGTGATTATCAAAAATCATTATCAAAATCTGTGCACCTGCAAAGAAGTAACCACTTTATTTGGATTTTTTTTTAAAAAAGCATGCAAAGGTGTTTAAAAAAGGAGGTGGGAGAGCTCTACTTTCCCACTTTGGATAAGGGTTTTATGTTCACAAGTTTGTGTTGCCCTTAGGTAAGCCAAGAATTTCATACATAGAGACAGCCATTAGGACACATGGACACAGAATCCTCAAATAATATTCATGCACTTACCCAGTGGAAACGAGAGAAAAAGGAAAACAGACATGAGGATAGAGACAGAGACAAACAAATCAAGAGACACATACAAAATACAACCACGCTGTTCTTACAAAACCATCAACTGGCCAGTCTGCACTGCCTGGGAAAGAATAGCTGAGTCAGCTTAACTGGGAGCAGCTGTACAATTTGACCTTGAACAATTCCTTGGCCAGAAGGCTTAAATATATGATCGGTGCCCCAGGCAAGGAGATATAAAGTCTCATGTCAGGTTCCAACCTGTGGGTCCAGATAATCCTCAGCTTTGGGAAAAGGGCAGACAAAAATCTATGTGCTTGGTCCCTCCATCAGTCTCCCACGCTTCATCCTGTCACCCTGGGATTGGGGGAGAATCATCTGTGGTGGCTCACTTGGGGTGTCATCCTTGTGACCTTACCTCTATGAAGTTAATGGTGAAAGAAAGAGAGAGAGCCAGACAGGGAGATGGGCGGACAAACTCACACTTTGAGTTCGTCCCATTTGCTGGGCACCAGGCTGCACTTTTATGTACATAGCCTCATTCCATCCCAACAACACGGTCACATTTTGGAGATTAAAAAACAGAACCAGAGTCAACCCAATTAACATCATGTGAATCATTATGATAAGTCAGTCATCCAAAAGGTGTTTCTACAAGGAAATTGCTAATTGACCACCAGGATGAATTAAACATAAGAGTGTTCAACTATAGGGTCAGGCTGAGCATTAAACTTTACGGAATTGAATAAATGATGAGTTAGGTCTAATTAGCCTCTTAGGCCAAACCAAGTAATGCCAGGTTTAAACCTGGATTGGACTGGACCCATGGATCCAAGTGGCTTAAAAAGAGAACCCCCCCCCCATTTCCTCAGTCTTTGCTAAGGCCATGTGAGAATTTTTAGCTACTCTGCAAAGTTGTGATTAGTGGCCAAGGGGGAAGCAGCAAGGGCAGCTCCTCCAGCAATGAGTGAGGTCATCTCCCCCTGGTTGAGAAGGGACAGAGGAGTTCCAGTCAGGAATGGTTTTTCCTAAGGGGTATCTGGTCTACCTCACTGTGCCGCTAAAAAGGTGAATAGGTAATAGTCCTCCTGCCCATCTCAGGGAAACCTTATCAAAGTTCAGTAAATAGTCATGGTGAAAGGTCTTAAGTCAAATAGGAAGTGCTGTATTGTAATTACTCCAGAGTCTGCCATAGGATCCAAGAGCAGGACCTCAACTCCTGAGTTTCCATAGACGAGCTTCATCGAGGCCAGTCCTTCAGGTCCAATTCTAAATTCCATGGGAGGAAGCCAATTGGCCCAGCTGCAGTCACGTGAGCACTGCAAGTCACTGCTTGCCCAATAAGCTATAGTCAAATCATAACACCCCTGCCATGGCCAGTGGGACTTGCCTTTGTGATTCCTGCATCAATTTGGGTGATATCTGGAGAAAGATCAACCTTGATCGTCAGGTTAAGATCCACCAGAGGTGTCTACTACAAACATAAGATGGGAGAGTAGACAAGCAGATACCGAACATTTTTCAGTGTTTCTATGTACCGGGCATTATGCCAAGAAATTACTTAAAATACATTACATTAACTCTATTGTTTTTTCAATTACTGCATCTAAACTCTTCTTTCCACAGGGGTTCAAAATAACTCCAAAGTATTCCATGAGTGCATCACTCCATCCCTCTCAGTTCTCCTATTCCACACTAGACCATCCAAGCCACCAAAATAATCCTTGCTCTCCCAGTTGTAAAATAAAACTCCCACACTCATCAATGGAGGCAAATAATATAAAGAGGATATTATTTACGTTAGAAGCAGCCTGTCAAGAACATTCAATTATATTTTATTCTGAGCCAAATCCATCTACCTCTAATGTCCATGCATTTGCTCTCATTCTCTGGAAAATAAGTAGAATCGCTCAACAAATCAGCCATTCAAATCTGTGTTAGTTTGCTAGGGCTGCAATAATGAAGGTCCACAGACTGGTTTCACCAGCAGGAGACGGTGTTCTCACAGTTCTGGAGGGTAGCAATCTGAGAGGTAAAGTCACCAGGTTGGTATCTTCTGAGACCTCCTCTCCCTGTGTCCTCAAAGTGGTCCTCCCTCTGTGTATATCTGTGTCCTAATCCCCTCCTCTTATAAGGACACAAATCATGTTTGATTAGGACCCAGCCAGATGGCCTCACTTTACCTAATTACCTCTCCAGAACCCTATCTCCAAATACAGTCACATTCTGAGACCCTGAGGTTTACGATGTCAGCATAGGAATGACCGGGTGGAGCAAAATTCAGCCGAGAGCACAGTCTGTCAAGAGTTACCCTTCTGTCCCCAAGTCCATAATCTCATCATCAGAGTCCTTCCTTGCATTAACAATGTCTCCTTGAGTTCTACGGTGCAAACCATTAAGGTAGAAGGTGGAAAGTCGCTGCCGTCTGCCATGGGAGAAAGTATGCTTGAAACTAATACCCCGTTGGAAAAGAGCTGCTTCACCCCCGTTAAACTACACTGCAGAGCATGTGACCAGGCAGATGCTTGGTTCGTAAGACACAGTCTCCTGCAAGGAGGGAAGAGAGACACGGGAGACTAGCCTGGGGCAGACCTGACCTCCAAGCTGTGGGTCAAGAAGGGACTGGTATGGGGGAGTGGTGACGCCTTCCAGGACCATTTCAAAGACTCGTGGGCATGACGTGGATGGTCGGTCCAATCCTTTAGCCTGTTAAGCACATGCCACATCCTGGATAAGGCTTCAGGCTCTAAGCAAAATAAGCCAGAGTGAGTGTGGGGTAAACGAACACGGTGAGGCCTTTACGACGCCGGCCTCTGCAGCCCTCACCCGCGGCCTTGATCGTGCTAACGCAGGAGGTGCTTGGAGGTGGCTCAGGCACAGGTGCTGATGGTGGACACTGGACTGTAGCGTGGGCCAGCCTGGACGCCGGGACAGGAGGGGGTCACCTGAGACCGTGTGCAACAGAACGGCTACTAGCAGACAAGCCAAGCCTAGGAGAGGAAGACACCGCAAGAGAGCCCAGAGGGAAAGACTAACGATTTTCCAGAGGGGGCCTCCCTGGTGGCGCGAGGGGTTGAGCGCCACTCTGAGGCTTCTGCAGCAACTGCAGCGTGCGGTCAATCCCCAGCCAGAGAGGGACCCACAGGGCGCAGCAGACCTCTCCTGCCTCGCCCGCTGCTCCCCTCAGCGGTGTGCTTCAGTCGAGCTGCCTGTTCTGCTCCCCACTCTGTCTCTGGTGGATCCTCTCACTGCCCACACCTCTGGCCTGTACCCCAGCTCTTGTGTGCATCAATAAATAAAAAATCTTTAAAAAAAAAGATTTTCCAGAGTCCGGGAGGGCTGCCAGCCTCCCGCCCCACCCCTCACCTCTGGCCTCCCACCTTGCCAGCCTGCACGCTTGCCCCACAACAGCGAAAAAGACAAAAACCCGGTGATATCACTGATGTGTAGGCTATAAAGAAACAAAGCAAAGGAACAGACAAAACTAAACCAAAACAGAACCTAGAAAGCTGCCTGCAGAACTGAGGCTGCCAGAGGGGGAGGAGCTAAGGGGGGACCCCCCCAGGCCTCGGGTGGAGGGCTGTGGGTGCCCTGGTGCTGGGTGTGCGGACACCCATCTAAGGGGTGTGAACCTGCACCCTGGAACACACGCAGGGCTGCAAAGCAGCGTCACCAGCACAGAAGACGCCGCGGAAACAGACTTCCCGTCCTTCACAGCGTCACATTCACGAAGGCAGCTGCATCTGACCACAGCCTTGGCCTGCTCCAAGGACAATGGGACCAAGTTAGAATTCTCGTAATTCTCATTCTCTCCTCACCTGGCGTCAAGAGCGTCCCCCAACTTCCTTGGCAGCAGGAAAGTGGCTGAGCCTGAGTTTTAGGCTGCCTTCTTCCTGAGGCCCCATTTCAGCTCCCCGGCCCTCAGACAAAGGGGTGGCGGCTGTGAAGAGCTCATTTAGTGCCTGCTGCCAATGCACTCGGTAGTTAAACTGATTAAATTAATTCTCCTTAGAGCAGCAGTTTTCAACCTTGGCTGCACATCGTATTCACCTTGGGAGCGCTAAAAAAAATTCCTGATGACTGAGTCCCACCCCCAGATTCTGGTTTAATTGGTCCGGGGTGCAGCCTCGGCACGGGATATTTAAAAGCTCTCCAGCTAGTACAAATTGCAAGCAAGCTGAGAACAGCTGCCTAAGGCAACGGCTCTGCAGTGGCCCCCAGACGGGCAGCCATCTTACCGGTGTGCGTCTGAAGAGTCTGCTCTGACCTGTGGTCTCGGTCTCGGTCTCGGCAGGTCCAGCGCTCTGCACTGTCACACGCGCTCCAGGCGACTGCAGCACGACAGAGCTGAAGCACTGCTTGGGTGTTACCCTGCGCTCTGCTCACGGCTGCCTGGCACCATGCTGGGACGGAGGTCCTTCGTCGGGCTTTCCGGCCCGGCAGCGCCTTCATGCCAGACGTAGTTCTCCGCCACTGGAGACAGGATATCAGAGCCAGTAACCTGCCAAGCACTGAGCGCCTTTCCCTGGCACAGCCGTTCCTATCCCTCAACTCCTCGCAAGAGTGGACCTGCTCCCCCGTGCCCAGACACCCCCAACGTGGCCCACGAAGCCTGATAACCATGTTGTCATCTGTCCCCAGGCTCTGTACCACCTGCCTCACACCCCCGGCCCCTAAGCGTGGGGAGCCGAATTACACCCTCCCAGCAGAGAACAGGGCCTTCCTCTGAAATAACTCCCCATCCCTCTTCCCGACTACCCGCCTACATGGGCTTTTCTTTTTACGGAGTAATGAATTATGTCAGTGTGGGTCTACGTCTGACTTCGGAAAGGAGACTCATCAGAGAGCGCTTGCGGGCCCAGAAGAAGATAAAAACCATCTTCCATGGCACCGCTCTGTTTTCCTTCTTCCGCTTGATACACGCATGATCTATTTGCTCCAGAGGTGTGTGAGAGGTGTGTGAGGTAAGTTACAAAGGGCAAGAGTACAAGGCTTGATTATTTTTAAGTGCCCTATGGGTTGAACTCCTGGTGTCAGTGCTTCCCACATTTCTGACTTGATGGATGGGGCACATATCCCCACACACACATCTTATTTTGGAATAAAAGTGACTTGTTTTGGCTAATGGGATGTTGGGAATACGCAATAAAACCAGAGGCACAAAATGGGCTTGGTCTGTTGGGCCTGGTCTCTTAAGCACCGGTGATCTGTCATGGAAATTACATAACCCTAGGCCACATCGGCTCCCCCCAGACCCTCCCACCACAGCAAACCTGCAGATACATGGACAATCAACATTCCTTTCACTGCATGCTACCAAACAGAGTGTGGAGTCTTTTTTATGTAGTTTTATTGTAGCAATAGCTGATTGATACACACACCATTGTACTGATTGTGACACACATGTTTTCACATGATAACATCAATGATGTAAGGTTATGTCTTATAATCAGTGAGGTACTTTTTTTGGCAAAGGTTTTTTAATTTTGCTCTCTTTATTATCTATGGAAAATGGTGTTTATAGTAGTTGATGGTATCCTAGACTCTATGAAATACAGTAGGTGGAAACTCAGTTTAAAATCACCTCTATACTATTCATTAAAATTTGTATATATGAACAGACATATATATTCTCCATATATTTTATATGTGTTGCTATATTGAAATATATATTTTGTGGGCACGAGTGTACATATACCTATATGTGTATGTATATAGGTATACACATATATAATTTCAAAAAGAAAGATTTGGTTGTTCTAGAGGACATAAAAATATAGATAGGGGGAATAATTTTCCTTTAATTTGACAGAGCAACCTCATGAGAATTTTTGAATTTGAAATTCAATATCTCTATGCATGTCTAGTGGAATGAAGCAAAGGGAAAATTAAATCAATGACTATAGGGGCCCTCCCTGGTGGCGCAGTGGGTTAAGCAATGCACTATGAAGCAAACCGCAGCCACTGCAGCACCAGTTCAATCCCTGCTGCCGGCCAGGGAGGGGACCCACATGGCACAATAGACCTCTCCTGCTGTGCCCGCTGCTCCCCTCAGGAGTGTGTTTCGGTGGATCTGCCTGTTCAGTCTCTGGTGAATCCTCTCACCATCCACGCCTCTGGCCTGTACCCCAGTTCTTTTATGCATAAATAAATAAATATTTTTTAAAAATTTTTAAAATAAATCAATGACTATACTAATAGGAATTACTTAATTGAATGCTACTTGATCAAAATAGAAGTGGGGATGCTGGGAGGCTGGAACCTATGGTGGAACATGGCGGCAAGAAACCCCTGGGGGTGGGCATACTCAATGAATTCCAAGAACAGTGATGTTTAACATTCTTTGTAATTAACCCCAGGTTATTCTGAAACTTTTCACACCACCACCTTTTCTGAGAACATAATAGGAAAGGGGCCAGTTGCCCTTTTAGAGGGTGATAGATCCCAGGAAGCTGAATGGCAGAAAATACAGTGAATTCACTAAGTCCACAGATAATCTTGATAAAGTAATGGGCCACCCACTGATTAAGAAATAAGGCACAGCTATGTTAATTGCCAAGGCAAAAGTGCTTCCAAAAATTCTGAAGACTGGAGAAGTCTAGGATAACACCCGCAGAGAGGAAAAAACACTAAAAGGAAATGCACCAAAACTTCGGCAGCAGCCATCACTAGGTAATGGAATTCTGAGTCTTTTTTTAATGCTTTTCTGTACTTTCCCAGATTTCCACAATGCAGATGTATTGACTTCAAAAGCACAGGCACAAAATATGTTTTTATAAAGGGCAGGAAAAAGAAAATGGCAGAACCATAAAATGGAACCAAGAATGATAACAAAGATGGTCTAATTTTGAGTCCCACTCATTTTTCATGGATCAAGAGTATTTCCCCATTTTATTGCAAATTCTTCACAGTGTCATTAGTGATGGCTATATAACAGCCTATAAATGAATGAATTGCAATTTATCTAATTCTCTATTGTTAGATAATTGAGAAATAATTGAGTTATTTCCATTTTTCACTCTGTTAGTGGTAACGGTGCTGAACATTTTTGTACATAAATCTCATCCACCCCATCAACATTGTTATGTGCCTGGTCTTCTGATTATCTAAATGTCTTGCCCTTTTCTCACTTTTTAGAACACTCAAAGCCAATAGCTAAGTATCCTCAGGGGACTTGTATACCCACCTGCTTTCCATCACTGTCTTCACAAACGACTGTGTTCTGATTCTGGAGCCTGAGCCTCTGCAGCCCCAGCCACACCGCCAAGGCCCAGCCTCCCAGGCTTCCCCCAAACGTCACTGTCACTGCACCATTCGTTTCTCTTAAAACATAAAAACACTCCAGCTGCTGTGCACATTCACCACTGGAGCAGTAAACGCTGCTGCTGCAGTTATTCTTCACTCAGAGTAATTGTGTCATTGTGTCCCCCCAGTTCCTACTGACCCCTCAGAAGTCAGCCGATAACGGCTCTCTCTCTCTCTCTCTCTCTCTCTCTCTCTCTCTCTCTCTCTCTCTCTCTCCTCTCCTCTCTCTCTCTCTC
>JAGFMF010011768.1:2182426-2218764 GCA_019455555.1 Galemys pyrenaicus
TCTCCTCTCCCTCTCTCTCTCTCTCTCTCTCTCTCTCTCTCTCTCTCTCTCTCTCTCTCTCTCCCTCACCTCACCCACCTTTTTCCTGCAACATGGTATGGGTGGGAAATGGACAGAACTCACTGATTTCTGTTTATTTAATAGGGCCTTAAGCTATTCTGGTTTTACAGGTATATGGTTACTGGCATACACACACTGTCCCCTCTATTATAAGAATTTAGAAATCCTCTGAGGACATGACTAACCTCAGAAGAAAAGAAACTGATTTGCTCCTCTGGAAAATTGGGCTGTGACTTTGAACCCAAAGTCAGTGGAATTTCTTTACATGACTTACAAGCTGTGCTTAGTCCTGAGAATTCTTTGCCTCTTCCTGAAAGAAAACTAAGGCGACTGACAGCCCAAGAACAACCTTGTTCCCTACAACACACACATAGGAAGTAAACCTGCTCTTATGACATCTTGGCACAGAAGCAGGAGGTAACTATCTTCGGGGTTTTTGTAGATGGCATTCTAGACTTAGTGAAGTGCTTCCATGGGGAGAGGGCCTTGCACCGTTTGGGCAGGTGAGATGGAAGATGATAGGAGCTTGCGGTTTTATCTGGGCTCTTCTTTGACATGCAAGGCTCTCAAGAGATGGCTCTCAAAGTTTAGTCAACACCTCCTAGTCCAATGTCATAGAGCCCCATGGATCTATCTGCTTCTATTGGTAACACCCCAATCCCTACTTTCTTGTTAGGAAGACTCTCCTCCCCATCTAGGGTCTCTAGATCCTGTGGGCCTAACACCACCATCACTTCGGTTCTAGAGAAGATCAAATGACCAAAACCGCACTAATAAGAGCACTACACTCCCTCCTACCTTGACTGGCTCAAGAGCAGATGCATGACTCAGACCTAGTCAATCAGACTGTTAGTCATGCACCAGTAACTGGAACACAGCAAAACCAAAACAAGACATGGGGATAAATAAGTGTCCTCCTTATAGAATTTGAGCACCTAGTTTGAGGATCCTCACACTTAAAAACTATGTAAACCAATATAATCTCATTTTATCTAGGTCAATTGGATCAAGGCTCTCTTTTATTTAAAGCCAATAACTAATTAATGTGGACTGCACTGGTTTGTTTATTTAATAAATATATGTAGCACTGTAGCGGCAGGAAGGCCGGCACACTGGGCAGGTTCAGGATGGTTCTGGGCAGATGGGTCAAGGAAGGAGAGTCTTGGAGCCCTTAGTGGCTTTTCATGCTTTTATTAGTAGAGGTGGCCAGGTACGTGGCAGGCAGGAGTGCCGGGGGGCCAGGAGGCTGGCAGGCCTCCGAGCCCCCGGCGCATCTCACCCTCTCGGCTGCTTTGCTGCCGCTGCTCGTTAGCACTGTCGGTCCTGTTGGTCGGTCCTGGCATCCTCATGACGCCACCCATTTATGCCCATGTCCAACTCAAGTGCACTCACTTGCGCATGCCTACCCTGGAATGCTCGCAGCACCGCAGGTGTCCATCATCACAGTGGTGGGAGGGTGGAAAGACCTGATAGTTCTGACCCTACAAGCACCTACTATAAACAGGCATTCTAGATGTTCTGGCCACTAAACTGATAGGTTTAAACCTGATGGGTGAAATCTGGAAACATCTCTGCCAGGAAGTCATAAAGAATGCCAGTGACAGCACAGAGAGGTTTAATGAAAAAGTCTTCTCCTGAGCATCAGGAGACAAAAGTGTGTCCACATTTTTAACAATGTGACCTTGGATGAATTACTCTGCATTTATGAACCTTGACTATAAAACGGGGTTTTTTAAAAATTAGATCATTATGAGACTGGATAAGAAAGTGTCTTTGAAGCACTGCCACAGTGCCTTGTTGCCAGGCATTAAGTGTGTACTTGATGCATTGGGTATCCCTTTATCAGTATAACATTAGGCAAACAGCTAACCTTTCTGAGCTTCTGTTTTCTCATCTGTGAAATGAGGGCTTTTTCACTACATCAGTAGTTTTCAACCCTGGCTGCAAACTAACGTCACCAGGGAGTTTTAAAATATACAGATGCCCAGGCTCTGTGCCCAGAGATGCTGATTTAATTGGTCTGGGTGGGGGCTCTTGGCATTGCCAACTTGTAAACATTCCCAGGTGATTCTCATGTGAAGACTGAGCTGAGAACCACTGCAATAAATGAGGATCACTTCACAAGTTAGCAACCTAAGGGTCTGATGAAGAAAACGTGATTTAAATAAGCGGTGAAGTCATTCTGCAGCAAAAATTTTTTCCTGCAAAAATATCCCAAGATGATGTATTTCAAAGTGGGTAATTAACCCTTCAGCAGAAAATGTTTAAAATTTTCTATTCAAATTTAGCAAAGCAGTCTCTGTTTAAGGAGAAAATTAATTAAAGAGGAAAAAATTTTATCACTGCAAGATTGTTGAGCAAACTATTTTTTTTTTTTGCCTTTTCCAAGCTTTTAGTAGGATCCTTATCCCTAAGTAAAAAAAATAAATAAATCTCAGGGAAAAGAGATCAATTTTATTTTGTGAAAATACTTGATGGAGCTAATGAGTGTATGTTTTTGAATAGTTCCCTTGGGGGAATGCTATACAGTAGATATAATTGAAAGTGGAAGATGGAGCTGATTATTCATCAAGCATATATTTAAAGAATGCAATTATGAAAAGAATGATGCAACATGGAACATGAAATGGCTGCAAACAATTCTAAACTGTTCTTAGAGAGCTCTCAAATCCCTGGGATTGATAAAATCACCACACTGATATTTGCATTGTCTCATAAAATGAGGAATAATCCTCATCTCAAAACAGCATTCTTGAAGAAAAATTAAATCATAGTCTCTAAAAATCTGAACAACAAAAAAGATGATAGTGTATTTACATTTGTGGAAATCTTCAAAAACAATAGAATGATAACTGAAATAAAACATGGTAAACCAAGGCTGATTCTGACTTTTAAAACAAACTGTGTAGGCTTGGAAGGTTATTCAGGCTGCAAAAGGCATCAGCTTCCAGCTAAGACAGGCAACAGGGATTTAATTTATGCTCCCACCTGAAATAGCAAAAACAAAATATATGAAACAATAATTTTCAGGATACTGGACATCAGGCAGTGTCCATGAGAGATTGGAAACAAATTAAGTGAGCCATACAATATCCCAAGAATACTGCCTCAAGTCTACCCCAGGCCTCACAGCAGGAAGGGCATCCAGGAGTTAGCCTTTGGGCTTCCTGAGTTGAGGAGCTGAGTTCCAGGGAAACCAAAGCAGCTAGGACTTGCAGGACAGGGTTATTTGAGAGTAGAGATTTGTACAGAGATAACCCTGAAGAGCTACAAAAGGGAGGACCTTTAGTAGAAGGCCACGTACTGACTGCTACATATATATGAAGAAACTTCCTAAGGTCGAGAAAGAAGCATTTGACAAATTAGGAGGGACAGTAGCAAGCATACACATAAGGCCAGGGACACCATCTGTTCCTAAATATCAGACTGAAAATATTATAATTCAAAGTACTCTGGAGGAGCCAACCTCAGTCATAGGAAACAGCCCTGGATTAGACATTAATCTGTTCTCAACTCACAAATCTTAAAAATTAGTAAGAGCCAAAAGAATCTGTTTCCAAATAAAAACTGCATTCAAGAATATATCTCAAGATTTCTGTGAACACAAATAAATCCAACCACCAATAATGTCTGGCATCCTGTCAAAGATTACCAGGTATGCAAATAAGAAAATTACAGCCAGGAGGAGAAAAATCAATTAGTCAAAACTGACCCAAAATGGAGGCACAGATGTTCCAATAGCAGACAAGCATATGAAAATAGTTACAATTGTATTCCATGTGTTCAAACAGTTAAGTAAAAACATGGAAAATATTCTTAAAGATCCAGACAGAACACCTATAGATGAAAACAACAATGTCTAAAATGAAATATATACAGGCTAAAAAGTCAAAGAAGAGTTCAACAAGACCCAAGTACAACAAAAAAGGGAAAGAAAAAATAAACAACAACAAAATACATCATAATCAAATCAAAACTAGTGATAAAAAGAAAATTCTTAAAAGCAGCCAGAGCAAAATGACATGTTACATTGAAAAACAAAGATAAGAATGACAGATAAGAAATGACAGAAGCAAAAAGACAATGGAGCAACTTCTTTAAAAGAAAAATATCAAGTTAGACTTCTATACCCAGAAAAAAAGTTTTCAAAAAATATGCTTCAAAATGGAAGCAAAATAACGATGTCTTCAGACATTTTTAAAAGCATAAAAGAGTTTATCTCCAGCAGAGTTGTACTTCAGAAAATGTCAAAAGAAGCCCCTTACCAAGAAAGAAAATGCCATCAACTAGAAATTCCAATCTAGTCAAAGGAATGTAGAATCCTAGAAGTGACTATAGAAGATTTTCTCTTGTTATTTAAATATTTTTGAACGATAATTGCCCTTTAACAAACCCAAAAAATGTACTTTAAAACCTAGAACGTGTATGTAAAAAATATGTGATTCTAGAATATATATGCAAATGTAAGTGTGATTATAGGATATCAATGTAAATTACATGTGCTTGTAGAGTGTATATGTAAGTTATATGTGATGACAGACCATCCATGCAAAGTATGTGTGATTATAGATCATGTATATAAATTATGAAATTATATGGCCACAGCAGAGGGGCTAAATCGTATGTGAAGCTGTAGAATTCCAATTGATGCTATACTGTAATAAGTTAAAGATAAATGCCACAAACCCAAGACAAGCACTAAAAGAGGTGATTTATTGCTAGTCAGTCAAGAGAGATAAACTTAAATCATAAATAATGTTATTTAAAAGAAATCAGAAAAAAAAGATAGACCAAGTGAAAATCAAGTTGCACAATGAAATACTCAAAGCTAATTCCATCAAAACTCATATCACATTTAAATTTAAATGCCCAATTAAAGCTTATCAGAATGGATAAATAAAGCAAGGTCCAACTAAATGCTTCCTACAAAAAAAGGCGCTTCATACATAAAGACACAAATGGGTTTAAAGCCAACGGATGAAGAAAAGACGACATGATAAGGTTAGTCCAAAGGTAGCTGGGTGACTAGATTAATATGAGACAAAGTAGACGTTGTGGCAAAAACAACCACTTCCCCAAAAAAGCCATTTCCTAATGATAAGGGAATTGGATCATCCAAAAAACACGTCCATCCTAAATGAAAGTTTCCGAATATGTAAGGGAAACAGAACTTCAAGGAGAAATGACAAACCCACAACTAATTCAGAGACTGAAGAACCCCTTTCTCAATCATTGCCAGAACAAATGTCCCCAAAATCTCCTCTTGGAAGTGCACCCACAAATACGCAAGTGAACTAGAGGGAAGTTGCTGGCTCTTCGTGGGTTTCTCTGCACCTTCTGCTGTGAGCGCCCCACCTTGGGGGGGGGGGGCAACATGCAGTGGACAGGAGTCCCTATTTTCTTTTCTCACCCTACTACCAGGGCCAGCTCCAGATCAGAAATAAGAGGGATAATCTCTGAACTACCCATGGGTGGAAATACACTGTGGGTGCCACGGACTGTACCCCACCTGCAGATGCTTATGACTGAGAACTCTACCAGGGCACAGCCCGTCCCTGCCAGCAGCACACTGAGAGCGGAGCTGGACTAGGCAACAGCAAGTTTGCATTCCCTCTGCAGTAATTTCCATGGCTCCCATTTAGTAACTGTCTCCTAGCTGCTGGGCAGAATGCTGAATACTTAGCCTACACCACCTTGTTTCATCCTAGGGATGGAGGTCAAAGAGAGTCAGGCTTGGAGAGAAAGTGGTATCACCGCAGAACATGGCGCAAGACCTAGGGCTGCTTCATTCCGAAGGCTCGGGCTTGCAGCCGATAGGCTGAGCCTCCCATTCAAAAAGAGTGAAGTGGACACTCAGGGAGCACTTGTCACCGGCGTGGCACTGTGGACCGTGCTCATGGCGACCGAGGCTGGTCCCTTCTTGATCATCCTTTAACAGGTTTGCAAACTGAGGACAGACAGATCCATTAATATGACAAGGAGTGAGGTACTCTGGACACAAAGCCAAGCTGTCTGGACCCCTTGACCCCAGCCAGCCCCCCAATCAGCACTCTCCCCACTAACCTACACCGCCTCTAATGCCAGAGCTGTGCCGGTTACGTGCCGTCACTGGGCTGGGGACACACCACGTGTGAGACTGGCCCTTCCTTCGGGCAGATCACTGTCGGGGAGTGGATACTTCTGCTAACGAGATCAGGGGACTCGCACTCCGGCTCTACAGCGTGCCCATGCGTGGGCTCTGTAACCTGGGGAAAACAAGCACATCTACAATTCTGTTAAATATGCCTCTGCTTCCCTGGCCAGCAATCCCACTTGTAGCCATCTATCCTTAAGAATGCATCAGAAATGCGGCCAAATGAATGTGTTAAGATGCTTCTCGCAGCAAGCATGAGCGCTACAGTCAACCCCGAGGGGATGTTGCATTGATCACAAGGCATCTATTTGCACGGTCGCTGGAACATTATGTTGTAGTAGCTAATGCTTATTTAAATATATTTTTTAAATATTATTTGAAGCTTCTGATCACAGTGAGAAATGGTGCAGGATTAGATAAAACAAAAAAATTGCAGGTGTCACATGATCTGAGTCCTGTAAAGAAAGAAGAAAATTAATATGACTGCTAAAAGGATAATGATAATGTGAGAAAAGAATCGAAAGAGTTAACAGTGATTGCCTCCGGGTGATGGAATGAGGGGAGGTTTTAATTCCCACATTTTTGCTCCTGTGCATTCAAATATTTTGGAAGTCATCGTACGTTACTTTTGTAGCTAGGAAAAGGTGAGCACAGAATTAGGTGTGGGGGAATAACACTAGAAGAAAATTAGCAGTGGTTAAGATGGAGGTGAGATGCTTTGGTATTTTTGTTCCTATCTCAATATTTTATTACAAGTTGTTCACTTCTGAAATGAAGAGATATATGATATTTTAAAATAACAGCCCAGCATTATTTGTAACAATCAGAAGTAGAAAAAAGCATGTTAGCAGCAGTAGTAGTATGGGAAAGTATACTTAAATATTAGCAGTTATCATCTGTAGATGACACAGTTTTCATTTTTTGCTATACATTTCTCTCTTGCCATTTTTATTGTAATATAATAATATAATAAATTATCATTAACTATTAAAATCAATTACTTAAAATAATAATTTAAATTGATCATTGAAAGCAACAATAAAATGTTGGACTCAGGGCCTCCCTGGTGGCGCAGTGGGTTGAGCGCCTCGCTGTGAAGCACCCGCTGCACAGCAGCTTGAGTGCGATCCCCGGTCAGGGAGGGGACCCACATGGCGCAGCAGACCTCCCCTGCCTCGCCCGCTGCTCCCCTCAGCTGTGTATTTCAGTGGATCCACCTGTTCTGCTCCCTGCTCTGTCTCTGGTGGCTCCTCTCACCTCCCACGACTCTGGCCTGTGCCCCAACTCTTGTGTGCATAAATAAATATATCTTTAAAAAAAAAAGTTGGACTCAGTTGAAGCTTTCACACCGACCACTCTTACCTTGGTAAGTGTTGCTGTGACCTCTCTCCCAGGAAAAAGGTTTTGACTGTCTGAGTTGGGTTGGGACGTGACTGGCTGCTCTGTGAGTGAGACACTCCCTGGCTCGCACGCAGCTCTGTGTCTCCCCATCGTGCAGCCCGTGGCTCTTTCCCCAGCTTCTCCGGGCCTTGATGACTCACCCACTCATTTGTCCAGTGCACAGCTCCTGGGAACTGTGGCCAGGACGGTGCCAGTTCTTCACCCTTGCTTCCAGGCACACCCTCACTGCACAGCTTTGCAGTGCCCATCTCCCTTCCCTTGACTCCGGGCTCAACCATGCAATTTGCCTTGGTTGTTAAGACCTGCAGTGTGGGTCACGTGCAGGACGTGTGCCTCTCGGTCGCTGTGGAACACACCCAGACCAACCAGGGGGGTGCAGACGGGGAGCGGTCACCGTGCCAAAGCCAGCCTGGATCAACCAACCTGAGGCCACCAACCCCAGCTGGCTCAGCAGCGCCCCCTGGCCAGCTCCTGGTAATGATCTCTGTCTGAGAACCAGTCTTGGTTTGCTTTACATTGCTGGGTTTGTGGGATTTGTTGTCTGGCATGATTACGTCCCTGCAGCGACCAGGGCCTGCTGGTCACTTCTCCAAGCACTGACACTGAAGCCATGGAAAGACAATAGTGCCGACCATGAGGGGTTTATGAAGATTAAATGATAGAATCCATGCAAAGTGCTCACCCATTAGTGAGTGTTAGCTCTTGTTGTGCTTCATGACATGGCTGTCACCAGACTAGGGAGCAGGCCTGGGGTCCCTCAGTGCAAACCCACCCCACCCTCAACAGCACAGGTTTTTGTTGTTGGTTATTCGATTATTTCTCCAGCCTGTGATTTCCTGTGTCTGTATCTGTCTCTACCAGACTGTAAGCTCCTACTGTATTCATGTCTGCCTCCCAGCGCCCAGCCACTTGGCTGGTGCTTGAGTGAGCCTGAATCTGCTTAAATTCGGTTGGTGCTCAGGATGAATGCCTTCCCAGCAGACAGGGAAGAAGAGGGTCCAGGCCGACTCAGGAGCACACAGAAAACAGGGTGCAAGGAAAGCCTTTGTCAAAATAGGGGGCCCCATGTTTTGATAGGAGGAAATCTGTCAATCACATTTTTTCAGTGGCTGGTGATAGAAACCAAAATAAAAACCATCTTTTCAAGATAACAAGAAAGGAGAACTATCGTTGGTTCCATCGATTAGAGACCAAAGAGGGCTCTGTCTCGGTCCCAGCAAGCCACAGGACTGATGGACGCATATTTAAGTTTTTCTCCAGAAAAGCCCAGAGAATCTGACTTCAGGCACGATGGACCCAGGAATTCCATTCTCAGGGATGTTCTCAGGGCTCCATCTTCCTTTTCAGCAAACAAAGGAAATGGGGAAAGTGTCATTCAAATCACAGGGACAGTATGATAGGGCATCTGAGATTCATGCCCTACCAAGCCAGGAGACTAGTGGAAAGACTGGCCTTTCATCATGATCCAGTGAAATATCCCAACGGACTGAAGCTGGCTTGGACCATGTTGCACGTCCACGGGCCTGAGGGTGTGACTTATCCCAGCTGATAGAGCACGTGCTCCAGAGGGAAGAGAAATTCTGTTATCAAACGGTAGAGGAAGGCAGTAATGATAGGCAGGTAAAAGTTACAGAGATCCACACAGGGAAGTAATGATGGTGAAGGAGAAAGCAGTAATGATGGGGAAGCAGAAAGCTGCTCCCCCAAGTCCGCTCTCCCCTACTTTATATCCCAGGCGTAGAAACTAGACATGCTTGCCAACCTGTCTTGCCATGAGCACGGTGACTCAGAGTAGGCCATGTGATGGAAGTAGCGATACTGATGCCCTCTGAGTCCAGGCTTTTAAGAGGGATGTATGTCTTTTCCCTGCTGTCTTTGCCCTCCATCACCCAGATGAAGATGACAATTAGGTCCTCAAGGATGGAGGAGCTACCAGGAGGAAGCAGCCCTCCATTGGAATCCCCATCAAGGACTGTCACAGGCTTCTGTCGTGTTCATCCCTTGCATGTCGGGAGCTGTTTGTTACCCCGGTCTGCCCCATCCTAAGTAACACAAGTAATAATCCTGGGACTACAAATAGGATTCAGCTCTTGAAGAATCTGAAAGTCAAGCTTCAGGTAACAGAGTAAGTGTGCATGGAAGTTGAGTGAGTGGTTAAATGGTTAGGATGCTAGGCAGCTCAAACAACTCTAAGGTACAGGGAAATTTCCCTCACTCTCCCTTCCCAAAAGATGCTGAAGACGATATTGAGAGATGATTCTGGAGTATCTGCTTTTGCTGCATTGTACTTGATGAAAGAAGAGCCCAACTCCAGTCAGCTCAGATGCCCATGGCAGTCCCAGGGCCAGGGGATTTATTTCAGAAAAGAACTGGTGAGGACGTACCTGCTTCATTAGGCACCTATCCATGTGGAAGATGGCCGAAAGAAAGATGTACTTCTCCATCTCTCCAGAGAAAGAGCCCAGCGGGTTTTGATGGATACCCCCATAGGCCGTGTCTGCAACTTTTAAACACTTGACTTAACAACTGCCTTTAATTTCACTGAACATAAGTTATTGATCCTGATCTCTGTTGCCTGGAAGCCCCAATCCCGATTGTTAATTGAGCTATCGATTTCTGGCTCACATGAACTGTTCCTGGAGGGGTGAATCCTGTGTAATGTGGGCAGGTGGGATAGTGAGGTGGGGGGAGGCGAGGGCTCTGTGGGGAAGTGATTTTAATTAGTAATAATAGCTTCATACTTAGCTGACTGGTTTGTAATGCGCCTGGTGACATACCTATAGATCAAGCAGACAAACCAGTGCTCGGCCTTCTATAGGAAAATTAAATTGGGTCAATTATCTAACTGTTGGGTGATTTCAGATAGTTACTTAACTCAAAATGAACCTCTTGCCATATGCATCGGATCCATAGCTCAGCCCCCAAAGCTTACTCAAGTTTGGAAGTATAATTAATCAGGTTGGCCTCTCCCCTGCCTCCCCAGTGTAACATTTTAATGCTCAGAAATTCCCAGCCAACAAAGAAAATGGCTGCTAATAGGGGAATGGTGATATGAAAGGACTTTCATTTCTGCCGTGGAATTATGTTGTCTTTTGTTGACTGACACCAATTAACGCAGCAAAGCAGATCCCACAATCTAGGGTTTGTCACTGAAAAGTCATGTTTCACACAGGTGTTTACAATGTGGTCACATTTTCATAAAACAAGCAATTACCAATAACCAGTTTACATGGACCAGGATAAAGGCATGGAAGGATTCTCAACACATCCCACAACTGGCTAACAGTGGGTGGGTGTTGGGGTGGGCAAAGAAAACACAAATGGATTTGTTTGTTGTGTATGGATTTAATACATAGTTATATAATGATTATGTGACAGGCATTACTTTAGGTGTTTTATAAGTGTTAACTCATCTAATTTCCTAACAACCGCTCTACAGAGGAATTCACCCCTTCAGGAACATAGGGAAACTGAGGAGCAGAGAATGAAGTGGTCTCTTGGGCAAGCTAAGGAAGAGGTAGAAATGAGACTTGACATCAGACTCACAATGATGATGATGATGATGATGATGGTCACAGAAGGGAAGGTCATTGATGAGTTTGGGGTTCCAGGCAATTTTTACTTGCTTTGGGTGTTTTCATATATTATTCAAACATTTCATGAAGATTATGAACTATTCATACAAATGGGAAAAATTAAGTATTCCTTGGCCCTTCTCAGGCCAGGGCCTAAATTTTTCATTTAATAAACTATCATGTGCCATTTGGCACATCCAAAAGTTATGTGCATTATCTCATTTAGTGTATATAATGCTTCTTTACTGTTTTATTATCATCAGTATTGTGAGGTATGTAAACGAAAGCTTAAAAAAAGAAGCTCACCCAAGTTCACACAGGAAGGTTGTGATGAAAAGGAAAATGATCACTATTCCCTAATGTCACAACCACGTCCCAAAGGAAGTGTCAAACTCTCCAGCAACCACGTTAAAAAGTTGAAAAGAAATAAGTGAAATTTATAATCAATATTATTTATTTAACCCAATGTATCCAAAACAGTATCATTTCAAAGGTAAACAGTATTTTTTAAACTAATGAAGCAATTTACAAAATTTTTAATGTATCGTTTTTTACTGCAGTAATTGTTCACATTAACACTATATTATTTAGGGGTACAGGTCCACACCTCTTCAGACGGCTGTTATGTCACACCCATCATCAAAGAACCTTGATTCCTCCATCACAGCCCATTGCAGCTTCTCTCCCCATTATTCCCCTACAATCTTTGTTGTACTAAGTCTTTGAAATGTAGTATATATTTTACACTTACAGAACTTCTCCATTCATACGCTAATTTTCGCAGGAAATAGTTGACCTACGGTTAAATAGAATTTAAGGGTGAAAAGAGATTCACAAGTTGTAAGTGTACTCGAAAGTCTTTCAATAATGAACCAGGCATCCATTTTTAAATTTAAATTAAGTGAAATTAAAGATTCGATTTCCTAGTCACACAAGTCACATTTTAAGTGCTCGAGGTCACATGTGGTCAGTTGGCTGCCATATTGGACAGAACAGACCTAGACTGTAAGTATCACAGACACTTGATCATCCAGCAGAGAACATAAAATATTACAGTTGCCCAATGAATATTTTGAGGGAATAAAGGATGGAGGGAAGAAGGAGACAATCTATTGTACAATCTATTGTCATTTTGCTTCTCTTCTTTTAATTATACCAAACTCAGTTGGGTATACTGAAAAAGAGAAAACCCAAGAGTAATCTATGTGTAATTATGGAGTCCCTACTCAGAGCAAGGGACTCTCCTAGACTTCTCAGTTAGGCAGTTCATCTCTTTGCAAGTCCAACTCCTACCTCTACCATTTGCAAGATGCAAACCTTTATCTCTCACAGGATGGAGATGGTAATGATGCCTTCCTTGAAGTTTTAATTTGGGGACTGTTGGAAAGATCCCCACATAGATGTGGTAGCATCCATCTGAAGTCCTGTGAAACTTGCACCTCTGAAATGGTTTCAGTCATACATTGTAATAGGGTACCCATACATTGTACCCTATTACAGTGTATGATTAAAACCACACAAGGGTGTATAACAATGTTACCTCAATAAATAATAATACAGTTTTTATACACCACATCTCCTTGACCCAGTCATCTATCTATATTTGGGTTATTTCCAAGCCTTGCCTATTATAACTAGTGCTGCAATAAACATAGGAGTGCAGGTATCCTTTTGAATTAGTGTTTCTGTGTTCTTTGGGTTGATCCAGGAATGGAATTGCTGGGTCATATGGTAGCTCCATTTTTAGTAGTCTGAGGAACCTCCACACAACTTTTCATAGTGGTTGGACCAGTTTGCATTCCCACCAGCAGTGTAGGAGAGTTCCTATTTCACCACATCTTCACCAACATTTATTGTTGCTAGTTTTTTTTTGTTTTGATACGTGCCAATATTATTTAGCAATTAAAAAAGAAAAACTAATGCCATTCACAGCAACATGGATGGAGCTAGAATGGATTATGCTAAGTTAAATAAGTCAGAAGAAAAAAGAAAAATATCAGATAGTTTCACTTATAGGAAGTATACAGTAGAGTCAAATAAGGGGTCAGGGAAAAATAACAATAACAATGAAAACTACAACAAAACAAGACAAAAATAAACTGACAACTACAAATCAGAGACATTCTGGAGGGGAGGAGGAGGGAAAGGGATTAAAATGAGGGTGAGACGAGCACAAGGGACTATGGTGACGGTGCACGGGTGAATTGGTGGTGGGAATTCTATGAGGACTGCACCTGAGAAAAGAAAACAAACATTGTACAAAAATGAAAAATGATGTAAACTATTAATTAAAAATAATAATAGTTTCTAAAAATAAAAGTTTTTAAAGTTCCAAACTAAAGCCTGGCTCACTGCAGATATCCTTTTAGTTTTTTGTCCTTCTCACTCCACAAAGGATGCTCGAGATCAGCAAGTTGGACCTAAAAAGAGGTCCAACCCAACCTATAAAAGACCCAGTGCAGCAGAAGACCTGGGTGTGCCACTCTTATTCCTATAGTTTCTGATAATGATATTTGAGGTAAACATCAATTCATTTCATGAGTTCAAAACAACTGGGAGGATTCCTGTGGTGAAGGCAGCTCCCTAGAGAGTGGGAAAATAAACCTGCAGTATCTTCAATTTGTATCTCTTTGATGGTGTTTCCCATCTTTTTCTTCCATTATCACTCCCCTAAAGAGTGTGTTTTAAACTTTTTCCCCCTATTTACCACCCTCCATGAAAATTTCACACCATAGATAAACTGTAGAGCTGCTTCTCTACCTCATGTCTATCTATCCATGCTTTATGCATAAAAAGAGTAAGATTTTATTTTGCCACCCAAAGACCACATTTGCCCCATTAGGTACAAGATCACCCACAAGCACAATGTATGATTAAAACCAGCTGTTCTAAACCGGGTGATCCCCTTCCTCCCAGACAACCACCTGGAGATATTTTTTGTTATCACAACTGCAACGGGAGGAGGAAGGGGATTCTGGCACATGGGAATAGAGGCCAGAGATGTGGGTCAACATCCTACAGTGAAGAAGACAGCTGCCTCCACCACCTCACCACCTCCACCACCAAGAATGACCAGATCCCAAATACCAGTAGTGTTGAGGCTGAGAAGGCTTAGAGGCTGTAGACTAATTGATTGTTGTTGTTTAACATTAAATGATCCTCTGAACAACCTGAGTCTTCCAGTAACAAACTCACATCACAAAGACGGAAGAGGCCCAGAGGATTGATCATCCCATGGCCGCCTGAAGTTCCTACTGGAATCATACAATTTAGGGACAAGCCAGCAGGCAGCCTGGACACAGAATGGCCGCCCCCAAGATGGCCTCCCTCCCAGAATCCTTCACTGAAACAAAATGGAGGCACCGCGAGCAGCTAGACCCTGCACCCAAGGCCTCGGCTGTAGCTCAGCAGGGACCTGAGTGTGCTGGACACGTGTGAGCCTCTTGTCAATGATGTTAAAAGCTTCAATACCTCTCCAAGGTGGAGGCGTTGTCTGCGGGAACCACATCCCAGCGAGAGGGCCGGTCCAGCGTGATTCACATGGCGGCTCCTTCCCCAGTCCAGCCTGAACTTGCAGGGCGGCAGCTTCTGCAAGGGGGCACGGAGTTGATTTCTGAACACTGTCAAGCGAGCACTACTTCGGACTGAGTTGTAGGGAGCTGGAGATCTATAAACCTTTTTATGTAGAGGGAGCAGGGGCCAACTGTTTCCAGCGATTTTCCCAGGTGAGAGGAGACAACAGAGGCTGAGTGACGGTCGGCGAGGAGCGAGTTTTCCTTTTATCAACAGGCTCATAAAGCTACTTTAAAAAATAAATTAAAGCTAGAAAAATATCCTTGGATTTACTGCGAGGAGGGAAGGGTGATGGGCCGGGGCAGAGCTGCCCGGGCAGAGCTGCCCGGCCGTGACTCTGCAGGACGAGCTCTCGCAGGTCCGCAGGCTGCAGAGCACGGCCCGGGGCAAGCTGCTCTTGAGCTTTGACTTTCCTGATTGACACGGGGCGCCAGCAGCCTCAGGTGCGCCCCGAGACAGGGAGCCCACGCGGAGGCCCAGGCTGCACGGTCAGGAGCGCGGCCTCTGAGAGCTCATTCTCGCAGCTTCTGCCCGGCCCCTGAGATGAGGTCCGTAAATCACGCTGACAACTCCCCTCCCTCCTCCTCCAGCCTGACACCCACCTGGGACTCCTCAGTAATCTGGGAGCAAACCCTCGAGCCTGGCTGGCACCAAACAGATGCCCAGCCATCATTCTTGCCTCTCCTCCCTCTGCTCTTCCCTCCCCTGCGCTCCTTTCCCTTTCTCTTCTCTTCGTGATTCTTTTCCTCCTTCCCCCTCCCTTCTTCATTTCCACCTCCAAGAATTCTTCTTGCCGCTGTGTATGCAAGCCACGCCCTCTCTAGGTGGACAGACGTGAGCGGTCACTGCCCGTATGTCATCCTCACTGACCCCCCTGAGGCAACCCAGGCCCCTGGCTTGGAAACCATCACAGCTTGACCCTACAGCTGTTCCCTCCACCCCGATATTATCCTGCGTTCACGCACAAGTTCACACACATGCTCTCACACATATACATGTGTGCTCACACGAACATGCAAGTGCTCCCTTACACACATGTATATACATACTCACACGTACATGTATAATACACACCTTCACTCTCACACGTTTGCACACTCGCCCACATATGACAGATGTGTTCGTGCATGCACACACATACACTTTAGCATTCATACCTGCACATAAAGATCCACATGTATGTTCCTGTGTACATATGTGGATTTGTGTGTGCACTCACTTGTAGACAAGGATTTGCCCTGCGTTCATGCATACACATAATGCACTCACACATGTATGTGTACTCTTGTGCGTGCACGCATGCATACACGTGTGCTCACATACACTCGTGCACTCACACTCACTTCTACACACCCCATAGACATGAACTCACATGCATACGCACATGCACTTACACATATGGCAGTTTCTGGCATTCGCAAGCATAGAGTATCATCTTAAGCCTCTACTCATAATCATGAAAAGCTTATGTTTAATGAATTAAACCCTCTGTGCTGGAAGCTTTGGGTTGATTAACTCATGAATTCTCACCTAAATCCAAAGAGGTTAATTCTGTTATCATCCCCATTTTCCAGATGCAGCAACAGAGATGTTGAGAGGTTAAAGTGACTGTCAAAGACGATATTGTGCTAGAGATGGGATTTGACCCAGGCATGTCCACAGCATGCTGCAAAGCCTGCTTCCCGCAAACCTGCGTGTGTACAAAGTGTGCACATATAGAAGGTCCTATGAAACATATTTCAAGTGGAGATGTCAACATATGTGGGGTGCAAAGATAAGAGAGAAAGGGGAAAATGTTCTCATGACACCCAGCACACACATTGCTGAGCACTGAGGCCGAAGACGTTCTCTTGTGGTATGTTAAAGAGCTTGGGTTTTATACACAAGGTTTATTAATCCCATTCATATAATTTTTTTTAAAAATAAGTGAATCAGCAGAATGTTTCATGAACCTCAGTTTGATATTCTAGAAGAAGAATGGGACTTCCAGTCTGGCAAGTACAGAGGGATCACGCCATGTGGCAGAAGACAAAAATTCAAGACAGAAAACATGGCAGCTTCAGAGTGGCTCTCCTGCCGCATGTCTGGCCCTGTCAAAGACCTGGGCCCCCTATGTGCAGCCTGGCATCTCTCTGGAGACAGGCACATGGGTGACCACAGGTGTAGCTCACCTGCCTAGGACGGCGCACCCTCCTTCCTTCCCTGACATCTTGCCACATGTCACTTTTTTTTTTTAGATAAAATCCTATTTTTTTATTTAATTTCCTTTATTGGATTTTGGGGTACTGAAATCATTCAAGCAAAAAAATCTCAAAACCAACAAGTGGGCCTGAGGAATAGGTGGGTGATGAAGAGAAGGCACACTTCTCTCATAGAGACTTGCCTCGTCTTTGCTCGTAGGGCCATTAGCACCAGAAGTGCTTGGGCAAGGAAAGAGTAAAAGTGAAAAGCAGGTTATTGCTAGAGAAGCTGACACTGTTATAGTCACTTTGTGGCTGAGCCCTCACTCTCTTTGGAATATTCTTTCCTTCCCTCTTTCATGGCACCTTCCAGAATTCAGTGCAGATATTTTCAGAACAGATTACATTAATTGAGCACCAACTGCATCCCAAGTACTGAGAGGTCAGAGAATTGTGACACTAATCAAGTTTCAGTACCATTTGGAAAATAGGTTGCAGACTAGTGTCTGTTTGAACTCTGATACCACAGGTAAAGATGTGTTCAGTGTTCTGTGGAAACATCAGAGAAGGCTTTGATCATTCCATCCAGAAGAACTGGAGAAGGCTTCAAGGAGAAAACACTTAAGACTGGCCAGAACAATAATCCCTACCACTTAATAAGCCCCTCTGATGAGCCTAATGCTGTAATGGACTTGAAAACATCATCTCATTTCATCCCTAAAACACCCTCTCAAGGTCAAGCCCTTGGTTTCCTACCCAACAGCCATCCACCCCCTTCCTCCTCCATAAGAGAGCCTCCATTTTGTTCACCGTACTCCACATGGCGATGTAAAAGGGAGACACACCCCTTTCCAACCCAACTCAAGAGCTTTGATTTCTCTAAGCCAATGACAGTGGACTCAACCAATGGGCAAATTATGAGTATGTGACTTAACTCTGATGGTGGGCATGGCAGAAAGTCACCTGGAGAGCTCCTAGGAAAGGGTTATTCATGCACGTACCAAGACACAGGCCAGGGATGTTTTTGCTCTGCTACCTCTGGGTCTTGTCGTCTGCACGAGATAAAGTAAGTCCTCATTAAACATGTTCCATAGGATCTTGGAAATTGTGACTTTACCTACCTGTAATAAAACAAAGTCTAGCATAGACTAATGGGTGTAAAGAAGAGTTAAGTTTCTATGACATCTTTCGGAACACAAAAATAAGAACAACTTCTAAAGACCCAAAACACTTCTAATCATTTGTATTCGTGTACCCATTTATTTTCCAACCCACTTATTCCAGCTCAGGGTTTAGGGTGACTGGTGTTTATCCCAGCAACTCAGCATCAAGACAGGAACCCCCCTGGACAGGATTCCCTTCCATCACACCCACACTCACTCCAGCTGGGACAATCAGACACGCCAATGAACCTCAAGTGCTTATCTTTGGAATGTGGGTGGAAACTAATTTCCAGATAAAACCCACGCAGACATGGGGAGAGTGTGCACACCCCATAACACAGTGGCCCCTGCTAGGAACTGGTATTTTCTTTTTCATCAATATTATGATGAAAAAGGACCTAGATAAGCCAGATCCTTAGAGCAGGTGGGCTTGAGCTTCAGAAGGGAATTCAGCACACTGTAGGTGTAGAACCTGAAGACAGAGGTTGGTGTGGGGGATCCCTGATGACCTGACAACAACACTGAGGGCTGGATTAATTCCCTCAGGGACCATGAAGCCCCCAGATTGGGGTAAGCCACTTTTAAGTACGTTATCCATTCCCTGCAGGGGTTAGCAGCCCACATAGACTGTATCACATTTCCCACATCAGATGAGAATGCCGAGACCCATGTAAGTGTCAGAATCAGGATTTAGACTCAGGCTTCCTGGGTCCTGATCTTGGGACCCTTCCACTGTGCTCCGCAAGTGAGATGAAAGTTTTGGGGTAGTGAGGAAGAGAAGATGTGCTATTTTCCATATCTGATGCTATGAAAAAAAACCTGCCTGCTTTAAGAATAAACATCTTACATTTTAGAAGGACTAAGTACAAAATGCCATTTCCATGCAAATGACCCAGACAAACAAAGTACCATGAAGCATCTACCTGGGGGAAAAAATGTTGTTTACAAGAACAATACCAGATGTTGGACTCAGAATGCCCTGCCTTGACATTCAAAGGCTACCAAGGGAGCTACAGGGACTGGAGGGCAGGCAAAGCAAAAGTAGCAGAACAGAGTTCACTTAGAAGTGACTTTACATATTAAGTTATTCCCAGTATAATTCAAGAGTCTGATGGGGGATGGAGAAATAATGGAAAGAAGTGCTGAAGAGAGAGCAAGACCCATAATTCCATCTACAAATAATGGTAGTTGAAATTGGTTGTCCCTGATTTGAATAATCTTGATGGCATCGTTATTTTTAATTGTGATTAGTGGTCGTAATGTGCTAATAAATAAGACTAAAGACAAGGTGCAACCTTGCCTTGTCCCGCAAATGATTTGGAATCGACTGCTCTGGCCTAGAGGAGCCACACCAGGACAGGCAGCTAAAGGATGGTTTTTGTGAGCTTTGGAGACAAACGGTTTAGGAGTAAATTTCCTCTGCACTCCGAGGTCAAACAATTCACACAAAAATAAGGACGCACCTGGCTAACTTTTCCCTGTGGTTGATGAAAGCATGTATTCCAAGCACCAAGAAAACCTTCTCTACATTTTGTTGACAATATCATCCAGCCTTAGGGCAAGGCAAGAGCACAGTGAACTGCTAGAATAGTCTCTGGTACTTTGAAGATAGTCTCAGCGGTAGGGAGTTTTTGCGGTGGTAATGAAGTAGATGCATAAGAGATCAGCCCCAGAACCAAGATGGCAGCATGTCAAGACCCCAGCAGAAGCATGATGTGGGTTCCTAATAAAACTCTGCCTAAGACAAGTGTCTTCATTTCTTCAGTGGTTTAGGACAACAGGAATTTATTCTCACGTAGCTCTGGGGCTCCAGAAGTATGAAGTCAAGGTCTCAGCAGGGTCTCTCGCTTCTAACTTCAAGTGATTGTCAGCCATCTTTGCCTTCTCCTGGCTGGCAGTTATGAAGCTACAAACTCTAGCTCTGTTGTCACCTCCCTCTGTGTGCCTATGTCTTCACGTGACATTCTCCTCTATGTATATCAATCTCGGTGTCGCTTCTCCTTTTCTTATAAGGACACCAGTCATATTGGATTAAGGACCCACCTTCTCCAGTGAGATCTCAAGGTCATCAAGACAGGATCCTGTCACATCTTAAGTCAGCAAAAACCCTATTTTCAAGTAAGGCCATTTGAAAACATTCACAAAAGGTGAAAACTTCAATATATCAGAAGAGACACAATTGAACTCATAGGGTGTAGTGAATTGCTATGGTAAGGGTAGAAAAGCTGGTTGCAAAGACAAGAAGAAGGAGAAGAAGATGAAGAGGATGGAGGGAGGGAAGGAGGGAGGGAGGGAGGGAGAAAGAGAGGAAAGGAGGGAGGTAACATTAATTGACCCCCAACTGAGGCTCAACAGTTTAAGTGGCTCACTCAAGGTCACACACTGGCATATAGCAGGGTCAAGACTTTGATGTAAAGGCTGGCTCTCTCCCTTACACTGTTTTTCTAAATGTTTCAATAAATGAATGAATAAATGCACAAGGGACTGAAGGAAGGAGATATCCAGTCACACATGTAGTGGCCTCCAATGCTTCCTAGAGAGGTTTGGGGTCTCAAAAAGCACAGAAAGACTGTCTCCTTCACCCCGAAGTTCCAGAGCTTGGAAGAAATGATCACAAAGTGTTCTAAGCTAGGATCCATCACTTCAAATGTCAAGCCACTTGATTAAAACTAATCTGGTCCTATCTTCTAGGACTCAGGCTTACTCCGTGACACCTCCAATTTGCCTCTTTCTTGTCATTCATCCATTGTGGTCGTTGCACAGAAATATTGAACTTCTGGAGCCAGAACAGATTGGGCTACTCTCGAGGGAAGAGGCTGCCAATACAGCTAATGTATGTACCTGATCAGTAGCATGAGTTTCCCAGAGCTGGCCTCAGTGAAGAGTAATGCTATAATAGCAATAAAAGTGCTGGTAGCCATATTGGCAGTATTATTGCTATGTAGTTGACTGGCTGTATTCATTTGCTAGAGCTGCTATGGCAAAGCACCAGAGACCTGGTGACTTAAAACACAGAAGTTTATTTCCTCACCGTTCTGGAGGCTGGAAGCCCAAGAGCCAGGTAGAGGCAGGGCTGGTTCTTCTGCAGGCCATGAAGGAGCTGTTCTGGAACTTTCTCCTTGACTGGTAGACAGTTGTTTTCTCTTCCACGTCTTCACTCTGTGTCTGAGTCTAAATTTTCCCTTCTTAAAAGGACACCAGTCACATTAAGTTAGCACCCACCCTAAAACACTCATTCTGATCGAATCCACTCCACTGTCTCCACATAGTCATATTCTGAACTATGCAGGCTTCAAGAGATGGATTTGGGGAGACACAACTCAGTTCACAACACTCATTTTTCCATTTGCAATGTGGAAACCCAACTCGGCAAACTTCAGCTTCATTCGTTTCAAGACCTGGGTCTCTGGGCCTAGGTGTGCCTGCATTAAAATAAGGGGTTTGGCCCAGAGGCTTTCTCAGAGCAGCAGAAGCCACAGACCCTTACTCTCACAGCGCCATGGTCACAGACAAATAAACCCTGCGTTCCCGCCTCCGAGGACACATCCAGAGTCAGAGTGAGGGTGCAATGGAAGAATCTTGGCCACATGAGAATTCGTTGGGTTTTGAAGGATGAGGAAGACTTAGGAAGAGGCAGAGTGTATCAGACAGGAGCTAGAACATTGGGGTTCAGAGCTGGAATGCCCGTGTTTCCCTCTGCTCCTGGAGGAACGTGTTCTGGCCAATGAATTCTCTTCCCCAGACTTGGGGGTGCCCTTCCGACTCCGACTGGGGATTCAGACCTTAGGAGATACAAAGGCGCCACAGCCTGTTTGGAAACGCCCCTCCGTTCTCGAGAGTGTTTCCTATTCCCGTGTGTCTGTTCTTGCCAATTATCAGCTAATGGAGGGGAGTTAACAGGAAGTGTCAGAGAGTTTTATAAAATTATCATGTCAACTCCCGTCCTGTCAGTGTGCATAAGGGAAGAAGACAAGAAAATGATATTGTCGTTTAATAGTTCACTTTAGATCTTCATCTCTTATCACTCATCATTACTCCATATTAATTACCTCGTATTGGCAATCTCTGCCTGTCAGTTATTCCATAAAGGATCTTGCTGGGAACCTGGCTGGACAGTTTTTATTAGGGAGCAATCTGAACCAAATTCAACCTGAGCAGATTAGTTGCAGCCAGCCCCAGCCCCAGCCCATGACCCCAGCCCCCAGTCCCCAGCCCCCAGCCAGGATGCAGGCAGGCAGGGACAGGTGGGGCAGAGCGCAGGCTGGGAGCCCACAGCCTTGCTCCTGGTGCCGCGTCCACCCGTCCTTGTGTTCTCGGGCCCCGCATCCTGTCCTAGAGTCTCAGCTTCTGACGTGCAGAAGGAATTGTGATGTGAGTCAGGGGGCACACCATCCTCCCTGGCCACCGCTATGAGGGCTCGCAATGTGTGCAGGATGCTTGACAAAGCTCTGGGGACAGAGCAGGTGCCGCCAGGTGATGCCGCTCCGTATATTTCATCAGGATCCATCAGATGAAAGACAATTCAGGGCATCTGTCAAGATGACGCCATCTCCTTACAGAATATTGACCTCGCGCTCTCTTCTTCTCATCGAGAGGGAACAGACAAGCTGGATTCCATTCCATCCAGGAGAAGTATCAGGCACCTACTACGTGTCAGGTGTTCCGTGCATTCTGGGCACAAAGCACAGAACCTGGCTCTGCCACCGAGTCTTCGGATTTGCCATCAGACGCACGTGCTGGAATGGACTCTCCTCTCCTCCCCCTGTGGAGCCCGGGAAGGGCTCCTTCTCTCTGAGCGCAGTTCACAGGTGCCTTCCTCCTCCGGGAAGCCTCCCATCACATGCCAGTGCAGCTCTATGTCTCAGCTGTAGGTACGCTGAAGGTGTGTGGCCAAGGGACCCCTCATCTCTCGTAGATCACAGGATCCTGCAGGGCTGGCAGTGCGTGTTCACTGTCGAAGCCCCACACCTGGCACCCTGACAGGAGGGGGAGACTAACACAGATGTGCAAAGCCTGGATCCACACCTGAGCAGGTGCCATGGACACATCTCCTTAGCTCCCCCACCCTTGGCTCAGAAAGACCTCCAGCTTCTACCCCTCACTGACGGCCCCTTCTGTGGGCAAGTGCCGGCAGCCACAGAGTTGCCTGAAAGCAGTCTGCTGCCACCGCTGCGCCCGCTCCCTTCCCACACAGAGACTTCTGACGTCGGCACCCCCAGTGCCCAGCAGCAAGCCCGGTCCGGAGCAGTGTGCAAAGCATGCTAAATGAGTGCACAAGTTGCTAGGTCACAGCCACTGGGTCAGTGGCAAGTCCCACCACAGTCAGCATCAGCCAATGGCGCTTTGGCCAACAACACAGCACCCGCCAGGCTGCACCACCCGGCCCTGTGTGGTAGGCTGGGCCGCGTAGGTTTCAGTGATCTCACCCTATGGCTCTGCCGGATGAAATCAACTAACAAGGCAGATCTCAGGACGCGTCCCCATCCTTATGTGTCCTCCCAGCCAGACCAGCAAAAGATGACCCCGTGCCCTGGCCGGGAGTGTGTCCCAGGCGTGGGGGCAGCGTGTCCCTCTCCCCTGACTTGATAAAGATTCGTCTGCCCTCAGCAGTGCCTGCCATCCCGAAACCCAATCTATTCCAGACATACAACTCAGAATTCCCCTTTGTCGGTCCTTCCGTTCTGGAGGCGGCAGTTCACGCTCCATTCAGAGCCAAATGAGGCGGGACTGTAGGACCCATCGGGGTTTGGGTGCAGAGCTTCGCTGCACCACTGAGGCACTGTGTGTTCTGGAGCAGACCACTTCCCACTCCGAGTCTCGGGTTTCTAATCTGTAAAGCAGGCACACAACGTCTACCTCGAAGGATGGGAATGAAATGGACTCAGGTCTATATAGGAAGGCTCCACTGTCTGGACTTAGAGGGGACTCTCTCTTCATCACCACTTCATCAGAAGGTGTGTTGGGTGTGGTTTCAGCTCATTTTGGTCCAAAACTATGTAAGACCCCGGTGCACAATCCCAAGCACTGGCTCCTCTTCACTGGTCATCAGTAGTAGTAAAGCCACCTTTTATTGATCTGAAATGTTCCAGGCTCTGTGCCTTGTCACATTCATCCTCACAACAACCTTATTAACTGTGTTCAATTATTTATCCCCTTTTTACAGATAAGAAAATTATACCCCAGAGAGTTAAAGTGGTTTCCCAGGGCCACACAGAGAAGGGGCAGAGTCAGACTGCTGACCTCACAGAAGGCAGAGTTTGTAGTCTTAGTCAACAGTCAAGGAAAAGATAACCCAATGGCAGCGGGGGAGGGGAGGGCTTGAAAAGGGGGTGGGAGTGGGTCAATGATGCCACAAAGAATATATTTAAGTGGCCCATATGCAAAAGCATGGCTCTCAATGTTAAATGTCATCAGGAAACACAAACTAAAACTAGGTAAAAACATCACTTCTCACCCACCAGAAGGACTAAACTTAAAATGAACAAAAAAAAAAATCCTCTAAAACAAAAAAACTCTAAAAAAAATTTTTAGAGAAATTGTGGTACAAATAGAATTTTTGTTTGTAGTTTTAGAAATAGTGTTTATGCAACTCCTTGGTGGGGGGGGGGGCAGGAAGTCTAACACTTTCTTATAAAACTAAACAAATGCTATGACCCACCAATTCCATCATGAAGCATCACCAGGATTAAGAAAACATACCTCCACAAAAGAACTTGAACAAAAGAATTTTCCTTATTCATGATGGCTAAGAACTATAAATAACCCAGGTTTCTACATATAGAAGAATGCATAAATACACGGTGGTATATCCATACAATGGAATACTACTCAGCAAGAAAAAGGACCAACCTGCTGATATATGCAACAATATGCATGGATCTTAAAAAGATCATATGGAATGAACTCAGCACAGACAAAACAGTATATTCTTCATGATTCCACTCATGGGAAATCTTGCAACAGAAAGAACTCTACAATGGAGAAGTAAGAATAGTATTCGCCTTTGTGGGTTGGGGGAAAACTACTGTGAAGGGACCTGAGGAAATTATCTGGGGTGCTGGTAATGTTCTCTATTATGATAAGGGTTTGGGTGACACATAGGTGTGTGCGATGATCAAATTTTGACTGACCCGCCTATGAGATCTATGCATTTCATTGTTGGCAAGTTTCACACAGAAAGGAAAATCTGTAAACAAAGCATCAGGGAGATAATATAACCAGTAGCATTGACAACTAATTACTCAGAGAAGCACTAATATTTTTCACAGCTCTACCCACAGTGTGATAATAGCCATCGCAAGGACTAGACCAAAATGTCTCCCTCGGCAGAGTGGCCAGGGTGACTACAATTTCAGCAGCGAAAACTCATCAGTCTGCAGTGGGAAGTCATAAAAACAGGAATAAAATGATCTGGAGACTCAGGTGTCCCTCTGACCACAGCATCAGGGTGTCACAATGGGGGGAACACATTATCCCCCAACCTCCTTCTTTATCTTCCCGAGCCCTGGATGGCTCAGGGACCTGCCCTGATAGAGGCAGCCACCGTGGCCGCGGGGTGCCCGACCCCCACCACCCCCCCACCTGCCAGCATCTGGCAGGCAGCCTGGCTGCAGCCCCCGCTGGCTCTCCTGACTTGCAGCACAACTGCGGAGCAAGTTGCTTGCCGAGCTGCGGGGATCGAAGAGGTGTCATTAGAAAATGATTCAGATCCGTTGGCCTTAATGAGGACTCACACCCGAGGGCTTCCAATTACCCAATCGATGGCTGGAGGGCCGCTCCCTGCCAGCGGCCTCTCGCATTCTTTTCTCTCCTTAACGATATTTGCAGGAGCCGCTGGACTCTTTCTCTCCTCCCCTCGGCTGCCCCAAGCCCAAGGAGGAAATCAAGCCGGAAAAGCATCTCAGAAAGGCCCCTAGTTCCAACTGCTGATTCCTATGTGGCTGAGATCAAAGACAGAAACTTCCAGATGAATTCCATGCCTGGAGCGGAGCCAGCTGAGTGGCGATATGGACTGGGGTGATATGGACGGAGAGGAAGAGGCCATCCATTCAAAGCCAAGAGGAGTCATGATGCCAAAGGGCTGATGCTGGAGGCAGCCGACTCATTAGTGGACTTGTGAGTGGACGCTGACCCAGGGTTGACACCGGAGACCACAGTGGTTAGGAGCCAGAGAGAGGGAGAAGCACAAAGGCTTTGGACTCAGAGTCTGGGTGCAGACGCCTGCTCCCCACCCCTTTGTGCATAGTATTCATGCAGCAGAAATGGCTTGATGTACCAGACTCCATCATCCCCTTCTGCAAAAGCAAGAGAGTCGTAGCTGACATGGGGGGACCTAGCCCCGAACTTTATCCATCTCCTAATCCTTCCTGAAAAATAGGTGGAAGCACTTGCCAGAAGAATAGAAGGGGGGAAGTGGATGCAGGGAAAGAGTGCTTGTGTGTGTGTGCAGTGCATGTTTGTGTGCGCTTGTGTGCCCGGTGTGTTTATGCACATGTGTGCACGTGTGTGCATGGCTTCCAGACACGGCCCGTGAGAGTCCTGCATTTATGAGGTGCTGCCTCCCAGGAAGGGCTGCGATGCCCCAGACAATGCACAGCCACCAAGGAGATTTGTTATTAAACAGAATTTGAGGTCAGAAATGACCCTGCAGAGCTGAGCTACTTACCTGCTCTTTGTTCACTTCATCAATGTTTTTGAGTGTGCCCCGCGTGCACTGTGCACCGGGTGCTGGAGAAGGACCTTAGACTCCATCCGCAGGAGAGTTACGCTCTCTGCTCTTGGTCTGAGCCTACCAGAAGGGCTCGGGGTGAGAGGTGGGGAGCCACATGGGGAGAGAACCCAGTGGATTATGGTGGAGGATGGCGAGGGCTTTGGTGGTGAGCTTGACACACATTTAAAGAGGCGTGAACCTGGGGCCTCCCTGGTGGCGCAGTGAGTTAAGCAACGCACTATGAAGCAAAACCACAGCCACTGCAGCACGAGTTCGATCCCTGCTGCCAGCCAGGGAGGGGACCCACATGGTGCGGCAGACCTCTCCTGCTGCGCCCGCTGCTCCCTCAGCAGTGTGCTTCAGTCCATCTGCCTGTTCTGCTTCCCGCTCTCTATGGTGAATCCTCTCACCCCGCCCCCACACCTTTGGCCTGTACTCCTTTGCTTGTATGCATAAATAAATAAATCTTTAAAAATTAATAAATAAATAAAGAGGCGTGAACCTATACCCCTAAATCATATGCAGTGTGGGAAACAAAAAAAAATTAAAAATAAGTAATAAACTTCTTTGCTCTTTAAGGCTCTGAACTGGGGACTCCTGTGGTAACACCAGCTCAGCTGACCCCAAGGAGCACATACTTGCGTTTCTCCACCTGCAGGAGGCAGCCCTTCCTCCCGAGGCCCTTCTGAGCCATGAGGGGGCCTGGCACCGGCCTGGGGAGGGGTAGGGGCAGGGGGCTCAACGCGTGCTCTCTGCCACCGGCTGGCTCAAGCAGCTGCTGTGCTGGACCCCAGCCTCTGACTTCCCTCTTCCCCCTCCCCGCCCCAAGATCTGCTCCCAAGCTGCCCCCTCCCAGCTGACCGCAGTGGACATGGCCTGCAGCATCACAGAGCCCCGCTACAGGCTGCCCCCTCTCCCACTGCGCAGTGCCGCCACTGGCCTCTCTGCTCCAGCACTGCTGCTGCGGGGCTCGGAACTCTTGATTTCCCTTTGTCACTACTTTCCAGAAGCCAAGTGGGGTTCGCCTCGCTGCAGGGTTTCGCTCCAGGGCACTCACTCGGCGAGTCTGCTGCAGCTCAGCTCCGTGCAGTGAAGGCGTGGGGTCACGGGCTGGTGGGCAGCAACACCGAGGACTCCTCCCGGACCCTGTCCTCCAGCCGTTCATGACAGAGATGAGGAAAGTGTGTCCAGAAAGTCCCGGTCGCACGGACCCAGGAGCAGAACCCGCCCAAACCAGAGGCGGCCAGCTCTTGGCTCTAGGGCACTGACACGCTGACCAGCTGGACGGTCTTCCCACACGACCAGGAAGAGCTGGGCTGCTGCGAAGTCGGCACGCAGGTGCACGTTTGTAATTCTAGGTAGCGCCGTGGGGGAGCTCAGGCCCTAGGAGCAGGTAACCTCATTACCTCGGTCCCATCAGTTGTATTTTAACTCGACCCCACCACCCTCCTACGGTTATAGGACTGTAGACATTTTAATTGGGCTTTACTAGCTCATATACTTCTCCCATAAACCTGGTGAGGTGGAAAAGACAAGGCTCCTGATCTCTGTGTTCCGGGTGAGGAAACCAGGACTACAGGAGTAATCGGAGTCACCAGACACCACACAACCAGGAAGAAAGTGGAAGTTCCTACTGGGGCCCTCATGCCGCCTCTAGCAGGTCTGCCAACAAAGACTTTACTCGGGGCCTCCCTGGCGGTGCATGGGTTAAGTCTCAGTGCTATCGAGCTATTGCCAGCCACTGCAGCGTGAGTTCGATCCCTGGCCAGGGAGCTGACCCACAGGGCGCAACAGACCTCTCCTGTCTCCCCGCTGCTCCCCTCAGCAGTGCGTTTCAGTCGATCTGCCTGTTCTGCTCCCCGCTCTGTCTCTGGTGGATCCTCACACCCCCCGCACCTCTGGCCTGTACCCCAGCTCTTATATGCATAAACAAATAAAATAAATCTTTAAAAATATCCTTTTTTAAATCAGACACATCCTGCAAGGAAGAGGGGGGGCTTGGGATCAAGGCCAGGATGGGAAGAGCACAAGGGACTATGGTGATGGTGCATGAGCGAGTTGGTGATAGAAATTCTATGGGGACTATACCTAGAAAAGAAAGCAAATATTCTAAGAAAATAAATAATATATATTTTAAAATTTAAATTTATATATATTTTTTAAATGAAGACTTTGATTCGAAGGCTTTCCAAGCACACTAGATTATGGATAGTGACTTGGAGAAGAGGACAACTCTTCAGTGGACAAGATGGGCTAGACCAGGCTCCGGAAGCTGAGACCAGCACAGCAGAGCCCCAGCTGAGTGCCTGTGCGAGCTCCCGCCCCGCAGACAGAAACAGGGAAGAGCTGCGGACACTTTAAAAGCGTAAACAGGACAAGCAGGGAAGTGCAGAAATGCAGCAGTGTATGAAGGCCGAGGGTGATGTCACTGCGGCAATATCAGCCAGAGAATTCGGAGAATCCTAAACTGTTAACAAAGTTGAGGAGACAAGGGATGACGTCCTTGTCAGTTTCAAGAATTGCAAAGAAGTTGTTTCAGTCCAATCAGAGTTACAAATTTCTGATGCTCCGGGTATCCAAACTCTCTTGTAATGTCAGGCTCTTGCAAGAGACACACACGTTATTGTCTCCGAGATGAAAGATGAACATCAGAAGACCTGGGTCCAGGAGTGTGACCTGTTCCGTGTCACAGAGCTTCAGTCTTGGCTACTTCAACCATCTCTTTGACGTTTCATCCAATAGCGTGGTCTGGTCAAATCCCCTCTTCCAGGATGCCGCTCTAAGATATGCAAACAAACTTACTCTCCCCTCCTTTTTCTTTCATTTCCCCTGCCTGACCTCAGAAAAGATTCAGGTAAGTAAGCCTAGCTCCTGAGATACAAAGTTACACACTCTCGTTAGCAGTTCATCAATTCGTAAACTGGGATATGGAGAGATGTTACAAACCAGGTGCGGAGAGGTGGATACATTCGCCCAGGGCCACAGAACATCACTGACTGTTTCCTGGCTGCTCCCTAGACCCAGAGCCTTTTATTGCTTGATATGTTTTTGTTTCATTTAATCTAAACTTAATTGAGCATCTACTATGTGACTCAAAATCAAGTTACATGTTCCTGGTTCCAGCTCCCAGCCCTCCTCTGCTGTGACCCTAGGATTCCATGAATTAGAGAGCAGTGAAATTTATGCCTTTCCTACAAAATCGCCCAGGCACTGGAGGCAGATAACATTTCAAGTCCAGCTGGGTGCAGAGGGGGAGGTTTGCATGGAGATTTGCCATTTCCCAAATCACTGTAATTTCCTACACTAACGGCTTCCCCTCCTCCCCAGTGACTGCCCACGTTCATGCAGAACGTGGTGGGGAGAAGGGAGGAACCACAGCAACAGAGAAAAAGGAGCAGCTAGCTCCTCTTCCACTTTTCTGAGAGGTCCAATCTTATTCTTTAGACATCCGAATAAGCAGAATCCTTCCGAAGTCTACATTTTGTATATTAATTGGAAAACACAGACATCCCTGCCCACCGATAGGCTGGCTCACATGGCTGACAGGCGCAAGGTCTGGGTTAATGAGTGTACCCTGGCTCAGTTCACTCGGTAACCAGGAAGAAAAGGGGGGTCATGAGGAAGGGACCGGCCTCTCCAAGCCGAGAGCCCCTGAGATAAAGGCAGCTTTCTCTCCGGCAGCTAGTGGCACGAGCTGGGCGTGAAGTCTGTGTTCCAAAGCCTCAGTGTTCGCGCTCATTCTAACGTAACATTGGCGCATGGCCCCACGCACAGCAGCTTCCGCATGACCTCTCCATGTCCTGGGGACTCGCGGAGAAGGTGGCCAGCTCTGCAGCTGCCCCGGGCCACAGCAGACCTGGGCCTCTCTTTCTGCTCCGACAGTTTCTCCCTTGGCTCAAGTGTCTGTCAGAGGCTCTGGAAAGATGTTCAGGGGAGTTAAACAACCCACTGCCCACGGAGCCAGAACACACATCAGCCGACGAGCTCAAGTGCTTTTGCCGACACAGGCCCAGCTTGCTCCCCACACGGTAGGTGACCGCCTCTGTCGCCTCTGCCGTGTCAGGGGCCCAGTGGCCATTTCAGGCCCATTTTCAGATTCCTGGTCTGGTATCTGCCGCTGCTGGCTCATCTTGTTCTCTAATTAGTGCCCCTCCGGTGGTCTTGGAAAATCAATTTCCAGCTCCAACCTGACCCTGTGGGCCAGGTCAGACTCCCGCTGCCCGCCATAAAGCGGACACTCAGGCACAGGTCAGCGGCCGCGGCTCATGCACGCCTCACCTTGGGGCAAGGCCTGCACTTGGCAGCACACATGCAGAAAATGAGCTCCTGAGCGCAGGGGAAGAAATAAATAAGTAAAAGCCTTGCCATCAAACCCGACAGTATGAGTCGTAATTAAAAATCCCATCATGCCGTTTCAACAGGAACATCGGCCATCGTTCCGCGGAAACAAAATCCTTCGGGGAGAAATTGTTTCTCATTTGATTTCTGTCAGAATGGCTCTGGTTTGAGGGCACACCACAAAATGGTGTCTCCGGGCCCACCTCTGCAGCCGGGCCAGACAAAGGGAGACCTTGGCTCCGAGCAGATGAAACCCGATTAAAGATTCATTTCAAATCAACTTCCCCTGCTTATTTCTCTTTTGTAATCTTCATTATTACTTGGGGGGGGGGGGGGGGGAANNNNGGGGGGGGGGGGGGGAGAAAGCAAGCAAAGCTAGTGGGCCCACGCCTACATCTCAGGGCAGCGTCTCCACAGAGGCGTTAATCCCCCTGATGTTCCAACAAAGCCACGCAAGAGACACTTAGGCAATGGCAATTTATGGAGAAATGAAGCGCATCTATTTTTGATGTTTTCATTCTAGGGCAGGGGGAAGCATGGGGAGACGATGGGGAGACGATGGGGTGAGAAAGGCCGTGCCCGCTGCGCGGCGCTGAGGCCCTGCTCAAGGTCGCGGGAGAAGCGAGGAAGAGGGGGTGGGTGCCAGCGCGGCCGGGCAAGGCTCCGGGCTCGTGGCCCTCTCAGCCGGGCAGAACCGGCCTTCGCACGGCTTCCGCTGCGTGCGTTCAACCGCGTCCTACCTGCTCGCAACATCGAAGAGGCCAAAGAACGACCTAGAAGCGAGTTGGGCCACAGCCGGCTGCGACAGTGAGGACGGAGGTGCCGGGCTGCCTGAGGGGGTGAGCAGGTGAAGATGTGAAAACTTGCTCTGGGGACCGCTGATGAGCAGACAACAGGAACGGGGGCGCATGATGAGCTAACTGATGACGTGACGTCTTTGGGCTCGGGGCTTGTGCTCCCGCAGCTAGTATGTGGTGGGACCAGGACATTCATCCAGACCACCCTCATCGCTAAAGCGGGGTTGTTCGTGCACTGCCTCCCAGTGGGCCACCTGAGGGTCTGTGAAGGAAGGTGTGAGGTAGGGGAGGGGCAACAGGGTCATCGGGACTGGAGGAACAGGGCTCGGAGATGGGAAGACCGCAGCTCCCTTCACATCAAGCCCTACCATCTTCCTCAGGGCCTCCCTACTCCTCATCTCTCTCCACCTCCTTTCCGCCATAGGGTGGTAGGGACACTCATGCAATGGCGCACCTGTGGAGTGGTAGACGTGACTGGGGACGACATCGTGAGGAACCCCAAGTGCCTGCCTGAGACTGGTAGGTTGATCGAAGGATTATAATCAAAGAACACAAACCCCCCTTCCAAGGGGGTCTTGAAAATCGTGGATACTCAGAGCCAGCCAGTATGGTCAGCTTCCTCAGGGGACAATTAGTTGACTCAGGGCCTCGCACCTGAGGACATCACAGATGTTGTAGACAATGTGATCCTGGCTGCGATTCTTGGCAGCTTTCCCATGGCCAACATGTTGTTGGGGCTGACTAATCCTCGTTACCCCTCAGCCAGCCTCTCTGCCCTTCTCTTATCTTCTAGGAAGGGCAGTTCTGTGATGCTTCAACCCGATGCATGAACCCCCCTAAAGCCCCTGCCTTCACCTCAGAAACCGTATCTGTATCTTAACTAGAGGGGCTGATGGATCCGGAGCCTGTTTGCATGCTCTCGAGATACCTGCTCTGCTGGTTCCAAACAGCAAAAGCCCATGAAGATCCCTGAGCTCTACTTGCTCCGTTATCAGCATGGAGAAGGCCGGTGGATGAGGGGACCTGCCCAGAGTCATGCAGAGAAGAACTTTGCAAGCTCAGAAATGCAAAATCTAAACTTCCACAGTCCCTGCTTTCTCAGCATGTTCTCTTCCCCTGATCTCTTGTCTTATCTTCCAGAGAAGAAATAAAAGTAGGTCAGTATCTGAATAACTGCACTTCACTCTTGACGCCTCTCTCCTTCATCCTCTAGGGGAAGAGGGAATATAAGAGAAATAATTGATTTATATATTGATGTTCTGAAAGGGAGGAGGAACCAGACAGGATGATCAGAAAGATAATGATGTCAGCAAGTAGGGAAAAGGAGAAAAAGGGCAACCCAGCTTTGGAAAAGATGACAGGTGCTGTTTTGGACTTTTGAGGTGGACGATCCATGGACATCCGCTGGAGATGACCAGGAGGCAACTAAATACATTACGTCTGAGTCTTCAGGGAGATACATGAAGTGGAGATAACATCTAAGAGTTAGAGAGACTCGAAACAACAAGAAGGATAAAACATGGAGTAAGAAAGAGCAGGTGAGGAGGACAGAACTTGGAGAAATAGTAATACCACATGTAGAGACCAAAGGAAGAAAACCATCCCAGAAGGAGATAGAGAGGAACTGTCTGGGGCAGGCAGAGATCCAAGAGAACTGGATGTCCTAGAAATCAAGGTCCTGATATTTCGAGGAAGATACAAAATCAACAGTATCAGGCATGCACGTCTCCAAGGTCTCACATGGTGAATAAACTGGCCCTATCTTGGGCCTCCCTGGTGGCGCAGCAGGTTGAGCACCGCACTGTGAAGTGTCTGCATCTCAGCAGCACGAGTTCGATCCCTGGCCAGGGAGGGGACCCACATGGTGCAGCAGACCTCTCCTGCCTCACCCTCTGCTCCCCTCAGCAGTGTATTTTGGTCAATCTGCCTGTTCTGCTCCCCACTCTGTCTCTGGTGAATCCTCTCACCTCCCGCGACTATGGCCTGTACCCCAGCTCATGTGTGCATAAATAAAAAATGTTAAAAAAAAAAACTGGCCCCATTTTTGCCAGTGAGCCTTATAGAGAACTTTATTGGAATATAGGAGGAGAAACCCAATTACAATGGATTGAAGGGCACAGAGGTGAGAAAAGGGAGAAATAAGAATAGACAATGCTTTCGAAAATATTGGAGGAGAAAGAGAAGGGAGAAGGGATGAGAGCTCGAGGAAGGAGGAAGTCGGTGAGAGGATGCATTGACAAGACAGAAACAAAAGGAAGCCGGAAGCTGCTGTGTCGGAGAAGATGGCGGCTCTCACAAAAGAGATGCCTCCTTAAATCAGCCTGAAGGAAATGAGATGACGACAGATGCAAATACATCTCTGGGAAGCTAAGGAAGGAGGAGTCTAGTGACCTCAACTTTTTCCGTGAATTTAAGAATCAGAGTGGACTAAGTCTTGCTGCAGGAAAATAAATGACCCTAGCATTTTGGTGACTTAAGACAACAAAGCATATCTCTCACCATGTGAATGGAGACCCAGTCCAGAGGGGAGCCCCCTCCCAGCCCCTCAAGAACCCAGGCTGACAGCTTCTCAAACCACCATGGCTAAGTGGTTGCCATTGCAGGGAGAGGAAACTGAGCTATATTCTGCACCTGTTTCTTAAAGCTGAAGTTCACTCCATCGGCCAACGCAAGTCCCACAGGCAAGTGTAACTGCAAGGAGATTGGAGACAGGTAACCCCCGCCTTTGTCCAGAAAATGGAGTGCTAGAACATTCCGTAAATGGTCTAAATGACTATTCTGATGAAGTGCAGCTTCTACACATAGTTAGGAAGCTGAGTGGGAATTTGGATGTCTTTAAGGGAATTAGGAAAGAAAGATGATTTAAGACAAATGAAAGGATCGATGGGTGGCCTTGGGAGCCTGGCTGAGCTTGACAGCCATAATTTGTAGTGGTGTCAATCTCGCTGGTAGCGTGACCTTTAGAAAAACTCGTCTTCTCTCTGAAGCTTCATTTTCTGATCTGTAAAGCAAGAGACTTGGATCCGGTGACTTGGAAGTGTCTGTACAAATTCCCAGATTCCGCCTGGACAGTGCACAATGACGCTGCTCGTGGCTAACGCCCGCAAGAGGACACCCAACCTATGGGGGTGGGAGGGCCCAGACGCCTTCTGTGTTCCCCAAGTGCTGTGTCTGCATTCCAGGTCCTGAGCATTTCATGAAGCAGAACCCGTGCCTTCACACTTGACCCAGGAGTCCAGAGGTCAATGGATTTGCTTTTCTTCATTCTGTTCCCACCACCAGTCCAGTTCTCTGTGCCCCATTCACTTCTGGTGAACAGTCGTGCCATTGGGGTGGGTGGGGAGGAGGGAAGGCGGGAGGCAGAGGGAAAAGGAGGGAAAAGGAGGGAAGGAAGAAGGGGGAGGCATTAATAGAACACAGGCAGGCGATGATGAATTAAGGGAGCAGCCATTAATTTTTCATTCTGACAGATCATCGTCCGTCAGAAGGCAGAGGAGATGGCCCTTGTGCCCAGAGAGGAGACACTTGCTCTTTGTAATACAGGCTTCTGCATTTTATTTTTTGCTGGAATTAGGTAGTGGGCACCCAAAAAATGAAAAATTTATGACAATCTATAATTTACATGCTAGAAGATAAATAATGAACTAAATCCTGTCATTAAATTGGCCCTTCGTTTTTCTTAATCCCCTGGGTGATAAATCTGATTTTACAATAGCATTTAGTATAAATTGATTTGGGGGGTAGGGTGGGAGTAGGGAAATTCTTTTAAACACTTTGGATATGAACAGATCGTCCTGGGCATTGTATCGCTGGGGTCCTGGAGAGACAATGGTCCTATTAATGTGACTTGACATTAAGAATGGCATTAATTAAGGGAAGACTTCAACAAAGCAGTTGCAAACCAACCCTTATTCTGTAAAGCTTTCGTGTTTAATGAGTGGAAACTTGACTTGCCAGCAGGGCGGTGTGGCTAGCTTCCGTAGCAGGAGAACAGAAGGTCGACTTTATTGGATACTGTGAAGATGACGTGCCTGGATGCTGACCAAGGATGTGATGGTGAAAGGCATTGTCCTTTAATCCTTCTACTCCGTCTGTAAAGAGAAGTGATGGGTAGCGTGTCCACCATTATGGAAAGTCAGCTTCGTAGCAAGAGCACTTCTGCCTTCCTAGACCTCACCATAACCCCAAGAGGGGCGAATACTCTCTGCCCCCCTCCCACTTTCTAGCTCTACAGACCTGTTGGCCAGTCGAAGAAGCTTGTTCCATGTTTAGCCAGCTACCAAATAGCAAAATAGAATTTAGGAGCTTATAATCCAACCATTATGGAAGGCCATATGGAGGTTCCTCAGTCTACTAGAAATGGAACTACCATATGATCCGGCAATCCCACTCCTAGGGATCTACCCAA
>JAGFMF010011768.1:2219320-2255956 GCA_019455555.1 Galemys pyrenaicus
GGGTGCACAAGGGACTGAGGTGATGGTGCACCGGTGAAATGGTGGTGGGTACTCCCTGGGGACTACAAATGATGTCAAATATAATTAATAAAAAATATATATATATAAAAGAGTTTAGGAGCTTAGTCTCCTACTCCAGATGATTTTTTTATTGAAGTAACACTGGTCTATAACATTATATAGGTTTAGTATGTACGACCTTTATAAGTCAACATCTATTTATACGATATTATGCTCACCGCCCAAAATCTGGTTTCCATCCATCATCTACAATTGACTCCTTTACCTGATTCTCCACCCGCCTCCCACTCCCCTTCTCATGACCACTATTATGTTCTTATAGTCTGTCTGTTTTTCATTTAGTGCATGTGTTTCTTTAGTTTATCTATCACTTTAAAAAGAAATCACACAGTGTTTAACTTTCTCCTTTTGACTTACTTCACTTAGCATAATACCTTCCAGTTCCACCCATGTTGTCGCAAATGGCAAGATTTTGTCTTTTTCAAAGCTGAGTAATATTCCACTGCGTATATATACTACATCTTCTGTATCCACTCATCCCTCACTGGGCACTTAGGTTGATTCCAGCTCTTGGCTAGTATGTGTAATCCTCTGATGAAATCGGGTGCAGATAGGTCCTCAAATTAATTTTTTCATACTCTGAAATGATTTTCTTTCTTTGAAGTTTGGCTTCATAAGGACAGTGCTCACAGGACATAGCAGGTGCTCACTGAACTGTTGAATAAGCCATCCTTTCTTCCACGACCCAGAGCACCTGTATTGAGGGTTTGATTCCGTGTCCCCAAAGAAATCAGTCTTTTCTCAACAACTTCCCACCACACGCCGACTATCAGAGACCCTCTCATTATATTACATTGTCTGACATAAACTATTCAGTGGAATTTACACGTTTGCTAATGCAGGATCCCATTAACATCTGAACACAGTCCCTTCTCTTTCTCAATCATCCATGGCAAATGCATCCTAATGATGTGCTATAAAGGGTTGGTGAGTGGAGATGACAACATTCAGTGCCTCTCTTGCCTCCTGCATCCAGGGACACAGCAGAGGGGACACTAGAAATCTCTGTAGAATCACTAAACATTGGGGACAGATGGCATTTGCCATAAGTTTTAGGGTCAGCCATAGTAAAAACCAGCAACTTGCTAGTTTTTAACTTACTGGACCTGATAATGAAGGTCACAGGGGAAGGGTCTAGGGAATCACCTGACCCAGCTTATTGTTGTGCTGATGGGAAACTGAAGCTCAAGGAGACAAAGGGATTCACCCCCGTGGCCTCTCCCACCCTAATAGCCCTGACTTAACGGTGGGTGGGAAAATTAACATTGGGATTCTAGCAGATGCTAAGTGTCTGTCCCAATTATGCACCCTGACATGGGAACAGTCACCACAGGGGGCCGGCTCAGGGCCCACTGGACCCAACGATGAAACATACCCGAGCTACACCTGTAATGACTGCCTCATCCACCACCCCCCACTCCAGCTGAAAAACACAGTGACCTGCAATTCTCCTGGACCCACTATCATTTGAGAGCCAGCACCCTCCAGTCCCCAGAAGGTCTGATTGCTTCCTGGTCCCTAACGCAACAACCCTCTAGGTCCCTGGGGGCGAGGTTAGAAGATTTACATCACAGTTTTTTAGGATCCTTCCTCAGAGACCCCAAACTCCCCGTCAATGTGTTCGAGCCTGGGAACTGATGGAGCGACCATGCCTCTCAGTTTTGATGATCTCAGTCAGACTTTTGTTCACTCGACCTAGACCTTTTCTGTTTATACAGATCAAGGAGTGAGCGGGCTTCCTCGCTATCCTGCTTCTGGGAACGCCACCGTCAACCAGATCGCTCTCCCGACTGCCGCTGGGACTCTGCTGTCCGTCTAGGTAGCCGCGCTTCCCTTGTCTGCGGCCACGAAGTGCTGGCGATTGGACCCAACCACCTGAGAACCTGTGACTCCCACTGCACGTAGGTTTTCCCAGGAGGGGCCTGCATGTCAGCCATCAGCAAGCTCTCCTAGAATGCTGGCACGCTCCTCTCACACTTACTCTCAAAATATCAGCGAGGGGTCTGGGCCTTCCCAGCATGGGTGAGTGGGCCTTAAAGAACCGATCCACACTAACTCTCCAGTCTCCCGAGGTTCTTGAGTCCACGAGATGGGCATTTCTGATTTGCTCAGGGCAAGCCATGATTTGGCCCATGATCAAGCAGCCAAGCAGACTCTGTCCAATGAGCCACATTCCACGCAGAGTCTGGCTTCGTGGGCCCAGGTCAATAAATTCAGCCTGATCCCTCTTTATCTTCCTTCCATTCTTTGAATTCATACCCACACTTGATCTCTGCTTCTAGAAACTACCAGGGCAGAGAGGGTAGGTGAGGAAAGGGCAGGAGAGACACACTGGGTGTGGTGGACACCGAAAGGGAGAAAGCCTATACCCCAGAACACTAACAATGGTACTTCAGTTAGTTAATTAATTAGCTAATGAACTAATTTAATGAAGTAGTTCTTTATTGTAGTTCTCTTGGAATGGAACACAACACTTCAGAGGTCACACCTTGCACTTGACCTTCAGGGGCCTGCTGGGACTTGAGATCTGAGAGCACAGTGGGGCGAGTCCGCGGGGAACCCTCATAGTCTTCATGGCGTTTGCTGGGGGAGGCCATTACCTTCCTCTCAGACAAGGCAGGTTAATCCCCTCAAAGGAGAAGGAAAAGCCAATCCTTCTGGGGTGAGGAAGCCCCTGGAAGTGGGGAGACCTCTCCCACTTACAAAGACTCAAGAGAATTTAGGGGCTCAAGTCCAAGACTTCATCAGGTCTTCCACAGGCCCCATTCCAACTTTCTCTCCCACCAGTGCCTCACTTCTTCTGCCAGCACCCCCAAGGCCAGGCAGCCACCTTGCTCTCTTGTCTGGCCAGTCCCTGAGGAGTGAGGACGCCTCTGATTTCAGCCTCTCGGCCCAAGGCTGCAGAAGCTCAGGCTCTCCCTCTGGATGCCTGGGAGCTCAGGGTCACTTCCGGGAGCTGAAGCTGGGAATTCAGATCCCTGAGCTCATCTTCTCTCACCACGTCATCCATCCCTGTTAAGAACAACCAACACAAGACATTACATTCCTTAGTTTAAAAAAAGTCAAAGGTATCAGACCTACTTCTCTGTTTGTTCCTTGCATGTAAATGGTTAATTAGGAGTGTCCAGTGCAGGTATTTTTGTGTCTTGGACACAAAATATTTGTGTGCATGGACCATTATACTCTCTTCATTACTGGAAATACAGTCCTTAGTGACTCTACATATATCAGATTAGAGAACCAGTGCCAAACAATCATGAGAGAGAGAGAGAGAGAGAGAGAGAGAGAGAGAGAGAGAGAGAGAGAGAGAGAGAGAGAGAGAACTGATGCCAAAAACCCCAGAACCAATTCAGGAAACTCATCTTTAAAACTCTAGAGGTTCTTCTGGAACCTCCTTTGGTACCAAAATCTGTATTAGAGTTAGGGTTCTCCAAGGACAGAGGGAGAGAAAGAATGGAAGCGAGGGTGAGGTGAGAAGGAGGAGGAGGAAATAGGAAATTTAATATGAGTGCTGGCTCACTAAGCTACACACACCACAAGGGACTGTGTGCAGCTGGAGCCCAGGAGAGCCAGTGGGGTCTTGGTGTACGTGGTGCAACCCCAAAGCCAGGGGGGCCAGTGCTGTCACTCCCAGTCCAAACCAGTGGCCAGAGAATCTAAGGGGCAGAGCTCTGGTGTGTGCATTCAGAAGGGTAAAAAACCAAGTGCTCCAATGTCTAAGGGCAGGAAGAGATGGCTGTCCCAGCTGAAAAAGAAAGAAAAGAATCCTGTCCTTCCACCCCCATTGCACTCTGGGCAGGCTGTCAGCGGGTTGCTTGAGGACCCTGCATTGTTGAGAGAGAGCTTTTTCACTCATTCTGCTGAATTACACACCGATACCTTGCAGAAATGCCTTCACAGACACACCCAGAATTGGTGTTTTACTTGTCCCTGGGCACCTCTTAGCCCGCCAAGTTGACACTTGGTAAGAGTAACCATCATGGCCAGCAACACGCCCTCCCACACCTTCTTCCTCCACAGCCCCTGACACTGGCCACGCTCACTCACGGGGCTCAGAAGCACAAAGGAGGCTGGACTAGTGGGGCCATTTCCCAGGTAAAGCGAGAAAAGAAGCTTCCTAAGGTTCTGCTCAGTTCACCTGCCAAAGGGCAGCAGCGCCTGTGCCCGCATCAGCAAGAGCATGGCCATCCTCCCCTCCACGTTCTGTCCATGCTGTGGCTTCACATGCCCGCCACACACTGGTCACCCCAAAGGTACATCCGGACAAGCGGGTCCTAAAGCAGAGACTCTAACCAGCAACAGCCCTTGATGTTGTCACGGGGTCTCTCTCAGGTACCTCAAGCCAAGTTGCCCAAAATAAAACTCTTGGTTTATCTCTTTTTTAAAAAAAAAAATCACACACAAATAAATCTTTTCTAATTTCCCAAGGGAAATTTACAGTTGAATTGTTCTTTAAATCAGCATATTTCCTGGCAATCTGTCATCACCCATCCGGGTCACCCGGAGGAAAACATGAAAGTTGGGAGCATCACGGCAGCTTCTAGGCTCCTCCCTGGAAATGGAGACGGAGCTTTCCTACCCCCCACTCCTGAGGGGCTCTGCCTCCCAGGCAGGGATGACCAGCAGTGTCCCTGTGTGATCCACCCTCACGTCTCATTCCTCAGAGATAATCAGCCCTGAGCACTCTCTGAAGTAAAAAAGCAGCAATTTCTGTTGCAACAGTGAGAGATTTTACGGAAAAGGGCCAATTAAACCATGAGAAATCATTCGTAGACAGACTTTGGAGGAGGGTATTACTAGGGCTCCCTTTCTGTTGTGTTGTTTCTGTGGGGATTTTTTTTTAGGCTTCATTAATCACTGGAATTTAACTCTAATGGAAATAAAATAAATATCAAAGAGCTTTGTGGAATTACTGATGGCCTCTGCTTTGGAGAAAAGGTTAGAAGACTTCTCTCTAAGGCTTCGGTGCCTGACCCATCACAGAATCTTTCTCCAGCAAATCTATGTAAATCTCGGGAAAGGGCTCTAATTGGCCCTTTTTGATCGATGCCCACCTACCACTGCACCAATCATTGTTGACATGGGGTGAGGCTCTTTGATTGACCAGTCACTTGACACAATTGCAGTTAGTGTCTCTTTCTGAAAGAAGGATAAGAAGATCGTCAGAATGGCATTTAGATTCCATTTCTCTACTAGCTAATTCCTGTGATGATGATGTTGATGATGATGATACTGATGATGGTGATGATAATGACGGTGGTGGTGGTGGTGGTGGTGGTGACAGATGATCATGATGGTGGAAGAGGCAGATGATGGATGATGGTGATGGGCAGTGATGGTGGTGGTGGTGGTGGTGGTAGATGATGACAATGTTGTCTGCCGCTCATGTACCAAACACTGCGCAAGCACTTGTTATGAGTCATCTCTACCAGATGTCACAATTCTACAGCCCTATACAGATGACACAGCTGAAGCTTCAAGAAAGAAAAAGGCTTATCCAAAGCGACACCGCTAGGAAGAACTATGTGATGATCACATCTTTACTCTTGTGTTAGTTAACTATTGCTATATCACAGACTACCCCAAAATGTAGCAGCTCAAGACAACCAGTACTTGTCATCCTGTGGTGTCTGTAGGTCAGGAACCCGGGTCCAGCTTAGTTGGTGTCTCTGCCCTTCAATGTCTCTCAGGACTTCTGTGGTAATCAAGTTGCAAGCGAGGGCTGCAATCTGGACTGAAGGCTCACCTGGGCGAGGACCGACTTCCAAGCTGGTCTGTATGGTTGTGGACAGAACTTATCCCAAGGACAGGACTTGGAGCCTCCGTTTCTCAGCTACTGCTGGTCAGAGACCTCACCACCAGAGTGTCTGCTGGGCAGCTCTCACAAGGCCGCCAGCTCCATCAGAACACAGAGCTTGGGCAAAGAGGGTCCGAGAGGCATTTACCAGCTTCTGGTGACCTGATCTCGGCAGTGAGGGCCTTGTGTTTTCCTTATTCTCTTGGTCAGAAGTAAGTCAAGGGGGAGCACACCCCCTGGGAGGGCTGGCACCCGGGGGTGGGCGTCATGGGGACTGCCTCAGAGGCCACCCACTGCAGCACTTTGCTTTTGGAGCAGCAGACCACACCACACACCAGTCAGTTAGTACTGCGGAAGGACCTCCACTCCCCACATTCATTTGCTGAATTTCTTTCACCCACCCTCAGGGGATCACCTGACATGTTCATTTTCGGCTCTGGCCACACTCCTCCCTGACGCTGTTCCCTCAGCACACCTTCCCCTCCCGAACCACTTGAGCCTGAGGTGCCTCCTATACTGTAATTGTCTGGGAGCAGCTAATCCAATCCCCTCATTTTGCAAATAAGATGGAGGGGCACTGAGATGGGAAGGGGGCTTCCTGACATCCCACAGGAAGCCAGAGGCAGCACCGGCACTTCGACCCTCCCGTGCTCCAAATACGTGGCTCATCCCAACATGCCAGGATCCTTGCTGGGAAATCAATCCAAACCAGGCACTTGAACTCTGGGGAGACTGCCGACATTTCATCAACATACAAATGAGGGAAACATTTAGGCAGCTCTTCTCCCCTATCCCCATCCCTTTCTTCGCAGGGGGCTGACTTCATTCCCTCCCGGGAGCAGGGAAGAACTTACTTGTTAACTGAGCAGTGAACAAGCCTTTTTGTGCGAAAATTCAAAGAGCTCTCGCAGCGTCTGATGTGGTTTCTAGGTACACAATGCCCTCTAGTCCTGAGCCAGGGTAGTTCCAAGAGGAAAGATTTTTAAAACAATGGGACGAAATACACGAATTCCAATGCCGGTTATTATTCACAATAAAACCACTTAACTTGGGACTCCAAGGATGCCAGAACTCCCAAAGTCCCAGGAGAGTTATCATAGGATGCATGGTTTTTTAAGGAAAGTAGACGATGACTCTGATTGAATTTTAAAAGCGCATCCACAGTGACATCACCAAACAAAACCGTTGGGACCCCTGATTAGAACTTCCAGAATATGTAGAGTACCTTAACCAGTTTGAAAGAAATGCCCAAAATGGTGGCCAGAGCCTGAGCCTTTTAAATACAAACATAAGGACACTAAGGGCTTCCTCCTCGGGTCAACTTATAGCACATTTTATTTTTTCCTATGGACTGAATTTGGAAGCTGGTGTTCCAGGGTTTTATTTAATTCAGTAGATGGTGGATAAGTGCCCGTCCTGTTCTAAGCACTGGCAATACGGAAATGAACCACAGGAGACGCTTGTTAATTTTTCCCATTCAATAGCCATCTCCCATTCATTTGGCAACACAACCCCAATATTCACCCGAAAGTTTCTCTGAAATCATGGCCAGTCCTCAAGCATCGCCTAGGCTGCTTCCCTAAAGTCCTTCTTTTTTCTAGGTCAGTATTTCTTGGAACTGTTGACATTCGGAACCAGATAACTATTTGTCTTGGGGAAATCTCTTGTGCATTGTGAAATACTGAGTAGTCACTGACCTGCTCCGCTAGGTACCAGTGGCACACACACCCACTTGTGACAACCACCGTCAAAAGGGGAACCAAGGTGAAAAGCACCCCATGGCTGAGAATCACCATACAAATTCATGTCAGATGGAATTGTAAGATGGCCCCCAAGAGTCCAACCCCATTTGGTGTATAGCTGCATAACCCCTTAAACATGAGTGGGACCTGTAAATATGATAGCATGTCACTGTGGTCCTTTTGGATGATAGATTATAATCGACTGGGTGGATGAAACAACAAATATTTATTTCTCAATAACAAGTCCAAGGTCAAGATGCTGATAAACAAGCATTTAGTGAGTTTACAGATAGTCAGTTTCTCATTAAATATCTCGGATGTCACCTTGACCTCTACCTCTCCTCACCCACCATATCCTAGCTCAGTGGCTCCTTTAATTTCTTTCCACTATGCCAACTTCCCTCCTTTGACAGAATCTCTTCAGGAAGAGTTCCCTCTTCCTGTAAAAGCCTTCTCCACCTCCCTCAGGTTATGTCTTGCTCAACCCAGACTCCATACTCTCAAAGGAGGTCCCAGCACGTGCCAGATCTCATCTCACAAAACCAGCGTGTGCCTCTCCTTTATGGGACTTAGCACAGCCATCATCTTACATGTGTCTTGGGATTATTTGATTAATGTCTTTTCCACCACTGGATTGTAAGTACAAGAGGCCACAGAAAGGGTCTTTTTATTTAGTTCCTCATTATATCCTCAGCACCAAACATGGAGACTAGCTCCCTGTGGACATCAATAAGTCCTGGTTTTGAAGATGAGGGAATGAGGACTGAAATCCCCTGATTCCTGGTTTCATTAGCTGTAAAAATAAAATAGAGATGCTAACTGATATCATGGGGGGAGGGTAGTAAAAGGAATAAATGAAGTGGTGAAGTGAAATACACCAAGTCTCCAACACAACTGCTTGTTAACAATGCCAGGTAGACCAGCTGGCCTGTTACAATCAGGGAAAGAAAGAAATAAATAAAACAAGAGGAAAAAGGGGGAGGAATCCATTTCCTCTTCTCCCCTTCCTCCTTCCCTTCCTCCATCATGCCACTGCCTTCCTGAAACTCTTGCCAGGGCTTCATTCATTTGCATCCTTTTTCCTAAATCCCATCTGGAATTCCCTTGGTGTCACCTGTTCAGTATAATTGGAGAGAGATAATTAGAGTTTGGAATGAGTGGGTGGGGGAAGCAGAGGCAGAGCAGAAAGCACAGCCACTGTGCCCTAGGGGGGAGTAAAGAGAGGATGAGTCAAGTGTAAGGAGCTTGGGACTGAAGTTCTGACTATACAAAGAAACCCTGAATCCATCGCCGGAGAGGAAAGCTAAGTGGGTGGATTCCTGTGTGGCTTCCCTCTTTCAGAAAAGCAGCTTCCCAAGTTTGAAAATAGGTATGTATTTGCTACAGAATTTCTCCCTGGTTGGCTGCCATCCAAAGCCAACTTTTGTCTTGGCTTTGTTATAATAAACATCCTCGGTGACTATAGGAGGAGGATAAAAGAAAATTTGAGATTTTACAATTGTCATTGTAGAAATTGAATTGATGTGACTTTAAAAATAATGGAGAGAAAAATGAAGGAATTCTTAAGAGAGAGTTTTTGGTTTTTGGTGGGATTCATTAAAATCAGAAATCTAGAGTGCTACCCCCATCAAACTGAGGAAACTGTTGAGTCAGGAGAGGGGCTGTTCACTGAGTTATCCTCCTCTCCCTCTTAGCTAAAATTGTTCAAAGGAATGCATGAAGCACTAGGTTGTAGTTTTACCTCATTTAAGTAACTCAACTCAGCGACACCTAGAGTCGTGGGTCTCAGCACTTAGCATGCCCCCCAAACCACCTTGACCTTTTATTTCCAAAAACAATAGGAACCATCTCCAGAGTTTCAAGTCCCTGCATCAAATGGTCTGAGAGAAAAAAAGACTCTGGGAAGCACTGATTAGAAAGACCTGATTCTGGCACAGCAAATAAGCTTCCATTCACATGCTGACTAATTGATTAAGAGTGTCTGCTCAGCAGGGACACAAACTCTGTGACTGTGCCTATTGATTAGTGATGTCTGCCATCAGCAAGGAAGCGGGAGTTGAGGCAAACATGTCATGTGGTTCTCAACCCTACTCTAGAACCTCACTGAGGAAACACATACCAAGCACCCAGATACCAGGAAGCTAGGACATGCCCTGCTCATATTTTGGAGCTCATACTACTATGTCCTCTTTATCTTTACAGCTCCTCACCATGGAGGAGACGCATTATAAAGGTGTGTTTATCACAGAGACATGGACACACCCACTGTGACAAGGCAGAGCAGGGAAGTATACCTGGGCAACTGGAGACTTTGTAGGAAAAAAAGAAATTGGAGCCTGGTCTTGGCGAATGAATAAGAGTTCTCCAGATGTATTTTCCCCATGGAAAGGATAAAACACATGAAAGGGAAATATTTTCTGAAAGTTGGTTAGCATTTTTCAAAATTAACTTCCTGGAACACAAAATACATCAAGTCAAGTGACAGGAACAAAGCTAGAGAGGCCCCCCAGACGCCAAGACCTACCCTCCCCATCTTACAGCTTTCTTAATCCTTAGAACCCATAAAGAGGCCGTCACACAGTAGGTCCGAGGCCGTCACACAGTAGGTCCTCAAGAAATGTGACCTGTGGGTGGCTGCTGTTTTCTGTGTTCTCTCTCTCTCTCTCTCTCTCTCTCTCTCTCTCCCTCATCAGATTCTCTATCACTATTGCTATTCATCCTCACAGCAACCATCTATGTCTTTCTCATTCTCTCTGTTTTATAAACCAGAAACTGAGGGACCCAGAACTTTCCCTTTCAGGACCAGTTTTTCCACTCAGGCCTTTTCAACCACTGTCTCCAGTGTTTAGTGCAAAGATGGGACTCTTGGACCTCCCTGGTGGCACAGCGGGTTGAGTGCCACACTGTGAAGCATCCCCAGCACAGCAGCGCGAGTTCGATCCCCAGCTAGGAAGGGGACCCACATGGCACAGCAGACCTCTCCTGCCTCGCCTGCTGCTCCCCTCAGCAGTGCATTTCAGTCGATCTGCCTATTCTGCTCCCCACTCTGTCTCTGGTGAATCTTCTTACCTCCCATACCTCTGGCCTGTACCCCAGCTCTTCTGTGCATAAATAAATAAATCTTTGGGAAAAATAAAAGCAAAGATGGGACGCTTGCCCTGAGAATCCAGGCCTGAAGGAAACTCAGGGACTGGGGGTACATTAATCCTGGTGGTGTCTCTCGGGGCAACAGAAATGACATTAACAGCTGTATCTTTAGGGCTCTACCGAAGTCAGAAATGAAGCCATCTATTATTTTTAAATAAATGAAAGTAGATAAGGAGGAAGGATTGTTTGACATGGACTGCATCTGTGTTGGCGGTGTGGCATGTCAGCAGCAACTGGATGGGTTTTGATGTGGGGAAGAGTTAAGCCTTGAGTTATTATCAGAATTAGGGGGCTTTATTGGTTCACATCGTCCAATCTTCCCCAGCCATTATGGTTTTGCCGAAACATTAAACTACTTTAAACTTTCATTTTCCTCTTAAAACTAAATTAGTTTGGAGGAAATTGTATTTTCCCAGCGCTAGCGCCAGCCTCGGGCAGAGGGAGTTACAGTACAGCGCACAGATAAACAACAATCACCGCCTAATTACTAAGTGGTAAGAGCATGTTTCTGGAGTTACATTTGCTTTAGAAGTTCTGGGGTCCTGGAGGGAGGCAGCTCTGCAGCAGATTTTGCTCGGGAAGCTTTGTATTATTTATGGGGTGATCTCCCCACATCTCTGGCTGTGAGAGGGGGAAAGGAGAAAGGAATATATGAAGCACCTACTAGAACCTGCCCTTACAGGTTCTAGATGTTACTCCAGTCTCAGCAGTATTAGGAGAAGCCCATTGGAGAGCTAAGACTCCTTGAGGTTAAGGCAGATGGGTGGGGCTATTAACTGAACAACTGTTTTTGTGCAAGAAAATGTTGCAATATTTTTTTTAACTGTAGCAGCTAACAACTGCTTCTATGTGCAACCTCCTTGCAGATAAAAATGAAATACTGTTCCTTTTTTATTTCAGCCTCACCATCCCCAAGACCTCACGTGGCTAAAATTGAGCCAATCACAGAGGCTTCATGATCCACATGATTAAAACCAAGCCAATCACAGCATCTCATTATCCTGGCCTCAGTGATTGGTGGGGGGAGGGGGGCACGATGATGATGAAAGCCAAACCAATCAGACTTCTTCCGGGGATAGTTCTGCCTGAAGAGGGAAAGTGCTGTCTCCCTTGGTGGAGAAGCTAGAAAAATGTGACTTGTGCTTATGGTGCCCATGAGGGCAGTGAGAGTCTTTCTTGGGAAACAAAGAGAGGGGGGAGGGGAGGGGAGAGGAGAGGATGCGGGAGAGGAAGAGGGAGGGGGAAGGGGAGGGGGAAGGAGGGGGAGAGGAGGGGAGGAGGAGGCTAGAAAGAGCCCTCCCTCCGTGGGCTGGGGGCCCTTAGCCCACCACCGCCTTCTGCAGCAGCAGGAACTCTGCTTCGTGAACACAGTCCTGGTGATAACCTCGTGGCCGGTGGAACATTCACTGGACACAGCCCGCGAGCCAGGACTAGCCTGAGCGCTCCTCGTGTTGAGTCCACGCGGTTTTGAGACAGCCATCAAGGCTGCGCCCACCTACACTGAAGGAAACCGAGGCACTGCATAGTCAAGGGGCTTGGCCAAGTTCACACACCGAGAGCTTCTCCACTGGACACTGGGGCTCGCGACGCTTCTCATCGCCACCTTCCTCGTGAACTGGAGGTGGGGGCTGAGCGCCCGTCTCTCCAATGGAGAAGCAGGTCTCGGTTTAAGTCAGGAACTTGTGGGGAAGGCAGGAATCTCGCTGACTCCAGCGAGAACGAGTTTTCTCTCCCCGCTGCTGGCAAGGACGGAAACTTGCAGATCGACAGCTGCTCCGAACTTGCAGGGCGATCGCCCCTGGCAGAAGCAGCCCCGGACCGACCGGAGCGTTTGATGCTGCCAGAGGTGTCAGGGCTGCCGAGGCATGCTAGTCCCTTTTCATTTCGAGAACACGCAGCAGGAGAGAGACTGGGCGTGCAGAACAGAGGGGAGCAGAAAGCTAAGGAGACCGGAGGGCGCTGCGACGGAATCGTGTGCTTCTGCAAAGCAGCCGCGGCGAGAACACTGATCAGGCTTGTGCATGTCGCCACCGCGGTCCTGACCAGGCAGGACACTGGGGGCTGCGCGCAGAAGTGAGGATCAGACCAAGGTGACCTTGGACATGAGGATGCGTCCTTCACCAGGGAACCTGCATTCTTCCCAGCCAGGCGCAGCTGCGGGCTGGTCTATGAAGAGCCCCTCGCCTCCCCATTAAGTGTGTCTTCCAAGGGGGCTGTGAAGACGGCCTCCCCCCGTGTCTGCAGGGAGCGGGGCTTCACCAGCAAGCGCCCCGTGGCCCTAGTGGGACTGACTTTAGGGGTTCAAACGTGTCTCTGGGGAGCAAATATTGACAGGTCGCCACCGGTCTGGTAACCCTGGCCGCTCCGGGACTCACCCTTCTCCAACCTCCCACCCCCTGGACTCCATGAAACTACCTCCAGAGGGAGATTCCTCTTTGTTCTGGCCTGGGAGAGGGGAGACGGGAGAGGGCTGGAGTCATGTCCTGCTGCTGCTGCAGCCAACGACCCCAAACCAAAAAAACAAGACAAATGTTCTCTCTTGCAGCTCAGAGTCAGGCTGGTCTCACTGGGCCAAAATCGAGATTGCTGGAGGATTGCAGCCCGTGGCCCATGGCCTCGTCCTCCCTCTTCAAAGTCACCCACACCCGCCGCCACCTCTGACTTCCTCTTCTCCATCTCCTGTTCGCCTTGGGAGCAGCCCTGGCTTACGGCACACCCCACATCACCCAGGATAGCCTTCCCGTCTCAAGTCGGCTGAGAGAGCGCTGACTCTCCTTTCTCTTCCGCCAATCCCAGGGCCTGAGTCCCCACCCAAGCCTGTCGGAGGGCAGGGGGTGTCCTTCCACATCCCAAACCCCGGTGGGCAGTGTCTCCAGGGCGGGTCTTTGACTCCCCTCCACAAGTGGAGCCTGCCAGCTTCTCCACATTCCCGGCGAGTGCCGCCACCAGCTCACACTCCCCATCCACTGCAGCACTGCCTGGAGAGGAGGCTGGGAGCAGAGCCCCCGTGTGCCCGCTCTCGTCGGTGGCAGACTTGCACCTCCTGTTTTATGCATCTACTCATCATCTTGCACACATAAAATTTAAGTGCCTCCGCACTGTTAGCATTTTGCAGAGAAGCTTCCTAACAGAACACCGCCAGTTTACTCAAAAGGAAAGCAGAGTCTGTATTTACAGCAACAGGCCACGCTGGGTCCTAAAACTCCTGGTGAGCAGGTGGGTGGCAGATGCCTCTGCCCCCCTCTCACTCCCCCCATCAACATGAGGCACAGGTTACCACAGATGCACTGCTTCCACGGCAGGCCCCACACTCGACCTCCCATTAGGGAAACAGCAACAGGACTGGGGTTAAAGGCCCCCAGGCCTGGGGTCACATCCTGACTGCTTCACTCTTGGTTACTGAGGGCAGACCATTTAGCCCCTCTGATTCCTTACATGCAAAGTGCTGCTCGTGCCAGGGCAAGGACAGCGTGAGACACCTGGTACATGCACCCAGCCCATGCACTGTGCAGGTACCAAGTGACTGAAGAGGTGCAGGGGGCTCATGTGGGGTCTGGAGAGATGGGATCAGCCTCCCCACTTCTGGAGAGGGCTCTGGCTAAGCCCACCTCCGAACTAAGATTTTAAACACCCTTCCTCTCTTCCTCTGTCTCTGATTGCCATTGCATCTTTCTGGCATTTTAGAATATTAAGACTCCAAAGGCAGACTGCTGGGGAAGGTTCTTATGGGCCAGGCCTCTCAGGTGACAAAAACTAATATCAAATAACCTTAAGTAATAAATGATAATATTGCAGTATATATTGGCCTTCTGGGGGGCTACCTTCAGGCATGGCTGAATCCAGGAGCTGTGGCCATTGTCAGAATTCATTCTTTCTGACTTTTAGTTCTGCTTCCCTCTGAGCTTGTCTTAAGCTGGCTTTCTTCATAAGGTGGGTCCTCCATTCCTACTTTCCAATGGTTTTGGTTTAAAATAAGGGTTGGCAATGAGTTGAGTCTGGCCCCTGTCTGCTTTTGTAAATAAAGTTTTATTGGAATGCATACCCACCCATTCATTTACATGCTGTCTAGAGCTGCTTTCTCATGATGACAGCAGAATTGCATTATTGCAACAGAGATATGGCTGGAAGCCCAAAATACAACCTAGGTCTTTACAGAAAACACTAGTCAACCTTTGATCTAAAAGAGAGAGGTCTACTTTTGCTACATGCAGGAAGGCCCTGCACTCTCAAAGGTCATGCTCAGGTCACTGTAATCTCGCTGCATCACTGTGGCCAGGGATGGGGACAGCTCTGGTGTCACATACCTTCATCCTGTGCTGCCTTTATGGCTGGAGCCAACATGGGGCAGAACACCCTGTCTGAAATCCCCACTGAGACCTGGGGTAGAGGCGCTTCTCCTGGGGAAAAGCCAAACACTGTTATCCAAGAGGAAAGGTGTGCTGACTCCGATGTAAATTTGGGTCAAAAAACAGATGCTTTTTTTCTGGAAGGATTGTCACAGATTCTCATGATCAAGAATTCCAGGGCTATCACATTCTTGCTGCTGATGACTCAGCAGAGAAAAGAGAAAACAAAATAAAACACTATTGATCCTTCAGTTTGAGATATTGCCAAGGACAGAGGCTCAGCTATTCAAGTCTCTTAAACCAGAGTTATTGTCTGAAACGACCCTTCAGACACTGCTGGGGCCCGCTCAGGTTAAAGGGCTAAAGAGGTGAGCGCTTTACCCCACGGGGGTATGAAACTTGCCAAACCATTGCAACCAGGAACATGATACATGGCAGGTGTCACCCCTCCTTCCTGCAGAGAGCCTGGAAGACATCGTTAATCCAGAGTTCCTCCACATGGATGCAACAGTCGTGCGCTCTGTTGAGAGTAGCATTGAGTCTATTGAGAGCATTTCTCCTTCCTGGCCAGCCAGACCCCAGACATCACAAAGAGTGGGCAGTGCAAACTCCTGCCCATCCCCGCCCCACCTCTGACCACTTCCTCCAACACCCAGTCCTTGTTGGAAACATTAAATGGCAAGCCATCGACAGATGAGTGGATAAACAACATGCAGTACACACATTCAGTGGAATATTATTCAGTCTGGAAAAGGGAGGACACTGACACAGGCTTGAGCCCGATTCACTTACTGGTAGCCCTGGCCTCAGCAGATTCATCGAGACAGAACGTAAAAGCGGGGTTAGCAGGGCCTGGGGGAGCAGGAGCGTGGAGTTACTGTTTGATGGATCGAGCTTCAGTCTGAGATGATGAAACATTCCGGAGATGGATGACGCTGATGTGGGTGATAATGCGACAGATTTAAATGCCACTGAACTGTACACTTTCAAATGGCTTCAAAAGTAAATTTTATGTTACGCATTAAAAAAAGTAAATGGCTTCGCATTACCAGCTTGATATTTAGGTTCTCCGCTGCTCCCATCCATAATTCCAGCTTTATTCCCCTTATTTTTCATATTTTTAATGCTCCTACCGCAGGTTACTTTTCCAAGATGAGCTCCGTGTTTGTTTGGTTTTATCGCCACCTCTAACTCAAGCTATCCCCCCGCCCCCGTGTCGTGAATGGCAAGAGCTACATTTCTTTTTTCACAGGACATATACCCTGTCCCCTCTTTTCATTCCTGGGGGACCCTGCTTTTTCCGGTGTGACCCCAGGGTCTCCAGCTCACACTCCACGCCCTCTCTTCTTATTTAGGCTCGTGTGGTTCCTCTGAAGCTGACTCCATCTCACTTCTCCCTACCTTCTCCCCCACCTCAGTGCAGGAGCTCCCCAAAGAGGCATTGCGCCCCAGGCTCCCCCTCCCCCTTCCAGCTTCCAGCACGGTCCCACTGAGCCCCGACACTGATCCTGGAGGTGCTGTCCTGGGCGCCCAGGGGTCCAGGACATCGACTGTCCAGCTTCCCGGGCACCGCTCACCTGGGACTTAGCCCAGGTGCAGCTCCCGCCCACCCTGGATTCCGGTTCGCCTTACTAATGCGGTGGTCCGTGGACCACACTTGCAGAAATACCTCTGCAGACCCTGGGTTACGGTAAGCTTTAGACTTCAGTCCGTGGCGACAGCAGCCTGGGGTTGCAACAAGGTGAGGAGAAAGCTGCCTCATGCACCTGGGGTGGAGTGCTTTTTAAGGGCAGCCTTAAGCAGACTGACACAGACCCGTGCAGGGTGCAGAGTTAAGAACCGGTGGTCTGGGCAAGGGGGCTGGGACCGAGGCGGCAGCAGCGATCGAAGAAAATGATCCAGCTGGTGTGGACTGGAGGTCAGTCAGCTGGTGGCTGGAACTTGGGGAGAGGAAGGAGAGGAAGGGGCACAGCTCCTGGGTGTAACACAGACTCGGCCACACCAGTGTAGAGCCACTGGTGCTCACAGGTGCTGGTGAGAGTTGGGGTGATGGAGAGAAACACAGGGAGGCAGGGAGGAGAGGCTGGGGGCAGGGGCAGAGATGCCTGGTTCAACCTCTTTTGAAGACGATAAAAATCACTTTGCACCAAGGCTCTATAGCAGCATGGACTGGCTTTCGGGGCTCCCTCTGCTGAGGCTCCACTCGACTGGACCCCAGCTGCTCAGTGCAGGAAGCTGCCCCCCGGTCCCCCACCCCTGCCTGCCCTCCATGGAAGGCAGTGGGGAGATGATTTTCTAAGGCCAGACTTTCCTAATTACCTTCACAGCGGCCTCGGGCCCCTGGCTGACTCGTGCAAAAGAGAAATGGGCTCTGATGGGCCAAGCCGGGAGCAGGCCTGCGACTGGCTGCGGATAACTGGGCGACGTCAGGGGAATGGGCTGCTCAGGAGCATTAGCTGAGGCCTCTGGCGCTGGCCGGGCTGGGGTGTGCGGAGAGCCAGAGCCCGCACCAGGGGGTGTCCTGGTCATCAGGAGCTCTGCGGAGCAGGGCTGCCTCGGGCCCCCCGGGTGGGTAGAGGGCTGGGCTCCTGGGAGCGCCCCTATCCTTCCCCATTCCTTCTCCCAAAAGCCCCCTCTTCTCCATGGACCCTCATGGGGGGGGGGGGCGGCACGTAGTGGACAAAGCTCTGCATTTCAAGAAGCCCCCGAAGTCCATGTTTTGACTCCCGTCTCTGCTGCTCTTGCTGATTCACTTTCATGACCCCCCACTTTTAACAGAGTACGAGGCTCCTCGGCCAGTTTTGTTCAAGGATTATGGAAAACGATGTGTGTGGAAGTGTCCACGGGAGCCCCTGGAACGGCCAGTAAACAGTCTTCTTCCCAGCCCCTTCTGATGGAGCAATTCTCAAAATGCCTTTTTTGAGCGGAGCACAGGCTGAGTCACCTGGAAGGGCTCATGCAGGTGAAATGCTCTTGGAGGAGCTCTACGGGGCAAAAACCTGTGCCAGCCCAAGAGTGTTCTGGCAAGGTCTGGCTTCCGGCCAGGGCTCTGAAGCTGGGTGGAGGCTGCTCTTGAGGTTCATATGTAGACGCCTCAGCAGGTGACTCCCTAGGAAGCCCCCAATCTGCAGTGCCTCCTGGTGGCCTTCCGAGGCCACCTCCCCTTCTCCCCCCCAGCCTCTTTCTGCCTTCTCTGAGCTGCTCAAGGTGGCGTCCAAGGCCACTCGCACCAGGTGCTCGGCCCGGGGCCCCCCATGCCTGCAGGAGGTACCACGTTATTATTTACCCTCTTTTTGGTTTTTCCTCTTACCCATCTGTCAGAGGCTTCTTGGGTTCTGTACCAGCCTCGAAGAAACAGGGGGCATGGGGTGGATGCCTCTGAGCCCCGACAGCACACCGGAACCCCCTCGATCCTCCATCGCCGTACGCCCCTGGGGCTCTGGGCCGCCGCGTGCAGACGGCGGTCTCCTCACCTGGAGGCCCACGGAGCTGCGCGGCCCAGCCGGGGAGCGCGCTCCAGCGGGACACGCAGCTCCGAAGCGAAACGCGCCGCTGTGTCTACAGTCTCCAGTGCGGGCCAGAAGGAAGACCCCGCCGCTTCTCCCCGCCAGGCTCGCGCGGGCCGCGTGTGCTAGAGGAAGAGAAGTCAGGAGCCACGTCTCTGCAGGAGAGTTTTTCAACAACCGCCTTTCTCCCTCCAGATGTTCGGGAGGGCTCCAGGCCACCCAGAGGGCGACGAGGGCGCGCACCGGCAGCACCGAGGGCCTCACGGGTCTGCGTCTTTCTCATCGCTCCGGGCTTCTCCGCTGTCATCCTCAGTCTGAGCCCGTCGAAGGGAGAGGGCACTGCACCCCAGAAGGCAGAGGATCCCCAGTAGCCCTTTCCTGGGCGCCCGCCTTCTGCGGTGCGGGCGGCGTCTCCCCGTGGGCACGTGGCCTTCTGGGAGCCGGAGGAGGGCGGAGGCGGGCGGGGCACTCCCAGGTCAGCATCTGGGGATTAATGAGATACCCCACAAAGCGCTGAGCTGGAGCTTGGCCCACTTCAGGGCTGGGTGGAGGGGCTCTGGTCGCCCTGAGGGTGGGCAGGAGCATTGAGTGGAAGGGAGAGGAGAACTGGGGCAGGGAAGAAGAGGCACGCTGACGACTTGGGGGCTCAGTGGGGAGGAAGGGCGCAGTTGCAAGAGGTCAGACAGTTACTCCAAGGGATGGGGGAGGTCTGAGCGGGATGTCCACTCAGAGAGGGCACCCGAGACAGCAGCGCAGGCCACGTTCTTCCCTTCCAGCGCGGCGTGCATGACAAGCCCAGAGCGCACCTCGGCCTTCCACGTGGGCCGGTCTCCCAGCCCCGCTGCCCCTGCTCAGGTCCGACCTCTCCCTCTGGAGGCAAAGCCAGCCCCGAGGAGGTGGGGAAGGAGAAGGGATCAATCTTTCCTGAGTTCCCACTGTGCGAGGTGCTAGCCTGCTTGAGGGGGGCACAGCCCCCCCACATCCAGCCATGATGCAGGCGCGGTCATCCCCCCTCAGCAGAGGCAGAAACGGGGATGCGGAAGATGAAAGAGCGTCCTTCATCAGTCCCTTCGCTCGTCCAACATGCACTGGGCACCTGCCAAGTGCCAGATGACGTCTTGGGGCTGTGGATTCAACAGGAAGACAGAGCAGCTGCCATTCTCCTGGAGAAAGAGCAACAATAAGCAGGAGATAAATCACCAAACGCGATGGCTGCAGATTGTGCAACCGAGAGGCAGGGAGAGGTGCAGCCCAGGCCAGCAGATGCCCTGAACGATGCGAAGAGCAATGGCCAGGTGGGGGCGACACGCACTCCAGCGAGTGCAAAGGCCCTGGGGCAGGGCAGGCTCATCCTCCAGGTCCAGATATTAACATCCCCACCTGGAGGGGGTCGGGACACAAAGGAAATCATCCCTCACCTCCCTCGGCTTTTCCCAGATTGGACAAGTAATCAAAACAGCATTGGACGGGCTAGCAAAGGAGGGTCCATCTAATAACACAGATGGGAATTCACATGGTTGTAAATCCTGCCCGGTGTGCATGACAAGCCCAGAGCCCACCTCGACCTTCCACGTAGACCAGTCTGCCGTGGGGATACTCAGCCTGCCTCCAGGGATCTGGGATGTCAAGAAGAGGCGATAAGCCTGCAGCTGGATGGCACCCTCCTCGCTGCATTCTCCTAGGTCAGAAAAAAAGGAGGAACACAGCTTGCTTCTTGGAGGAGGAGAGCAGAAGCTTAGAATGTTCTCTTCTTCTACCAGGAGGGGCAAGGAGGGAGGCAAGGGCAGGAGCTTCTGGCTTCAGGGCCTCGCTGCTCTCAACCCAAAGCAGGCTACCTTCTCTAGGTGATGGCCGCAGACCGCCCCGCTCCGGACCACACCAGGGTGTCCAGAGCACATGGGAAGCCGCTCTCACACTCTGGGGAGATGGGCCGCACAATGGACAGCTGCAAAGGAGGGTGTTCTGCAGCTCACCCAGTCTACGCCTCATTTGACAGCTGTGGGCACAAGCCTGGGGGGGCGGGGGGAGGGGAGAGTTCACACAGCAAGTCAGCCCCAGAGCGGGTCACCCGCTCCCCTCCAGGGCACCCAGCTCCTAGGCCGCCCTTGGCCCTCCCTGCGCCCCTCTGGTCCTGCCACGAGCCCCCCTCCTTCTGCCCCGCTGCACGGGAGCTGCCAGAGTCCTGCTGGCGTCAGGGAGCTACGACAGCAGGTGAGGTCGGGCGCCGGCATATCGCCCTGCCTTCCCAGGGCGGGAGGGCTCTGAGCTACTTTTCCCCAAGTGAGTCTTTCCCCACCGTCAGCGAGCTGCCAGGTCTTTGTTTCCTGGCAGTTCCGGTGTGAACTAGCACATGCACAAGGGCACACCCGCCTCCGCTCTTCTCTGAAGGGACCCATAAGTTCTCGTAAAGGAGGACTGCACCACCACCACTGCCCCCTCTCCACGGGCACCCCACACTGTCCCAGTGAAGGATCAACACGCACCCCCTTCTGACCTGCGCCCCCAAGCACAGCAAGTTCTCCTGAAGCCTGCAACCAGGGGCTCCCTCACCCTCCCACGGGACAGAGTGCAGGGGGGAGCCACTCCGGGAGGGGGTGCAGATGGGGAGGGGTGCAGATGGGAGGGGGCGCCTGCTGCTCTTCGCCAGCAGGGACAACCTGGTCTTTAACTGGCTGCCCAAGTGGTAAATCTGCATCGTCAGCCTTCAGCGTGATTTACAAAACACCTTAAAAATGCATGAACCTTCTTTTTATAAAACACGGGCATCAAGTTAACCTGTAAATACTTTACCGCCCAAGGTGAGCTGTTGGCCTTGCGGCCGTCACTTACAGGGCCCCAGGGACGGAGCTCCTGAGGACACTGCCGTTAACACTAAGTCATCCGGCCGCGGGCACCCTTGGGAGCGGCTTCCTTTGACCTCTGCTCATTGGTCAGCATCTTCCTGGAAACTGGCCAGTGTGGCCATCCCTGCTGGCCGAGGTGCCCTTTGTTTTCGGGGGCCCAGCAGAAAGCCATTGCTTTGAGGGTCCCTGGATGACCTGGGAAACTGTGAAGTATGGGGGTGGCTCTGGGTGACCCTTTGAGGACACGCGGGGAAGCGGTCACACCCCAGGCTCTCTGCAGAGGAAATGGCAGCTGGACAGGACGAGAAGCAGACCCAGAGGGCCTGAGGAGAAGTGCCAGGCTCCTGAGAAGGTCGGTGTCCTGTGGCTGTGCCGGAGCCTGGAGCGCACCCCGGAGTCTCATCAGGACCCCCCAAAGCCACCTCGGGTCGGGGACCGCAGACAGAACCCCACCCCAAGGAAGACAGCTCATCCTGGGACGCAGCTGCTCCCTGTCACCGAGCCAGGGGTGGGGAAGGGAGTCGAACATCACAGTGTGAGAAGTGGGCTCCCGGGACCCCCCAAGATGGACCGAACCAGAATTTGTGGGGCCTGCACTTGCAACCAACTCCCCTGGTGGACCGCACCGCTGTAGTGGAGTGTGCCAAACCATTCAGACTGGGGCATTTTAGAGAACTTTTGGGAGCACTGGTACCCCAGAGCCACCCCCAGACGTCTGGTTTGACCACTGGACAGTGTGGCTGCAGGTGAGAGACTCAGTGCCTCCCCCACCTGTTCTCTGCAGGAGCCAAGACTGCTCCCACCGAGCTGGAGCAAATCGGGGCTCTCAGATTTCCCTGAGTCGGTCCCTGCGCCCTGCGTGAGCCCCTCTGGGTGATGGGACGCGCCCACCTGGCCAGGCACCGTGGACTGATGGTTCTTCACTCCTCCTGCAGAACTGGAATTTCTGAATAACCGTACCGGCTCCACTTGCTCCATCCAAGCTGCCTCGAGATCAGACCACCCCAAATGGCGAACTGTAGAAAGACCTTTCATTAGTTTTGCCCGCTCCGGCCTTCCTGCTGGCCCACGTCCCTCAGCGCTTATCCCCGTGGAAGCCGGCGCCCAAATCCCGCCCTCGTGAACAGCCGCCCTCCAGACGGTGCAGAGTCCACTGCGCGTCGTGCAGACGGTGCCGAGGCCACCGTGCGCCGGTAGGGACAGCCAGCCAGGCCGTGGCTCTGCATGCCATGGGTGTGGCTTCCTCACACGCTACCCCTTGTGGGGCAGGACCGTGGAAAGGCGCTTCCATCCCTGGGTCTCAGAATTCTCATCCACGAACAAGGGGATTAGGTGCAGCTGGGTTTTAGGGAGCTCCAGCTCCCACAGTGTAACCTGGGACAGGAAGGGCAGGAAGAAGGGCTGGTGTAGTCAGCCAAAGGAGGGACGATGAGAGAAGGGCGGAAGGAAAGAGACAGGAAGGAGGAGGACAGAGAGTGGGACAAAGGAAGGGAGGAGGGAAGGAGAGGGAGGGGAGGGGAGGCAAGGGCTGCACTGGAGCCTTTTGAGAACTTTCTAATGCATCAAGCAAAATATTTTGAAAATTTAGACAACTCTACTCTTTATATAGTTACTTATTACACAGTGCTGGTGTGCTGTTTGAATCACAAATTGCATGCTAATGGCCTAATTCATAAACCATTGACATTCTTTATGAGTCCTTAGCATTCAGAAATGAAGAATTTGTGTTCAAAATATAATTTGCATTGCAAAATTCAATAATTTAGTTTCTCATATTCATTAATGCCTAAAACCACAACACATAACTTATCCCATTCTAACTCCCTCCTTAGGACACTGGGAAAGGAAGGGTTTCAGCTGGGAAATCAAGATCTGCTTTTTATGGCCATGCTCAGAGCAGCCCTGAGATTTGTGGGAGCGGGCACGGAGGTTTCTGCCCGGGGAGAGGTGAGCGCCAGCAGGGGCTCATAACACAAGTCCACTTAACCTTCCCAAACCCAGGAACCCCGCCTGAGACTAAAAAGCTGGCTAAAAGAGAAGCACAAGTTGCAGTGAGATGGTCAGTTCGAGGAGATGATCAATGGAATGTTCTACTGACTAGTCCATGGGACACTCAGAAATATCATCAACCAGGTGGTTAATGGGAAGGAACTAGAGATGGGAATGTTCTCTTGATAAATAAATATCTGTGCTGTGAATTAGGAACCCTGCCTCATGTATATGAAGAGCCAAGTTGGATTCTAGCAAGCTTAGCTATTTTTATTTCCTAGTAATAGCAGACTTTGAAAATTTGGTGAAAGACAGAAAAGATAGGTAGATGATTTGCCAAAGAGTCTATGAGAATGCTTACCTGGCTCAGATGCCCCTTAGAAGCATTCACCTGTAACACCTGGGCACCTTATAGTAGAACGTGCTAGTGTAAATCTTTTCTACTGAAATACCAGAGAGGCTACTGGCTCGAACCCAAATCTTTCAGAACCCAGACCTGAGGGTCAAGACAAAGAAATTGAACCAATCAAGTCCTGCAGTTGATTCTTGTTCTTCCTCCAGCCATGCTTCCTGCCCTCCCTGATTCTTGTTCTGCCGGGCGAGATTGGCCAAGCCATGGCCTCGCTCCAGGATTTGCAGCTAGGCACAGTTGAATGTCATGAGCCCTAAAAACTCTTCCAACGCCAACATCTAGGACTTCAGGTTCTGGGTTCAGTGTCTTGAACAAATTTGGACACTGTTCCCTCCTGTCTGGGTGGATCTTCTGTCCAAGGCCGGGTCTCTGGGCCCCTGGAAGGTTAAAGACCAACAACCTTCCACTCAACAGCTCCCCTTGTGTCCCAGCACACAGCCTGAGCGTCGCTGGGCCTCGAGACGTAGCACTTCCTTCATTAAACAAATGTGTTCTGGGCTACTAGGCAGTAAGTATGCAGTAATGAACACATCAAGTTTTTCTGGAGCTTATGTTAGAGGGGGTGAGGCAGGTGACAAACAAGTAAAGCACACATAAATAAACAAGTTCAAACAGTGATTACAGCTGACCAAATCAGGTAATATAGAGAGTGGTTGCTATGAGCTACTTTGGATTAAGGGTTCAAGCATCACATCCTATTTGACATGTGAGGGAACACTTGAGTTGAGATCTAGATGACCAGAAGAAGCCAACCATGGGGAAATCCAGAGGCAGAGCATTCTGGGAAGAGAGAACAGTCAGTGCAAAGGTCCTGAGGCAGAAACACACTCTGTATGTTCATGGAAGATGCACAAAGGCCCATGAGGATGGGATATCACGAACAAGAGACAATTAAAAGGTAAGAAGTTCATAGGAATTGTGAACATGGGTCCTGGAAGCCTTCTAGGTACCTGGTCAGGAGTTAGGGTTTTATTCTCAGAGGGATGGGAAATGCTGCAGTGTTCGAGCAGGTGAGTGGCGTGCTCTTATGTCCACAGCTCTGAAGAGCCCTCTAGATGCTTCATGGAATATTGGAGTACAAAGCACCTACTCTGTGGCCCTTGGCACACCTGGAAGGTGTGTGCCCACCCACCAGGAGGACACAGTTGGGCATTTCAGAAAGTTTCTGGTCTCTGCTGAGTTGGTGTCTCATCTCTACCCACCGAGCACCCAGCATCTCCTGTGAAGCCTGGAGTGACTCACACTTTGAAATATGCTCCATTCTTCTCCCATGTCTGCAAGTTCAGCAGCCTTGTAGGGAGAGCAAGTCATTCCTCAGCAATCTGAAATATTTATTGTGCATATTTTAAAGGCCAAAGTGCTACATCACCCAGCTCTGCCCAAACGAGGACAGGGTTCGCCATGTCATGACCAGGGTGAGGGTGTGGGGGATGAGACTGCAGACAATCGATGCAAGCGCCACTCTTCAAAGGGGACTGAAGGACTCACTCAGTCCTCAGACAACCCATAATGAGCCCATAAAACTTTAATACAATTTGCTTATTTAAAAAAAATGGAATTCCTCATGTCCTTCCCAGCTATCGCTTATCCTACAAGGAAAATATGAGAGATATGGGGGTGGAGGGTATAGAACTGGCTGGAGGGTAAATCTTGAGCTGAATTCTCTAGAGAGGTTCTCTCCAAGGCATCCGCCTTTCTAGAAGTTCCCCTGTCTTGCTCTCATCACTCTTTTTCCTTTTGGGGGGTTGAGATGAAAAGCGCAGGAGCTGGATGAAGGCGGGAGCCTGGTGGGTGAGGTGGACAGTGTGGCTGTTAACCGACATTGCACATGCTCTGTAGTCTTCAGTCTTAGCATGCTCGATTATAACAGATGTCAGAGGGAACTCTGTCCCATGGGCAGTGGTAAGGATGGACAAGATGGCGCACGCAATGTGCTGGACTTGCTCGTGGCAACGCTGATCATGTAACCATGGATGTCGCCACTGTTGTATGGTAATGACCATTCTACTAGGTTCTGATGGTAGCACTTTGGGCTAAGCTCCCAACCCGCCTGCAAACTGGCTCCTTCCCCAGTGGGTTCTTGGGAAGTTAAGCAAGGAGGTGGTGTCCACACTTTAGACCACGTTCAAGTCCATCATCATCAGCCTCTCAGCAACCAACTTTTCCTTAGGGCGGGATTTGTCCCAGCACTGAAGTTGGTGCCATGGTGTTTTCGGAGGTGGAGGTGCTGGAAGGAGGAGGGCGCTTTTTGGTTTGCGGTGAAGTCTCACCATTAGGTGTCTGCTCAGCCTAATCCCTGTGCTTCCCCCCGCCTGGGTTGTCCACTTAGTAAATTGCAGGTCATGTTGGACCTACACGCTTCATTAGCAACGTCTTTAAGTAAGATGCAACAATAGATAACATGCACTAAGCAGCGTTTACAAAGCACTCTGAAAAGAAGAGGTGTGGATGGTTATTGTTTATTAAGTAGGGAGGAAGACATCCTGTTATTATTTTGATTCTCCCAGCACTGAGATAGCACATAAATCAAAGCAATGTCAAGTCAGAGTGAGACAGGGTCTAGAACTTCGTAGGGATTTTTGGCTTCTTTTTTGCAATCTTTGCTGAAAGACATTTGAAGTGAAGTTAATAATTGAAACGTAATGAATAATTGCAGTTTGGGGTCCACAGCACAATCATAATTGCCAGTTTATTACTTTTTTAATATATTTGCTGAGTATTAATAATATTGAAATAATGCAAGAAGATCATGAGAAATAAATGAAATATATCATTTGTCAAGGAAAGAGGATTTCCAAAGTGGAGGCTCTGCTCTGTGAGCCCAGAGATGAATGTGGCGCCGCGCTGGATCCTTCATCACGGGGACATCACTGCGGAAAGCTCCGCCGGTCGAGCGGAGGGGAGGGACATAGGCGGGTGCAGGCAGGGCCTGCCGTGCTTTCCCGGGGTGCCGGGCACGGGGCCAGAGAAGGACCCAGAGCTGGGGGTGGCAATGCCAGATTGCACTTCTGGACCAGTGGTTCGGTCCGGGGGGGTTCCTTCCCCTCTCGATGGTTCTCATTCCATGAGAGCAGGAGGAAAGGGCTGGGGCAGACCCTGAACCCCGACTGCCCCCTCTAAGAAGCCATCTGATTAGTCTTTGCCCCCAAGGACTGACTGTTTCAAAACTGCTTCATGTGATAAGTTAAAGGCAGCAAACCCCACCGCGCTTGTACTCCACTCCAGAACAGTGTGGGGCTGAATGTCACCAACTGCCAGGTGAGGAGATTGATCTGGGCAGGGCTTCACCTGGGCGTCTCCCACGGGCGCTGCAGCCGGAGCAGGGGGAGGGTCGCAGCTGATGTAGGACTGAGATCAACTAGCAACTACGTCTGCAAGCGACCTCCCAAGGTCTCTCAAGGTCATTAGAATGGGCTCGAAGCTCCCTCTGAAAAAGCCACTCTTGCTGCAGGAGAGGAGCTGGGGTTCCTGAGCCTGATAACAGGAGACTCGCTGTCACGCAGGAGCCGGGGCCGCCTTAGTGAGGCTGGGGCCAGGAGCTGAAGAACTTGCTGGATTTAGATGAAGCCGGGGAGCCGCCAGTGCAAGGCACCTGTGGCAGGAGGGGTGCCCCAGGCTCAAAGGCACCCCAATTGCTAGAGAGAAGCTGCAAAGGAGGGTGGGAGAGGCACACCCAGCTCAGTGGTCTCCGACTCACGACTCCACAGGAAACGTCCTGCTGTCGAAACGGCGCGCTAATAACGCCAGGACCGCAGAGAGCCAGGCTCCTCGCTGCGCCGCCAGGTGAGGCCGCAGAGCAGAGAAAATGACAGTCCTTTGTTTGGGGGGTGGGGTTTTATTTACATATTTTTGACATCGATTGTGGTCCCCATGGAGTTCCCACCACCATGTCACCAGTGCACCATCGCCTCAGTCTCTTTCCGCCCGCATCCCAGTCCCTCTCCCTTCCCCATGAAGTGTCCCCAATTGTCCCTGTCTTTTTGTTTTTGTTGTGTTGTGTTTTGGTTTTGTTTATTATTATTATTGTTGTTGTTGTTGTTATTCTTTTCCTTAGTTGCTTATTTGGTTCCCTTATATCCTCCTAGGAGTGAGGCCATCTGGTGTTTTTCTTTTGCCTTCTGACTTATTTCGCTGAGCATCAGCCCTTCCAGCTCCATCCATGTCTCTATGAATGACTCTAGTTGATCTTTTTTGATTGCTGAATAGTATTCCATCGTGTCTACGGACCACATCTTCTTGATCCAGTCATCTGGTTTGGGGCATTTGGGTTTCCAGGTCTTGCCTATTGTAAATAGCACTGCAATAAACATAGGGGTGCAAGTATCCCTTTATTTATTTATTTATTTATTTATTTATTTATTTATTTATTTGTGCATACAAGCATGGGGGTACAGGCCAGAATTGAGGTGGGGTGAGAGAATCCACCAGACAAAGTGGGGAATGGAACAGGCAGATCGACCGAAACACACTGCTGAGGGGAGCAGCGGGCGAGGCAGGAGAGATCTGCTGCGCCCTGTGGGTCAACCCCCGGCCGGCGGCAGGGGTCGAACTCGTGCTGCAGTGGCTGTGGTCCGCCTCACAGTGCATTGTTTAACCCGCTGCGCCACCAGGGAGGCCCCTGCAGGTGTTCTTTTGAATCAGTGTTTTTGTATCTTTCGGGTATATTCCTAGGAGTGAGATTGCTGGATCCTGTGGGAGTTCCAGAAAATGAAAGTCATTTGGCATCGCCGACATCTGCGCAGAGACCAGGACCACGGGGCTGGCCACGAGGTCTGGGAGGGAAGAGCTGTCGGCGCGACTGGAAGATTGCGATTCCTCCCGCAGCCACGCCAGAAAGCCCCCTCCCACCAGCCCAATGTCTCAGATAGATTTGACATTTCAAGAAATAATTAATTGTGTCGGTTTTATTAATGTTTTAAAATATAAATTAAAAATGTGACAAATGAGTGAGAAACAGCAGTCTGTTTTAATGAAAATTTCACACTCTCCATCAATAAATCACAGACTAGAGGGAGCCAACATGGGCCCCATATTTCTTGCTGTCAGTGGAGGGGTTACTGGAGTTTGCCACAGTTAACTTGGCAGGAGGGCTGGGAAGATTCTGGAATACTGCAGGAGCCAAAAGCCAATCTTTGGTGGGGGTAGAGATCCAGGGGCTGCTGACCACGGCGGAGACAGCCTGGTAAGATGCGCCCTTCACCTCTAGGGGATCAGCCCCATTAGGCAGCCTCGCTCTGGCAGCCGGGAGAAGCGCCCAAACATGAGGTTGAACCACAAAGGGGAAAAGTCTTCCACAGGGGCCCCGTGGTGGAGATGTGGGCGGGGACGCCTGACCCAGGGGGATGAGCCCACCCATCTCCTCCTCCAGCTGGATTCTCTGCTCCAGAACCTAGCACATTCCACCTTCTCCTCTTTGAAGGCTCACGGGGGCCGTTGTGCTCTAGGCCAGGGGAGCCGCCAGCCAGTTCCATCTCATTCTGAGTTCTGCGTCTGTTCTTTTGTCTAATTAAATTTTCTTCCTTACGTGGTTGTAGTCCAGAGAAGCGCCATGTTCTGCTGGATTTTAATCTCTATGCCGGCCCCTTCTTTCAACCCCATCTTGGAAAACTTCATGTTCTGTTTGGGTCTGGATCAGCTGTTTCAAAGCTTGACCTACCTGGAACTGACGGGAGGGTGGCGGGAATGCAACACAGCAGGGAAAAGTGGTGGCGATGTGGGTGGAATGCAGATTCCCAGGCCGGAGCCTTCTAAATGCTGATTCTAGGTCCCGTGCGCAAGCTGCCCAGGGGATCTGGTGCCGGGGGTGGGGGTAGCCCACACTTTCAGAAGCTCGGACCCAAGATAGCCCTGGAGACCATAGGGGGGTGGGTAAGGGAGAGGGTTCTTTGGGGGAACTGGGCTATTTCAAAGCAGAAGCACCTCAGTATCAAGCGTCAGCTCCCCTTCCCCCAGCCACCCTCTGCGTCCCTCCTCCCATCTTCCTCTCCACCAGAGTTTAGCCAACCCAGTCTTCTGAGGCCAGATTGAAATGCCAGAATGTATGGAGATTAATCACAGAATAATACAAACTGCCGCTTATCATCTCCCATATATTTGACATAATTACCCTACAAGCAACATGGAAGTGTTGTACTGGAATAACTCCCAGCCAGAAGAAAAAGCAGCTCTGCTGATAACATGAAAATAGACAAGAAGACAGAGCAGAGCCCTTCGAAAACTTTTAATTAATTTTCCCCCTTTCAGCATACTTGATGTCAGTTCAGGCTTCAGTGTTTTCAAAGGGCTTAGTCTCATAGCAAAGAAATTTAGGGCTGATGACAGGGCAAAGGTGGGCTCCGGTGAGGATGTATTTTCTTAAAGATTTATTTATTTTTAACCACAAGAGCTGGGGTACTGGCCAGAGTCACGGGAGGTGAGAGGATTCACCGGAGACAGAGTGGGGAGCAGAACAGGCAGATGGACTGAAACACACTGCTGGGGGAGCAGCGGGGAGGCAGGAGAGGTCTGCTGCGCCCTGGGGGTCCCCTCCCTGGCCGGGATCAAACTCGGCTGCTGTGCTGTGGATGCTTCACAGTGCGGTGCTCAACCCGCTGCGCCACCAGGGAGGCACAGGGAGTTTAGAAGGGGTAATGTAAGGGGCATTTCTGCCACTTTTAAGGAGTGACTTAATGCACAGCCTCCCCCATTTAAAATACCTTCATGGCTGCCATCCCCTGCCCTGGGGCACCAAGACCTGGGATCTTGGTGTCACTTGGGACTCTCCAGCTTAGCTGGTAATTCACCTCTCATGAGCGAGAACAGGACAGCCCTCTCTGGATCCCTTCTGTAAGCTCCTGGTCCATTCGTGAACCACTCCCATCCTTCATCACCCCCTCCAAAACACCACCTCCTCATGCCACCATGTTGGGGTTAGGATTTCAACATATGAACTGGAGGGACACGAGTCCACTGCTCCTTCCTCCTTCCAAGCCTTGCACCTGGCGCCCCTATGGCCGGGACACCCCGCCCCATGGCTGTCTCCAGCTGGCAAACCCCACTCAGTCTTCAGAACCAGGCTCAGGGTCAGCTCCTCCCAAAGCCTCCTGAGCGCCCAGCCGCTGCACACACACCTTACCACGCAAAGGTGAAAGGCAGCTCCTCGCTCTTCCACCAAAAGATGGCTCCATCGTATCCGTCTCTGCAGGCAGCATCTACAGTGTCTAGGATAGAAGGGATCTCAAGGAATATTTAAAGAGTAAACAAATGCATGTTCTCCAGAGCTACTGGAAGCTTCTAGCACTTTGCTGATGTCCACTACGTAGGATCGTAGACAGTAAATTCCGGACATGAAACCCTTCGTCTCTCTTGATGAACTACGCGATTCATGTAGTCAAATTCATGGGTTAAATCAACAGATAAAGCCCATTATTTCTGCCCTTTGCCCAGCCTGCCAGGAAGCTCAAACTCGAATGCCTTGCTCAGTCATCACACTATTGGACTAGAATTTTGTTGATTATTTTTTCTCTTTTCTTCTCTGTGACTGTATTATTGTTGTTGTTTTCTGTTTCCATTTACTGGCCCTGTTTTCTCATCTCACCCGTCATACAGGATTGCAAATGACTTCCGATAGCTAGGTGGCTAGGGCTAAGTAAGAATATAACCTCGAGGCTTACTTCCTGTCTGACTTAGATAAGCACACCTTTTAGGCAAATAACGAGCACTTTTAGCTAACCAGTAAACAGATGCTCAGCAAACATGTGGTGAGCACTTACCAAGAGCCAAGCATTAAGTCTTGTCTGGTACCCACAGAGAAGAAAAGAGCAAGGACTCTTATCTTAGAGCTCATCGTCTCTTGGGAAGAGGAGAGGGTTGCAGCCCACTGTGGAAGTGTGTCCTGGATGCCATGGGATCAGGGAAACAAATCAGGAGACTCCCTTGGGAAACTGAGGAGAGGCCTCCCAAAGTGGTGATTCTCATAATGGGCTCTTACCGTATACATAGGAGTTCGCCGGTGGAAGAAACAGGGGATCAACTTCAAGGACATCAAACGATGGGCAATTGCCACAGGATCACATGTGAACATGGGCTGGGTGGATGGCGGACCTGTTAAGGAGAAGAAGGCCGGACCACAAATCCACAGGGGCGACCTTACTGACTCATTCAGTAAGGACCCCACTGCAGTGTTCGGCACGTCCACGGCAGTCATTTCAGCGCAAATTGTCTGAGAAAACACATCCCAGCAAAAAGTTATGATAAGTTCAGTGATGCGTTTAAATTAATTTGTACTTTGTTCAACCCAATCATATCTGCAGACGTTTGAAAAATAGCTGCACCCAGCAAAACATACAGTGCTCTCCTTGTAGATATAAATAAAATATGACTGTGTCTGGCCCACGTGCTCGCCCCTCCCCTCCCCCAGCCTCCTCCACTGGGGTGCCCGTTGTGGGGGAGGGGTGGCAGAGCCTCTCGATTCTCCTGGATGCTCTCTGGGGGGACCCCCACTCCAGCTCTCCTGAACCACCCTGAACGTCTGATCAATGCAGACCTGGGGCCGCACCCAGGGCTTCGGATTTGGCAGGAAGGAGCCGAACGAGTTCCTGGGTGATGCAGATGCTTCTGGTCCAGGAACCTCCCTCGAGAGCCCAACTCACGCCACCGCCCTTCTTCTTCACAGTGCTCGGTCTGTGGCTTCACTTTGTGGCTTTCCAGACCCTCAATTTCATCAAGAGATGCTGGAAAAGAATCAAATAGTTCAATTAAGAATGCCAGTCTGGACACGCACGGCATCCTATAACACCTTCCCGTCGGCCTGGCATGCAGGAGGAGGCCACTCCCTCTAGGAATTCTTAAATCCCGTCCACCTGTCAAGTAAATAAATGCACCCGACGTCCGTTAGCCCTGCCAACCTCTCAGCAAATGGAAATCAAAAATCGAGACTTTCCGTGATCACTCTAGGGTTATGGATTCATTATGAGAAACTGAGTTAAACAGACCACAGCTAGACGAGAGATAAAACTTGAGGGTCAGAATGTGCAGTCACCGGCCCAGGAAAGTGCCCGCTGTCTACACTAGCTGACCCAGGTAAACACCGGCTGTCTACACTAACCAACCAGTAACTGGCCCTGCCAGCCAGCCTGCCATTGTGCATCAGACTGTAACAGGGGGGTCCCCAGGAAAAGGGGAAGTTCCAGGCTCCCTGCTCCACCCAAAGGAGGGTGGAGCTGAGCAGGGAGGAGAAGCTGGAGAGGAGACTCGGTAGGAAGGAAGCAGGATGGAGAGCAGCAAGGAGGCCTGGAGGAGGCACGGGGAGCAGACATGTGAAGAAGCTGCACCTGCTTCTCGGTCCTGGACTGGTTGGAGCAGATGCAGGTGAGAGCCCCGTGGGGAGGTTAACATGGCAGCTTTCATCTTGACTTTGAGTTTGCTCTTTTCCTCCCGAATTTGTCTGACTCTTTCTGACCCTTTTCTGTGGGTGTCCACCAAAAGGTGCTTTAAACTGTGGCAGCTTTGGGGCCTCGCTTCGGGCCAATCCTGTTTGGCTAGACTTTTGCCCACGAGGGGATGGATAACCTTGGATGCTGGGTTTAGTAACTATGTTCTTTGTCTTTCCTGCATTGTTCCCCATTGTATTAAAGTTCCTTTCCGTTATGGTCTATATGTTTTATCAGCACCACGCTCTAACCAACTGAGCTAACCGGCCACCCATAGTCTATATGTTTTGCTACGGCAAAACCTATAGCTGCCCCTCTCCCGCCCTGTAACAAGACCGCTGGTAGACCACTATCGCCAGCACCCGTCCAGAAAGCCAAACCTCTGTAACAAGTATGCCCAAGTGGCCAGGACCTGACCAGCCGTTGACAACCTCCCTGGACCCGTCCCTTCTGCCAACTCGGGGCCAAGCAGAGAGGCACACCCCAAAGCACTCACACAGGACGACCCGCCGGTGGTTCGCCCTCTTCCAGCACCGCCACCCCAGCCTCCAGCAGCCCCTGCACCTGCCCGCCCCCTGCCACAAACTCCCTCCTCCGCCCGCCTGAGATGCTGCCATCGGCAAGGGAGTCAGCTCCACCATCCGCATCTTGGCAGTTCTGATAAAGAGCCTCAGCCGAGTCTCAGCTTCCTGGTCCTTGTGTCTCGCGGTAGCTGGAGGCACCAGAGGGAGCCACAGTTCACTGAGCCCCGGGGAGACGTCGCAAAGCTTTTATACAGAGTTTGTGCCAGGCCCACGAGGGGATCTCCGGCCTGTGTGGGGGCAGGGGGCTGCACCTGTGCTCTCCAGGCAGCTTCTAACACTTAAGCGAGGACCAGGAGGACACCTCTCAGCCACCGTAACTGCTTTGCAGGCAAGGGGCCAACGGTGCTTTTAGCTGAGAGGTGTCTTAGCTGTGCATTAAGGCATCATCCAGTCCTGGGGTCCCCCTGGTGGCGCAGGGGTTAAGTCTCAGCACTATCAAGCTATCAGCAGCCACCAGGCACAAGTTCAATTAAGGCACATGGCGCAGCAGACCTCTCCTGCCTCCCCGCTGCTCCCCTCAGCAGTGTGTTTTGCTCGAACTCCGTTCTGCTCCCCACTCTGTCTCTGGTGAATCCTCTTACCCCCCACACCTCTGGTCTGCACCCCAGCACTTGTATGCATAAATAAATAAAAATAAATATTTTTTAAAAATCCTCTGAACTACCATATGATCCGGCAATCCCACTCCTAGGGATCTACACAAAGGACACATAAACACCGATCCGAAAGACCACCTGTACCCCCATGTTTACTGCAGCACTATTTGTAATTGGTAAGACCTGGAAACAACCCAAATACCCAAAAGTAGATGGCTGGATCAAGAAGATGTGGCACATATACACAATGGAATACTATTCAGCAATCAAAAATGATAAACTAGGGCCATTTATAGAAACCTGGACGGAGCTAGAAGGAATTATACTCAGTGAAACAAGTCAGAAGGCTTCACATTTGGGAGGAATGTGAAAAAGCAACAACTACAACAACAACAACAAAAAAGAGAAAGCTCAAGGAAATGGGCAATTACAACCAAAAACAAACAAACAAACAAAAAAAAACTCAACAAGACCAAAAGGTCAAAGGGACCAAAGGGATTATGGGGGAGTTGGGGAGAGAGCAAAGACGGGGAGGAGGGCAGAAGGAGCACAAGGGACTGAGGTGACGGCGCACAGGTGACATGGTGGTGGGAACTCCCTGGGGACTGCAAATGATGTCGAATATAATTAAATAAATCTAATTTAAAAATAAAACCCCTCTGCCCCCTGTGCTGGGCACACGCGGACACATCCATGTGGAAAGCTGCCGCCTAAAATTCTATGGACATGTGAATGAATGGTTGATCTATAATATGGGATTTTTTTTAAAAGATTATACTAGATACAGTAATTGATATGTTTTTTTAAAAATAAAGGTTATGTTTTGTCTATTTATCAGGGGAATTTTTATAGTTGACTCGGGTAAAAAAATTCAACCAGATACGTTTGCCTAATGTGCTAAGATGAATTACATTTGAAAGCTAAAGGTCAGAGCTTTAGATCTATCATCTCCTGGTGTATTTCCGTGTGTAGACCTGGATACTCAGGAAGATCTATTAAGACTAGTAGTAGACAGAAAGTTTACAAATCCATTTTGAAGAGGAGATCAGCAGTAGACAGTAAGGTTGAGCTTTAAATATATATATTAGATATTAAAAAGAAAGAAAACAACACCGGAGCACAAGGATGGGGAGGCAAAGAGAACAGAGCCAGCAGTGGCGGCTTCTGCAAAGAGATAAAACAAGAACTCTCATCGCCCGGTACGTTCCTCAGCCTGAAATGGAGCCAGTGCCCTGGACAGCCACCTCCTCCCTGGATGCCAGGACGCGGGGCTCCAGGGAAGAGCCCCACCTGCAGCGGTGGGGGCGGCACGGCTGCGCAGCGGGTGCAGCCTTCACCAGGGAGCCGAGTCTGCGCTGGACAGCTCTCTCCTTGCGGGCACGAGCCCCTCTGGGGAGCAGGGCTGGCTCTGCTGACCTCGCCACCTGGCCCTGCCGGCACCGTGCGCTCGGCGCCAGTGTGTGCAGAAAACCCAGGCCCGAGCCTCCTCAGACACGTGACCAGACTGCTCCAACCTCCTGAGCAGCGAGAAGCGCAAGTTCTAACCTCCGTCCCCACCCACCGCCCCGCCGCGCTCCCGCAGCAAGAGCACCAGAAAAACCTGATTTCAAACGAGCCCCAAGTGGCTGCCCCAAGTGGGGTGCATACCCCACTTAGCAACGGTGAGGGCCCGGATGGGGCCCTGCACCCCTCTCCTCCCTGCGGGTAAGAAGGGTGCAAGTGAGCGCCCGCCTCCGGGGGTCGCGCGCTGGGCACACCTGACGCACAGCCACCCACGGCCGCAGCGGCTGCCGGGTTCACGTGGCGTTTGTGTCGTGTCCTGAGGCCAAGGTCGGCAGCTCTGACCCGTCGTGACTTGCTATCACCCCTGCCAAGGAATGATCTGGGTTTTTTTCTTGAACGGCCAGCCCATCCATGCAGGGGGATGCTGCGTCCTTGCGCCCAACCTCGAGCCACGGTCACGGTCACGGTCACGCTCACGCCACAGCCCTCGCCGCATGAGTCGTCTCTGCCTCTGAGCAGAGATGAAAACACGTGCTTGTTCTTTTCACCACCCACTGGGAGGTGAGTTAAGAGTCAGGGTGTGGGCCTCCCTGGTGGCGCAGTGGGTTAAGCAACGCACTATGAAGCAAACCGCAGCCACTGCAGCACGAGTTCGATCCCTGCTGCCGGCCAGGAAGGGG
>JAGFMF010011768.1:2256272-2376421 GCA_019455555.1 Galemys pyrenaicus
CTCCCCACTCTCTGTGGTGAATCCTCTCACCACCCCCACACCTCTGGCCTGTACCCCAGTGCTTGTGTGCATAAATAAATAAATCTTTAAAAAAAAAATAAGAGTCAGGGTGTGTGTCAGGGGGGTCAGGCCTGGGGTGGGGGTGGGGATGTAACTATTAAGGAGGGAGGGGGCTCCTTGGGGAGATGGGAAATGATGACCTGGCTATGATGGGCGATTACACAAATCTGTATGCGGGAGAAAACGGCCTAGAAACGCACACACAGACAGGTGCACACACACACCAGGGTGAGGTCTGCGCTCTCGCCCACACACTGCACCCATGTCGATTTCCTGCCCTTGCTGCTGAGCCGCAGTGACAGAGGCTGTCACCGCCCCTGCGGGGGGCAGCTGGGGACACTCACAGGACAGGCCTCTTCTGCACTAGCCTTGCAATTCCCTGTGACTACATAATTATTTGAAATACAAAGGCCGTCCTTAAAAAAAATACGAGTGACTGTTTTCTATGGCCCTGCCTTCCCCGAGCTCCGGCTCCAGCTCCGGCTTTGGCTCCTGCTGGAAGGTAGAGCCCCCTGAGCCAGCACCCCCGCTGCAGCCCCACCCGCAGCTCCAGCCCTGGCCCATGACCGAAGCTGGCTTTGATCCCTTACTCGGGCCTCCTAACACTTAAGCTGTCTGTGTTTAAACTCTCCCTGAGTGAGCCCGCGCTTTCATCCAGCTCCCTTTGATGACTTAGTTCTGGTCACCTGCTGAGATGACCGAGGGCCCCGCTTCCCGCCAGGTTTTCTCTGACTCCTCCGAAGTTTCCTTTTGCTGCTGGCCCCTTGGGCAGCAGAGGCCAGGACGGAGGCGGCAAGCGCTCAGGAGAGAGGCGTGAAGGTCCAAGGAAACCTCAGCGATCTCGCTGTCCAAACCAGCACCGTGATTTAGCTGGTTGGAGCTCCAGAAAATTCCAGCAACAGGTGGTCCCTTCTGTGGATGTCCGTAGCCAGAGAACTCTTTCTAGAGAGTGAAAAGGGCCAGGGAGTTTAAAGAGCCGGGAGGTTATGCATGGCAGTCGGTAATGGCAGTCTCTTTCCTCCCCTGGAGCTAGCCGTGCCTGCGCTCCACCTGTGGACGTGCCCGAGTGAGCAGCAGGAGAGAGGTCTGAAGAGGGAACAATGTTTTGCAAATGAAACTTATGCTACTGTCCCATTTTCCTCGACCTCCTCCTCCAAGAACACCTCCTGGGTTGCCTCTTCATTTCACCAGCCTCACCTGGAGCATGCGGAGAGCCGCGGGGACAGTCCCCTTGACGGCAGGGCATGTGGGCTGTGTGGAGACCCTCGAGGACCTCCCTTCTGTCAAACCAGCACCAGCAGTCCAAGCCCTCCAGGGGCTTCTGGAATGTCGGGGGGGGGGGGGTGGATTTCTTTGAACCTTGTTTNGGAAGGTGGGGGGGGGGGGGGTGGATTTCTTTGAACCTTGTTTTGAGTGTCACAAGCAGTGACCCCTGAATCAAAGATTCAAGTGCAAGTGGTTTGTTTGGGAGGTGGTTCAAGAAGGTCCCACTGGGAGCAGAGGCAGAGAAGGGAAGGCAGCCAGAGCAGGGCACCAAGGGGGAAACTGAGGGCCAGTTCTGCTGGACACTATAGAGGACTTGGGGGTGCAGCTAAGGCTATTCCACCGTCGGCAAGGAAGCCAGATCACCTACAGGCTTCACCATCATGGGTTAAGCTGCGCCTGGGGATACCAGCTCCCCTGAACTCCCAGGGGGTCCAGTTATTGGCCAAAGAATACCCAGCAGTGAGGAGCATAGATGCTTGCAGAAGACAGCGTGAGCAGATTGCAAACGGCTCTGAGAACGGCCCCACCCCCACCAGTGTAGAAGACAAGCGCGAAAAGCCATCTGCAGGGGCTTGGAGAGTGCGAAGCAGCAGTTCTGCAAAGCCTGCTGCCTTGGGGTAAGCCAGCCTTTACAACCCCCTCATGAACAAAGAAATGGATAAAGATTTAAACAATGGGCATTCAGTCTTTGCTTCTCCACAGTGTATTCATCAAAGTGAAAGAGATTAAGCCGGGGCCTTGCCCTCCTCTGCACACAGAGAGCATGAACATATCTTTAAGTCAAATTAACTAGGACCAGAAGCTCCCCTGTCAAGAACAGTTACATTGTTCCCTCGGAGACTCAATGTTCCTACCCATGTAAACTATATTCAGACTTGTGAATTGCAACACCTCTCAGAAGAAAATGTGCCCCTACCTGGAGGAAGCACCTTTGCTAAGTACACAGAGGCACCTTCTGGGAAGATACTGTTTATATGCGCAGATCCTTGTGCCTGAGATGGGAGGGGAAGATGCAGACGCTAAAAGAACTAGCAGAAACCATCTCGTTACCTGTGTGTGTCTTTATCAAGAAGAGTTGAGTGGCTATAAAGACTAGAAAGAAATGTACCCACATAATACTGAGACAGGGGCAGAGGAGGCTCTGAGGCCAGAGAGCCCCCCCAAAGAGTCCCTAAAGACCAAAAGGCCACAAACCAGAATCAAGGGTTATAGCAACAGAGGCGATAGCCTATCAGAGGACAGTGCCCAATACAGGTCACTGTCTATGGGTTCTCACCCACACGCACAATTGCAAGGGACCTCAGGCTACAGGAACAACAACCATGGGGTTTATTTACAAACAGGGGAAACAAAAACACTTACGTATCCACAAGAGGCTGGCTGCTTCACGTGGACAGCATCAGTGTTGGCAGTCACCGGTCACCAGTTCTAGGCAGCACTGTCCAGCAGCAATGACCACTACGGGCCTGCAGAGGCAGTGTTCCAGTGTTACAGCTCTTGTGAGTTGCTGGTTTATGCCACCAACAAACAGCTCTTTGAGACACCAGGCCCAGGGCCTTTGGTGCTCCTTCCAGTCTGTCACAGACAGGACCGAGTCCCAATCCCTACAAAATCCTTCAGTCTCTCTTCCCTCCTCAGAGGGAGCTGCTGGAGGCTCCCCTCCTTTCTTCGAAGGCTGGAACTGTCTTCTCCTCTTCCTCTACAGGAGCTCTTCTTCCTCTGCTGCTTCTTCGGACCCCTTCTTTCTCTGGGCTGCTGCTTCTCTGTATGCTCCTCCAGGTCGCTCCAAATCCCAATATGAATCCCAATTCCAATTGCCAGTGCTCCCGTCGACCCTGCCTTATATTCACTTTCAAGGTGCCCCCCGCCCCGACAGTCTGATTGGTCCATTTTCCAATCCTGCACCTGATTGGTCCATTTTGGCCTGTTCCAGAATTCAGGAAATGTAATTTACAAGAGGGGCTTTGCTACCACTGACTTGTGGTGAGAGGTGGAGCCTTGGTATCAGTCAACCCACAACTCACACCCGATTGGTCCATTCCACAATCCAGGCAGCACACTGCTCCATAAAAGGTTTCTGAGGAAGGACTGCCACACTAATTTGCAGGGGAGCCAGAGACCACTCCTCCTTCTGGCTTCAGCCTGGTAACAATACCAGGTCTCATCCCTGAATGACAGTATGTAGATTTTTATTCTCTTTCTGTTGCATACGTATGTTTTTCAAATTGTCTACATTGAATAAATATTATTGGGAAGAAAAGTAGACATTTATCTTTACAGAATCAATCTGCTAAGCTGTACCTGCAGAACTATGGAGGGGTAGAACAGAGAGATTCCCTGACCTGGAATTTGGTCCTTGTTCTGTTATTCATCTGCTTGATGTGTGAATCTGAGCAATAATTGCCTTCATCTGTGCCTCAGTTTCTTCATCTGTGAATGGGTGACTATTTCCCTTGTTCTGGCGGTTCTTTGGTCATTGGAAGGCCCAGAACAGATCTCAGAAATCAAGTGGTTGTAGAATCCCTAAGATGAAACCCTGTCTCATCTATAAGAGCAGCCTCTGCGACCTCTATCCCTGCAGCCATCACCCAGGCACCAGACAGAGCGATCCTCCCAGACCACAGCATGTCTGCTTCCACATAAACTCCCCACTGGGTACGGGCTTTCTTTGGGGGTGATGAGTAAGTTGCAGGGACTGGGTAGTGGTGATGACTATGCACATGGAGGTGCTAAATGCTAATGCGTCCTGCACTTTAAATTGGTTATATGGCCAGCTTTATGTTGTGTGTATTTTACCACAATTAAAAAATTCCCCATTGGAGGAACAACCTCTATGCTCCTCTCAGCACTTCCATGCCGGGGCCCCTGCTTGCCCCTCCAGCCTCCTTCCTTGCTAGTAACTCAACTAAATAGCCAGGCTTTGCTGGCGCTGGGAGCAGTGCTGGTTGGGGCCCTGAGGGTACAGCTTGAGAAAGCAGGTCACTCTTGGAGGTAGCAAATGGAATTTTCTAAAGATGGCTCCAGCACTACCTCCAACCCTCCCATGCCAGCACTACCTCTAGCCCCCCATGCCAGTATTACCTTCAGTTCCCCCTTGCTCTGCTTAAAATGTGGTGTTGGGCCTCCCTGGTGGTGCAGCATGTTGAGCGCTGCACCGTGAAGCATCTGCAGCACAACAGCACGAGTTTGATCCCCGGCCAGGGAGGGGACACACATGGCACAGCAGACCTCTCCTGCCTCACTCGCTGCTCCCCTCAGCAGTGTGTTTCAGTCCATCTGCCTGTTCTGCTCCCCACTTTGTCTCTGGTGAATCCTCTCACTTCCCGTGACTCTGGCCTGCACCCCAGCTCTTGTATCCATAAATAAATAATCTTTAAAAAAAAAAAAAGAATAAACCAATATTAAAAAGAAAAAAGAGAATGTGATGTTGATGCCTCCGGCTGGAGGTTGGTGAGGAAGTTTCCTCTGGGTGAATCAGGGAGGGCTGTAGCTGGTTACAGTGACGACGCCACAGCAGGTCCTGAGGGGGCAGGACCCCCCTGTGCACCGTGGCAAAGCCCCAGGATGACCCTGCAGTCACCCCATATTGTGGGGAGCCCGGTCAGCCCAGAGGGACACCAAGGAGGAGGCACTGAGGTGACATGGGGGGTGCCCTACTCCCTCCTGTCACTGCCTGAGAGGAAGGAAGTATACTCCCAAACAGCTGAGCCCTGAATTCTTAATCTTCTAAAACCGCAAAGATACAAAATGGTGGCCACCGGCTTCAGGCTCCGTCTGGCTGGTTACATCTGCCATGTAGCAACCAGCAAGAGCCGGCCGGCCAAGACCCTCCTCCTACTAGGGGCTGGTGCTCAGGTGACCTTCCCCTCCCCAAGCCCTCTTCCCTCCCGCAGAGGCTAGTGGAACAGCCGCTCCGCTCCCGAGGGAAACCTGGGACCTCTACCTGGAGAGTGTCTGTGGCCCTCAGCCTGGCCTGGGAGCGCCTGTGGTCCAGTACCGTGTTAACCCCCAGAACCGCCATGAGAAGGACACAACAGGTGGTTTGGGCAGAGAGTTCTTCTCTCCCCTTCTAGAGCCAGGAGTCTGAAACTGGGGTGTCACAGACGTCTCTTCCTCTGAAGCCCCCAGGTAGGGTCCCTCCTGCCTCTCTTCGCTCCTCGTGGTCCCGCATCCCTTGACTTGTGGCCCCATCCTCCCACCCCGACTTCGCCCGCTCCCCTCTGCGCCTGTCTCCATGTGGCCTTCTACAGACGCAGTCTTTGGGCACGAGTCACCTACTGCAGCATGCCCCAGTCTTCACTGAACTAAGCCCATCTGCAAAGACCCTTTTTCCGAAAAAGGGCACATCGCAAGGCACCAGAATGACCACTCCAATGTATCCTTGGGGCATGCACTTGAACTCACCATAGAGCTTGCTAGGTCACCATACAATGCTCTGGGCTCCGTGCACGGCTACCAGGCCACCCAAAGGGGCAGAGAGATGTGCATTTGGTCCAACCAGGTGTGACCCCAGCTGGTGCCACAGTGCAAAATCAGGACCGAGTCCCATGCCCAGGGACAAAGTATGGGCTGGCTCTGGAAATTGCAGGCACACCAGCTGCCCCCTTGGGCCCGGAAGCTGCTGCTTCCAGGCAAAAACCCAGCGCCCCAGGGACACAGGAAGAGAGCTCCACAAAGGAAGAAGGCAGGAAGGGGACTGGGAATCGGCTTTCTCAGCACATCAATATTTTATTAGTCATCAGGTGGTTGTTCCTCCTCTGGGGCCCCAGCACTCCGTTAAATTAAGCATTGCTAATTGAGGAAATAAAATGAATATGGAACAAATGCCGATGTTCTGGCAGAATCCTGTCACCCTGCACACTTGCTGTAGAGCTGCTGCTGCTGGGGATGCCACCAGGGGCCAGAAACTTGGGGATCGCCGCACACAGCGTCGTCGTGGGCACCAGGCGGATCTGCAGCCTCCAGGGATGCTGCTGGATGCGGAGGCAGAACCAGGGCCCAGAGCCCAGGGCCCAGGGCAGAGCCCCAAAAGAAAACACTGCCTGTGCTCCTGCTCCTGCCTTGTGAGAGTGCCTCCGCGTGGGGCTTAGCCAGGTTCAGGATAAAATGTGCCCCCCAACCTCTCTAGCCCAGGAGGGTCAGTGGAGAAGTGAACGGGAGGGAGGACCCTCGGGCACAAGACAGGGAGTGCGGCCTGGGGCCACGCTGGCTGGGCCTGCAGCTGAAGCCTGGAGCGGTGGCCCTGGGGGCTTCTGTGTCCCGGAGGGCATCTGGGGGCTCGCACTCTCACAGGCTGCTTCAGGATCGCTGGCCCCCTATCGCCCTCGAGCCCCTCCCATCCCAAAGCGCAGGGACCCGGGAGCCAGGCTCCCCACTCCCAGGCAGGGAAGAAGCGGGACCCCAGGCCGCCATGGGGCCCAGGAAGTGCCGTGCGGCTGCGCTCTGGGCAGGAGAGGGGCAGGGCTGCTCAGGGCCCTCCCTGCCGTGCTGCACCTGCGGGATCCCCGCAGCCCCGGGTCCCCATCCCCCGCCCCAGACCCGCTCCAGACTAGCCTCGCACCCCAGATCAGGAAACTGAGGCAGGGCCAGGCCCCCAGGCCAGCGGAGGACCAGAAGTCACCGCCGCCTGGCAAACTTCACCCTCCAGCTCCCAGGCGGGCCCACCACTGGCTCCCAGAAGGGGCCCAGCGGAGCCACCCTGACAGGCCCCTGCTGCTGTGGACGCCACGCCTGAGGGCCCGCCCCACCGCCCCGCAGCAGCACCGGCCGGGAGGGGGGTCCTCGCGCTGCCCTCGCCCCGGCCCCGGAGTGCTCCCGCCTCTGCCTGTTCCTGTCGGGGTTCCTGTCTGTTTCACCCGCGGATTCCCCCTTGGGTCCTCTCCTGTCTCTCCACAATGACCCACGTCTCTCGGCTCCTGCCCTCTGCTCCTGCTGCCCGTTTCTTCTCCGTCCTCCGCACCGGCCCTGACCACCGCCCACGGCCTCCCCTTGGTGTCTCCAGCGTAGCTCTGTCTGCTCTTGGGCGTCTCTTGTGCATGTGTGCGCGTGCACGGGTGTGTGTGTGCGCGTGCGCGGGTGTGTGTGTGTGCGCACGTGTGTGTGCTGCGTGTGCGCATGTGTGCTGCGTGTGCGCGGGTGTGTGCTGCGTGTGCGCGTGTATGAATGTTCGTGTGTGCATGTGCGCGCGTGTGTGTGCTGCGTGTGCACGGGTGTGTGCTGCGTATGCGCGTGTGTGCATGTTCGTGTGTGCGTGAGTGTGCGCGCGTGCGCGTGCCTTCATCTCCCTCCTCATCCCCCACATGCTGCGGAGGGGACCTCGCGGTAAATACTTGAACAGCGCCAGGTCCGTGCCTGCCTCACCCAGAGGCCTCATTCAGGTCCCAGCTGGGGCCATATGCTGGGGACCAGGTGTGGGGCCCCGGCCCTCCCTGCAGTGCCCAGCAGCTGCCCCCATGTGCGTCCTCAGCTCGCTCACCGGCGAGCCGGCCCCTCGCTTGTCAGGGAGCCCGTCACCCCGGGTCAGCGCCAGGAAGGGGACGCGGAGGCTGGGCGCCTGCTCGGCCCTCGGTGGAGCCTCCACGTGAGCCGCCCGCTCCAGGAAGTCCTTCTGAGCCGAGGAGCGTCTCCTGGCCTCTCTCCAGCTGCGCTTGCCCACGGCCAGCCCTCGTCACCACCTGTGTCCTCTCCCGCGCCCCGCTCTGTGGTAATCGCCTGCGTCCGTGAAGCTGGCAACGGCAGCACCTCGCCGCCCACCCACAAGCCCGGAGAGGCTCTGGACGTGTGGCACGGGGTTGGCAAACAGCTACTGAACGCGCGGATGCGATTCCTCCGGCGGTGCCATCAGCTCCTGCGCCGTCCTCGTCCTCCAGCCCCCAGCGCTCCTCCGGCACCCAGCGTTCCTCCCGCAGGGTTCTCCACCTCGCCGCCAGCAGGTGGGGCCAGGTGACTGTGCTCTGTCCTGCAGGTGAGCAGCCTCCCTGGCCGCCACCCCCTCCCCACCCCTGCCAGCATGAATCAAAAATGGGTCTCCAGAGATCCCAAGTGTGGGGGACGCGGGCGAGCGCCCCAGTTAAGAACCCCTGCCCTGCAACATTGTCCCCATCACCTGCCTTGGAATGCCTGGGGCGGAATCAGGAACCGAGGCCTCCGCCGATGCAGTTCTACCATGTGACCAGGAGATGGCGGCAAAGACCACACTCTCACTAAAACGGCTCCACCCCCCCCCCCCCCCCCCCCCCCCCCCCCCCCCCCNCAAACACCGCCCCCCCCCCCCCCCCCCCCCCGCTTTGTGAAAACCTCAGCTCTTTTCTCCAGTCTGGTAACTGGCTTTGCGGAGTCTGTGAGCAGTTCACTGCGGTTGCACTTTTCCAGATGGCAAAGAAAGGGATGCAGCAGCAGCAGCGCCTTGAACCCAGCAACAGCCAGAAAGCAGGGGGGTGCCGATATTGACCAGAGTAGAAAGCAAGTGCTGCCTGCCTCCCGCTGGCTCCGCCCCCTCAGGTGCATCAACTTAACCTGTTTGTGTCTGGGTTTCCTCACCGGCACCCTGCCTCACTTACCGCCGCGGTCCTCGCCCCACACCCGTTCACAGGCTGTGCTCCTGGCTCTGGCAGCTCAGAGGCCCGGGCTGGCCTGGCGGCACCGGCTGTGGGTACATGTGTGTATACAAACGTGTGCATGTGTGTATACATACGTGTGCATGTGTGTGCACGTGTGAGTGTGTACACGTGTGTGCGTGTGTACACATGCTGTGCTTTATAAACCCTCCTCCCAGCGCTCATCAGAAAGGCAGACTTGCCCAGAGAACAGGGCTGGGTCAACCCTACCGCCAGGCCCGGAGCAGGGGGCGCCTGAGCTCACGTCAGCATCTGGACTGAGCACCAAGTCCCAAGGGTGCCGCGGCTCGGTCTGTCCCTCCACGGCAGGCTTGCCGATGGGCCCTGGCCTCCGCTCCACTGCGGACAGCCCGTCCTGCCTTCCCCTCCCTGCCTCGGGCCCTCTGGCCGTCGTGAAGTGACACGCAAAGCACACTGACTCCCCGAATGTCCAAGAGGGGCGTCCAGCCCAGCAGTGGGTCTGCTGGACAAGTCCCTGGTCACTGAGAAGCGCGGCGGGGTCAGGCTCTGGGCCAGACGTCCACGGACCAGCTGAGTTTAAGGAGAAGCCGCCCCGCCCTGCCCCGCCCCGCTGCTGAGGGCCCAGGCTCTGCCGCCCTCCCGCCTGGGCGCAGCTCCCGACACAGAACTCGTCCTGCAGCGGCCTCCCCACAGCAGAGCTGTGATCGCGAGGGGAGCGCGGCCTGGGGAGCACCAGCACCTGGCTGTGGGCCTGGCCGCTCTCCCAGCCCCTCTGCTCCTCCACTTCCTTCTCGAAGAGGAGGCGCTTGGGCCAGGGAGGAGGAAATGAGGAAGCGGCCCGCGGGTGCTGCAGTCTCTCAAGTTCTGTTTATGGGGATGAGGCTGTTTTGCTCTGTCGTGGTTTCTGGCTCCCAGGGCTCCCCCAGCCCAGAGGACACATCCGGGCAGCACAGACAGCAGAAGGCAGGTCAGGCCCGCAGCTCGGCCAGCCCTGGCTCTCGGGCGGCCCAGCCTCCAGGCCCGCGAGGACGGGAGGCCTCAGGCCACCCGGCGAGGCCGCCCGTCCGCTCACATGGCCAGGTCCTGCCTGCGGCGCAGGCGGAGAACACGGGCAGCCGACAGGAAGGCGGCCCCGGTGAGCACCTCCATGATGAAGCTGACCCAGCCCAGGGCCAGCGACCAGCCGAAGCGGATGTCCACCTGGTCCAGCAGCGCCTTCTCCTCCAGCAGACACAGCGCCTCCCGGAAGGCCGCAGCCGAGTAGGCGATGTAGACGCTGATGCCCGCCAGGGTCACCAAGGCTGCAGGCCGGGTGGCGGGAGGAGAGGTCAGCCCCCACAGCCCAGCCCACCGGCCCCCTGCCCCCTCCCCTCCCACCGGCTCCGCCCCCACCGGTCCCCCTCCCACAGGCCCTCCTCCCACCGGCCCCCCTCCCCCCTTCCTTCTCCTCTCTCTCCCTCTTTCCACCTCCTCTCCCTCCCCAACTGACCCCCGCACTAGCCTCCTCCCAGTGTCCTGGCCCTTCCCACACAGGCCTTGCCCATTCCGGTCCCTCTGCCTCCCCGGCACCCACCGTCAGCAACGCCTATCCACACCCGCTTCTCCCAGGGGTCCACTCCTGGGCCTCTCTGAGCACTGGGGTTTCACGGTTCGTGACCTCAACTCCTTCCTGACAGCCCCTGAATCAACTCTGTCTCCGCAGGGGCTGAGAGCTCGGGGGCCTCGTCCTGGACCCCCAGAGCCCACAGCGGCGCCAGCACCGGTGGTCATCACAGACCGTCCCGAGAGCCGCGCCGCCCAGTCCCGGGCCGCTGGCCTCCGCTGGCGACTTCACTGCACTGATCGCAAGGAGCAGCCCGCTGCCCACCAGGAGGCGGCTGCCCACACGCGCTCCGCCCGGTGCACGCCAGCTCCATGTGGACAGCTGGGCTGGGCCTCGGGTGTGCAAACTTGCCAGGCGAGCGACCCCTGCCGGCAGGAGCCACCACGGCCAGGAGGGCGGGCCTCTGACCCCACCCGCGCCCGGCGGGCACCCTCACCGCCCTGCTCCCGTAGGAGGGAAGTGGGCCGGCGGCAGCCCTGTGTGCAGGGCCCTCCTGGAGAGGCCGGGCCTCTCAGCCTACCTCTGACCCCAGAGCACGCGCGTGGGAGCAGCAGGCTGGCGGGAGAGCGAGGCCCGCCAGCGCGCAGCCCGAAGGGGAGGCCGTGGAAAGGGCTCTCAGACGCCCGCTGTGTCTCAGGACGTAGCTGAGAGCCCAGCCGAAAACCCGTCTCCCCACCAGCTGTGGTGTCACCAACGGGGCACAGGGCCCGGGGTGAAGGTGCCCCGCCCTGCCGGAGCGTGACCACCCAGGGGGCACCTACCTCCAAAGAGGAAGAGGGTCCCGGTGAGCAGCAGGAGGAGGGAGGCTCGAAGGACGAAGCTCAGAAACCCCGTCATCCCCCCAAAAACCATCAGGATCAGGCTGAGCGGCAGCAGAATCACAAAGGTCCCGTGCATGGCTTGGAACAGAGGAGGACAGCAGGCTGAAAAGGGGCACTGACACCCATCAGTCGATCAACAAACATTCACCAGGCATCTGCGCTGCCAGTCCCAGCATGCTGGGCGCAGAAATGAACAGTGACTGCCCCCACAATGATGAACGTGACGTCTGATGATAATAGTAACAACAGTTCTTGGGGCTCCTCGGGCACCAGGCCTCTGTGAGAGAAGCTTCACCCTGCTAATCTCCCCCGCGCCTGTGGAGGTAGGTGACCTTCAAGCAAAGGGCAGGGAGGGAAGGATGCAGGGCTGAGGGAGGATCCGCTGCAGAGCCCACCCTCCCGGGGGAACCAGGGAAGGTGTGGGGACCACACAGCTGCCTGCCTAGAGCCAGCGGGAAGGTTGAGGAGATGGGGTAGAAACCCCGGCTTCGTCCTCAGGCTCCCAGGGTAGTTCTGGATGCTGTGTTGAGAGTCGCCAGCAGGGGGCGTCGTGCGCTGCAAGACAGCGCCCACGTTCACGTCCAGGGGGGACGTTGTGACTGCACCCTCCTTTGTAACAAGAGTCCCAGATGAGTTAGGTTCGGGACTGCAGCTGATATTTGCCTGCGTGACAGAGGTCCTGCCCCATCAGGGAGTCCTTAGGAGAGAAAGGGAGGAAGTGGAGCAAGGTAGGGAGCAGCTGCTGCAGACCCAGGAACGCCCACCCTGGCCGCAGCCCCCTGGTGGTGGGAGGGGCCTGGCAGGTCTCCTCAGAGACTCTGGGGGCCCTCCCCCACCCACAACTTGATTTTTGCATCCGGTTCACTAGGAGACAACCCCACACACACACACACACACACACACACACCACCCCCACCAATCCCCACCCCCGCCAGGCGGTAGTCGAAGAGGTAGGGTCAAGGCATGCTCAGGCACCAGGTGTGTGTGGAAGGCAGGATTTGCAATGGCTTTGCAAAAGTGTGAGAACCAGAAGAGGTGACAGAGAGATCCAGGACTGAAACCTCAGGGACGGAGGATGGAGAAAGTCCAGGGCCTCAAGATCTCAAAGTTTAAATATGTGCCCCCACTGTGGTGCTGAGCTTCCCAGCAGCCAGAGCAAAAAGGGCAACAGTACCCTACTTCCCTCCTCTCCTTCAGAGCAGACTAAGTGTCGTTTCTTCTAGGAAGTCCTTCCTTGCACCCATATCCACTCTGTGCCCAGGTCCGGTGTCTTCATTTGCATCCTCTCAGGGTCACCCCATCCTGGCACATGTGACTTGTGGTGACAGCATCTGTCACTCTTCTGTCTGACCTGTTAGGACGTGGGTTCTGTGACATGGGCAACCTCATCTCCCCTTTACAACTTGGCAGGGCTTGGTGTGTGGGCAATAGGTTTTTGTCCACATAATTGAGTGAAGCAGTGTGGTTCTAAGGCAAACACACACACACACACAGTGGATAAAATGCAGGCTGAGCCAGCTGCTCGGCATGTACAGTGGCTACTGCTGTGGGCCCATGGCAGGTGGCTGACACCCCCAGGACCCCATTTTCACACCTGCGCTGCGGAGGCAATGCCACCTGCTATTCTGTTATCACTAGAACAGTCTGTGCCAAGATAACAAGGCAAAGTAGGGTAGCAGGGGAGGCAGGGCTCTAAATAAACGACTCTGCCTTCAACAATGATGAGGGTCTTCGGCCCCTAAAGGCCACCGACCTTGGGGAGCAAGACAATGAGACCCGTCTTCCTCCAGGACCACCACATAGGATCAGGATGTGGAACCCTCCTTCCCACCTTCCTGCCTTTTCTTGGGCAAGGAAGAATAAATAAGCTGGTGTGGCACCTATAAACGGTCCCCTGCACAGCATCGCCTCCAGACTATAGCTGAGAAATGAAATTATTTCTTATTAAGAAATTAATGAGGTTTCCCGGAGTTGGTTCAGCCCCGCAGCCTCGGCTGTCCGCTCTCAGACGGGCTGAAGCAGACTTGGTGTTCAATTAGGTGTCTGGGAAAGACCAGGCACCTCGAGGGTTGTAAAACCTCCTGCTGGGGCCGGGCTGGGGCCCCCACGCCTGAGCCTTTGTTATTTGACTTCTAAGACTGCAGTCCTGGAACATCACAGTTCCTGGCTGTGCTGCCTGGAAGTGGGCCCGCCCACACCTCTGCAGGAAGAGGTGTGCTGGAGACACAGCTCCCCTGGGGTGGGGAGTTCCATCCAGGGCATTTCCAGAGGGAGGCGGGGACGGTTAGGAGGAGGCAGAGATGCAGTGGGTGAGAAGGTTTGTCTCCAAAAGACCCCGGAACCATGTGCCCTTGCCTGGACTTACATGCCGTGTGCCTCTTGACGCATTATCCCCCACTCTGAGCCTCACTGAGAAAGTCAGGGTGAAAAACCCGTCCCATTCACGCCCCACCTCCTGTACCCAGCACTGCGGGGACCACGTGGGGGTGGGTCCTGCGGGGCAGAGATGAGTCAGTCACAGGCAGTTCATCGCTTGGGCCATGCCTGCCGCCTGCTAGAAAGATCACTGTCCACAATCACCCATTGTTATTCAGCTAGCTTCAGGCCCACTGCTTTCATCAGATGCCAGTCCCATCACCTGCCACGAGGGGTCTTTACACGCTGCGCTGCACCTGTCAAACCTCAGGCCCAGGGTTAGGCTATGAAGCCTCACCACAAGCCACGCCCAGGACTGAAATCCCACCAATCCCTGCCTAACTTTCCACCAATCACAAGTACACAGAAAGCCTCATTTGCATAAAGCCAATCTACCCCGCCCCTTTTGCTATATAAGCAGCTCCTTGCAGGGCAGCTCGGGCATTTAAGCCCACTCTCAAGCTCCGTGAGTTTAGGTCCTCTGGCTGGAATCCCAAGTAGCAGTAGGATAAAGGTGCGTTGTGATACGGCTGTTGTAACATGAGAGCTGAGAACGGCAACACCTTGAGCTGTAACCAGGTACACGGCACTGTGGCTGTGGGCGTGGTCATCCCACGCCCCTGGGCACACACACGTTCAGAGCTAGTGTCGGGCCGTGCCCTCCCGGAGGCCAGCTCGCACACAGACTACTGGGGAAGCGAGGAAGCAGAAACAGCCGTGTGTGCCGAGATAATAGCCGTGCTGGGAAAAGAGGAAGGGAGTTCTTCGGATCTGGTGGCCGTACTCGTTTTCTCGGTCATTATAAAAATTGCTATAAGCTAGGTGGCTTAAAAGCATCAGGGATTTATTCTCTTGTGGTTCTAGAGTTAAAAAATCAAGGTGTCTGCAGGGCTCCAGGGGAAAGTCCCTCCTGGCCGCTTCTCGCCCGGGCAGCAACCGTCCATTCTCGGCTGTGGCTGCATCACTCTGGTCTCTCCCTTCATCCCCACATGCTCTTCCCTGCAAGCCTCTTCTCATAAGAATAGAAGTCGTGGGGTTTACGGCCCATCCGGCTTATCCAAGATGATCCCATCTACAGATCCTTAATACATCTGCAAGATGCTTTATCCAAAGGAGGCTGAACAAACAGGTACCAGGGGCTGGGGCATGGACCCACCTTCGGCAGGAGGCACCTTCCAACCCAGGACACTTACGTACGGGGGCTCAACCGAGGAGAGCGAACAGTGTTCAATCAGATTAATCATCATTGTCGTGTCGGTAGATGATGTGTTCGTCAGGGCGTGTTGCATCCAGGAGCAAGAGACCTTTCTGACTCACTCTTTGTTGCAAGGGAAGAACAAGGACAAGGAGAAGCAACGATGTTGACACTAAGGAAAACTGCTTGTGACTCTTCCATTAGCGGCGTGTTCAAAGAACAGCATGAAGAGAAATCCAGGCGCCCACATGCTTGGGAGGTCAGGAAGTCCTCAAGTGGTTAGCAAAGTGATGGCTCTGCTCTTAAAAAGAACGGGGACACATCCTTCTCCAGACACTTCAAAAGCTCTGGCAAAGGAAGAAAGTCTCAGAAACAGTTTCCCAGAGGGGAAGATGTCACTGCCTTTATTTTCAAACCTTGTCAGTGTGACTCTGAGACTCTAAGAAGGGCTCGGAGATATTCAGATCTATATGCTGGTAAGGAAATGGCTTTTTAAAATTTTTTACAGCTGGCCTGGTCCTCTGAGGAAAATGAGCCCTACTGAAACGTCATCTTCATGAAAAAGCAGCAACTGGAAACTGTTTCCTCCAGACAAATCAGTAGCTTCGAATGGCCCCCATTCCCAGACATGTGGCGCTGCTAAAATCCCCAGTTCCCAGTTCCCAGAAAACCAGGCTGTGAGCAGATCAGGGTGTGAGAGTTCAGCCGCCCTCTGCTCCTGCTCCACACTCAGAGCGTCAGCGGCTCGGCCCTCCCCAGACGTCCCTTCTGGGAATCCCGGGGCGGCTGGTATTGCCGCTGTGGAGTCCTTAGAGTGCAGGCCACTTCCTCAGAGCTGGCGGAGGCTGTGTCTGGGCTCAGCACTCGGCCCTGGTCCTCTGACAGACGCGCTTCCTCTTGCCTGCCCGCTTCTTCATGCCAGCCCCGGTGCGTGTCCCTGGGGCCCTGAAGTGCTCCACGGCCTGGGTTACTGGAGAGAACAGTCAGGGATCTTCCGCAGCCCAGAGGGTTTGTCCAGGAGGCTCCAGAGAGCAGCCCCCAGCCCCTGCTCCAGGCCTCCCCAGGCCTGGGGGCATGACGTCTCTGGGAGTACAAAAGGCCCAGAGAGACGCACACCTCTCCGAGGTCAGGGATTCTGGGAGAAGCGCCTTCTGGGGGTGTGCGCGAGCTCGTGTTCTGAGGGGCACTGCGCTCTCTGGTGGACGCTGGACGGTGACCACAGCCGCTGCCACTTCAGCCGCTGGCAGTAGTGTTCACCCCTCCTCCTCACAACACCAGGGTGCAGAGGGCGGCGCTTTCCCTCCTCAGCTGGGCGCACAGCAAGGGAGGCTCAGATGGCGGGGCAGGACGTCCCAAGCCCCAAGCCTGCAGAAGGACCCTGCAGAAGGACCAGCCCGGGGCCAGAGCCTGGAAGCTCAGATCACACCGGGGCGGACCTAGCCTGAGGCTGACACAGGAACAGCTGCCCCTGGCGCCTCCAGCGTGGATGCACTTTCAAGTCGCACAAGACGCCAGTGGACCATGGCTCCCTGTCTACCCAGCGGTGGGCTAAGTGCTCTGGATGCCAGCACACAGCCAGGGTCAGGGTCGGGGTCAAGGGTCAGCCCTCCCTACAGGGGTCATGAAGACGGCTGGAAGGAATGGGGGGACTGGCATTGGCTGAGCACTTGCTATGTGTCAAAGCAACGCAGAGAAATGACAAGCAAGACAGACACCCCTGAGCCCCCTCCACTCTCCCCCCCACCCCTCAANGGCCCCCCCCCCCCCCCCCCCCCCCCCCCCCCCCCCCCCCCCCCCCCCAGTCTCTGGGTGCTGTGAGGTCCCAGCAAAGGTTGTTTTCATCCAGCTCGTTCTTGGACTCCTGGCCACGCCCCTCGGGTTCTGATTTCATCTCGATGTGGAGACTGAGGCCCGGAGGCTCAGATGCCTGCCCCAGGCTCGCAGAGGATGGGGGTGACAGTCGCCCCTGGGATCTGACCCCAATTCCCTGACCGCAGAGGCAGAAACTGTTATTCTTGAAGCACTGCTGGCGAACACCCACCCGTCCCGAGCAGCCTGGCGCTGGCGCCAGAGCGCGGGGTGCCGCTCCTTCCCGCAAGCTCTGCGTGGTCCAGGCGCGTCCCCTGGGACCGCACGCGGCGCCCCGGAGCCGGATCTCACCGGCGGGCTTTCTGCTTGGGTCCTGGCACCTCTCCCGAGTGCCTGGCATGCTGCTAACACCCGCCCGAACCAGGAGACGCAAGGCAGGAGGGGCCCCTCGGCCCGCTACTTGCTTCGGGTCACGAAGCAGACACTCTCACATCTGCGCTACCGCGCTCAGGACTGAAGCGGGCGCGGGGTGCGCCGCGCGAGCCGGGGGACGCTGGACCTCGGGCTTCTGCAACTCTCCGCTCCGCCCCAGGCGGCTCCTTGGCCTCACCCCAGCCGCCCTCGGCTGCCGGCCCCTTGGAAACCCAGCTGCTGTCTCCACCCCTCCCCAGCCGGCGGCTACGTTTGTGGACTGAATGCTAAATCACACGAAGTCACAGGTGGGGCGAGGGGCCCACCCCCAGCTCCCAGGCCACCCCCTTCTGCATCTGCGCCGGGGCCGCCCTGCCGTCCCTTCCCTGGCGCGCGCCCGGCTGTCTGGAGGAGAGCCCCAAGTCCCGGCCCGCACCCGAGTCCCGCCCCCATCCCCACCTTCGCGGGACTCACTAAGAAGTTGTCGGCCGGAGGCGCTGACGGTGACGTTCTCCTGCCAGAAGGGGTTCATCAGCGGCGCGCACGGGCTCCGGACTGGATGGGGCGCAGGAATCACTGGGCGGGGGCCGGGCTGGGACCCCGGCCCGCGCGCCTTCGCCCGCCCGGCCCCGCGCCCCGCGCGCCGCCCCCGAGCCCCGCCCCGAGGCATGCGAGGAGCTGGAGCAGCCGCGGACCAGCCGGGCACTTCCCGAAGGGCGGTCGCAGCCCCCTTCCCCGGTCCGCCTGCCCCCCCCCCCTCCACGCCGCGCCCCGGACTGCGCCGTGAGGGCTTTGGGGCTTGGGGGGGCACGCGCCGAGCCCAGGTCCCAGCGAGCCAGGCACCGCGCGGGACGTTCGCGGCCCCGGCCCCGCTGGCCCGCGGGCACCTTACCCCGGCAGGTCCGCCAGAGGCCGGAGTGCGAGCTCAGGGGCTCGAGCTGGCTGAGGTTGGCGCCCCCCACCTGGTCCTGCGTCCCCGGGCCGCCGCGCTCCAGCCGCTCCGTGTCGATGATGTACCAGAAGTCCGTGCCGATGGCGGCCGCCAGGAGCACGAAGCTGAGCGCCCCGGTCAGCGCCGCCGCGCCTGCCAGGGCGCCCAGGTGCACCCGCATCGCGCAGCGCCGCACCCCCACCCGCCGGCCCCGGCCGCCCCTCCGCCGCGCCAGCCCGCGCCCCGGCCCGCCCGCAGCGCCCAGCTCCACCTTCCGGCTTCCGAGCAGGATCTGGGTCCCAGGCCCTGGGACCTGGACCCCGCTGCCAGCCTGGCTCCGCCCTCGGACCCTCACCTGCGCGCTCGGACCGCTCGAGCGCCTCCCTCAGACCCTTGTCCCCAGCCCTCGGATCCCTCACTCGAGAGCTCAGACTTCCACCCCCGCCCTCAGACCCTCCTAGGAAACCATCCGCTTCCCCAGACCTCCCGCTCCTCCTTTGGACGCAGCCCCAGCCCAGACACGGCCTCACACCCGTTCCTTACTCCCCACCAAGCCCTTCTCCCTCCAGTCTCCTCCCCTCCAGTCTGAACCCCCAGCTGTTCCCCACTCTGCCCAGCCTCTCCCTTTCCGCCCCAATCCTCTATCTCCCTCACACCACTCCCCACTTCCCACTCCAGCCTGGTGCGCCAAAGCCTGCTGGCTGGCCCTTCCCACCGCTTCCCCAGCTTGCAGGGGTACAGGGTGGGTGGGGACCTGCCAAGGGTCCCTCCTCCTCCAGCCCAGCCCCTGCTGAGAGGTTGCCTTACCTCTGTGAGCCTCAGTTTACTGTGCCGTAAGGCGAGGATGCGGACTGCTACCTGGAAGGGCAGGCAGCATGGAGATGCACTGAGTGACAGGGTAGAAGGATTTGGTGACCTCTGAGGAGTCAGCCCAATGCTATTCTCAAAATAGGTGGGAAACGCTTTGAGAAATGGGGGGAGGGGCGCATTTTAAGTATAGAGGTTCTCCTTAATGTAACTAATGACTCAAGTGGTGAAGTTATCTGCTGCCTCCCTGTGTGCTCGGTGAACATCCAGACAATGTGCTAGATCCTCTAGGGTGGCTCATTCAACACCATTCTGACCCACCTCCACATTTCTCGACACCTTTCAGCCCAGGTGTCCTCTTGACATAATTCTGACCAGTGAAGTAAAAGTAGAGTTGGTTGGGAAGGGCTCCCCACAAAAAAAGACAAGACCTTGGAGGAGGAGTCTTTTGGTCCACCTGGAATATAGATGCGATGTCTGGAAGTACAGCAGCCCCCTTGCCACCATGAAGATGAACCTCCTCATGAGTGACGAAAGCAGAAAGATAGAGGCTGAGTCTCTAGTAACACCACTGAACAGCTGCCTCACCTTTGGATCCCCTACCTCCAGACTTCGTGTTAGAAAACTAAGACAAGCCCTTCTGTGTGTAAGGGAAGTGGTGTTTGGAGCTGAACGTGTTGGCCCTGTCCAACAGTGTGGCCTTGGCTTTCAGGTTAGTACATGATACACAGTATAAGTGTCACGGAGATTTGTTGATTATTTATTATATGATTTATTTGTTAATAAATGAATTCTGCCCAAAGTCTCTTCTGACAAGCTCAGAGCTTATGAGCTTATTTTACTTGGCAAAATCATAAGGAACCAACTGGAGGCTTTAGCCATCTAGCCAGGATATCGGTGCAGCTATTAAGAGTGCCAGGCTGGAGAGAAATGGCCTCTGCTTATTATGTCTCATGAGGTCACAGTGTTCAACTGGCCAGTTGGACTCCACGGATCTGACCTGGCATAACTGTTTCAGTGCAAAGCCTCCATCTGTCCGTGAGAGAACCCGGAGGAGCTGGCTGCCACACTCCACATCCTTTACGATGGAATCAGTTTAACATGAAAAGGAACCAGTAGCCCACTGATCTAATGTCCCCATTACATGCCTGGTAGGATGCCAAGAGATAAAGCGCTCTCTGTTCCAGGAGAACCCCTTCCCAAATCTGGATAAATGAGCCAGCACACCTGGATTCTGGCGCCACTAACCCACCGAACCTCCATTTCCCTGTCTGTAAAGGGGATTAGCACAAATCCTCTTCTGGAAATCTATTATAACAACTGCCCACCTTCTGGAACCTTCCCCTGTACCAGGTACATCAGTTATTATTTCCCTTAGGAATCTTCACACCAACCCTATGAGAAAGCATGCTTTGCTCCCCCATTCTTAAAATTGGTAAAATGGGTATCCCCCCCAAAAAAAATATACACAATTAATGTATACAGTTTGGTGAGTTTGGACACATGTATACATTTGTGTGACCATCATCACAATCAAGACAATAAACACATTCACCACGTCCTAGAGAGATGGGGACTTTCCCAGTCTCTTTGTCGCTGCTTCGTTTTTGTGTTGTGATAAGCACATTTAACCTGCGAGGTCCCCTCGGAACCGACCTTTAAGTGCAGAGGACACGTTGTTAATGTAGACTAGGTGTCGTATAGCAGATCTTTTGAACTTACTCGTCCTACATAACTGTGACTTTATACCCACTGAGCAGCCATTCCTCATTTGACTCTCCCCCAACCTCTGGAAGTCCTACACGTGTGACTATTTCAGGTACCTCACTCAAGAGGAATCACACCGTATGTGCCCTTCTATGACTGGCTTGTTTCACCTGGCATAATGTCTTCCAAGTCCATCGTGGAGTTGTTGTTACAAGTGCTAGGACTTGCTTCTTTTTCAAGACTGAATAATATTCCATTGTATGTGTATTTACTACATTTGCTCACTCAGCCATCAGTGGGCGTCTCTCTTTCCCAGGTCACTAATCACAGTGTCAGGTGTTAGCCTCTAACTGCTCCGTGTGCCCCTGTGTACCCCAGCCCTGCCACTGGGACATCAGAATTTATTGCACCCCCACAGTTTCCCAGGGGCCCTCAGCAAGTGCTGAGCCTGGAGAACATTCCTCTAACAATCAACCCACCGGTAGTTTCCACAGCGCCTGACCCCGCCACCTGCTGGCATCGCCTCCCGACCCTGACCCAGAACCTGTGCTCGGGGAGCCTTTGTTAAGAGCAGATGCTGGCGAGGAAGTGGGACATCGCACCCTTGGGCCTGCTGTGGGAGCATAAGGTGTGACAAGCAGGTCCTCAAAATGTGAAACAGAAGTGACCACGTGACCCACAATTTCCTTCCCAAAGAAGTGAGACCCACGACTACAAAAGACTGGTGCGCGCAGGTTGAGAGCTGCACTGCTCACAAAAGCCCAGGTTAGGGGAACACCCCAAATGCCCACCAGCCGACGAGTGGGCTGGGAATGCAGCCATCGCACGCCGGCTCGTGACAGCACGACACAGCGCAGCTACGGGAGGAGCCCACAGCCACGCACCACAAACCATCGCGTGCAGCTCCGTTTACACCACCGGTCCAGAAAAGACGAGACCCAGAGCAAGATTGGGGCCTGCACAGGGCCGTGAGCTGCTCAGGGTTCTCCAGAGAAGCAGAGCCGAGCAGAGGAGTATGGAGAGAGAGATTTATTGCGAGGATTTGTCTGCTCGATTGCAGAGCCTCAAAAGTGCCTGGACCACCTGCCGGCAGAGAGTCCAAAGTCCTGAGAACCGGCAGACCCTGTGATGTGGCTTCCAGCCCACGGTAATAGATGAGGTGAAGCCTCATCATCCAGCTGGGGTGAGGCCCAGAGGGAGGGGCCCGCCCTGCCCCTCTCTCTCTGCTCTGTGGGAGCCTCGCAGGTTGGGCGCTGGGCACACCCATCTGCAGCCGGTTTCTCTGGGCCCACCTGCCCCTCACGTACCCAGAAGGACGGTCCCTTGGGGTGCCCCAAGACACAGCTGACCACAGGGAGTGAGGAGTGACTGGACTTCTGGGTAAGTGGACACGAGGTCGCCTTTGAGAGTGAAACAAATGTTCTAAAACTGGACCCGGTGACTTGCACAACCCTGCAGACAAGCTAAGAGGGTTTATGTAGCTGTGCAAGCTTTCTAAGCCTGCGTCAGACTTGCCCAGGTCCCAGGAGATGGTGGAGGCGACACCCAGATTCTCACGACGACTGCTTCCTGGGTGTGTGGACGCACCGCAGCTTCATCACACTTAACACAACACCCCCGGGTTCGCCGCGGTGCACAGCCCACCTCGCCTGGGGCTCCCTCGAGGTCCAAAGCCTCCTGCAGCCTTGGTTGCTTCCTCCGCAGAGAAGGTGTAAAGACAGTCCCGGCTCTGGGGTCGTGCCCACGTGACCTGGAACCACACATGGAAGCTCTGAGCAGAGCCTGGGTTCTCTGAGGTCATGTTCCCTTGAAGCTGCCAGCTGCTGGGTGCAGCGGCTCCTTCCCCAGCCAGGACCTGCAGCCGGCCTCCTCGAAATACATGTGGCCCTTCACGCCACCACGCACGGCAGGGGCTGGGGGCCGGAGGCAGCTGAGCACCAACCCGTCGTCTTGCAGAGGGGCCACGTCACAGCTCCCCAAGCCCCAAGACAGGACAAGGGACAGCTTGGCCAGCCAGCAAGTGTCAGTTTATTGAGCAGCTACTGTAAGCCAGGCACTAAGGAGGGAACAGGAATTGGGCAAGGTCCCCTTCCTCCTCCAAAGAGCTCACACCGTTCTGGGGACACAGAAAAGGAAGGAAGCGTGTCAACAAGGTGTCGCACGTGCTGCCGTAGAAGCAGGTCAAAGCCGTGCTGTTTGGTGGTGGCGAGTTTGTGGAGAGCTCAGAAAGCCCCTCCACACCAGGTGCTCAGGCAGCCGCCTTCCCGCCTCCTCGCAACCACACTCCCTCGGGACGGGAGCCCCACCACCCCATGAGATTTCCTCTTCACGGCAACCCCACGTGGGTCGTGGGTTCTGTGGCCACTGCCCGAGTTACCGATCACAAACCTAGTGCCTTAACCCAACACAGATTCCTGCTTATCCTCTTACAGCTCTGGAGGCTGGAAACCCACACTCGGAACACGCCCTGGGCTGCAATCAAGGGCTCCACAGAGCTGTTCTTGTTCTGGGGGCTCATGGGCAGCATCGTTCCCAGTTTTCCCAGCACCGAGAGGCACTGGCACTCCTTGGCTTGTAGCCCCTTCCTCTGCCTTCAGAGCCAGCAGCCCAGCGTGGCCCCTCCCCTCTGGCCTTTGACTTTTTCTCTCTGACTCTCCTGCCTCCTCATGACATCACACCCAGATAATCCATGAAGACCTCTTTATCTTGAGATCCTCAGCTTAATCCCATTGCACAGCCCCCTTTGCTGTGGAAAGCAACATAGTCACAGGTTTTGTGGACAACTTTGGGGGGTATGATTCTGCCTAGCACAAACCCAACAAAACAAGGGCTGACTACACCCCCACACTGGAGATGAGAAAATTGAGGTATAGAAAGGTGAAGTAACTTATCTAAAATTGGCAAAGGAGCAAGGATTTGGACTAGAACTTTCCTGGTCCCTAAGAGTAGGGAATAGTCTCCACTCTGCTACAAAGGACATGGAAGAAGCCCAGGGCTGGCCAGCAAGAGGCAGTTTGCCGGAAGAGAAGGTCCCAGGTCGAGTTCGGGGCTAATCCACAGGCCCCCACTTTCAGAACCACCACTGCTCCCCACATGAGTTAAAGTCCCCCAGACACTACCGACCAGCTTCCCCTGTAGGTCAAATCATCAAGACAAATAAAGTGACCGCGGTGGAAGCTTCAGAAGTCAACCAGTTGTCTCTACTCCCCCACTCATTTGAATACAAGAAGCATCAAACTCCCATCTGAAAAATGGGCATAATGGATGCCTGTTCTCATAAGCTCATGACACAGCCGCCCTCCTTCTGTTCTTCCCCCTGACCCTGCAGCTTTCTCCAGAAACATTTTCCAGTCTTAAGAAGCATCTCGTTTCTATGGCAGCCAAGGGAAATAAGGCGTCTAGACTCAGACCAGACCAGCTGGCCTCCGCCAACCTCAGCCAGTACTCAGAGTCTGCGTAGAGGCCCACAGAGAACATGCATCGGGGACTCCTGGGGTCAGCCAGACCGGGAAGGAGTGGAGATGTCTAATGTAAAAATGGTACATAACAACAACAACAAAGCAGAGCATCGCTTTTTGTTAATATTGGAGGAAAGGAAGAAAATGAAAGTAGTCTTTTATCCTATCACCAGAGAAACCTCTTGCTTACATGCCAGATACATTTCTAATCATTTTTCCTATGAATTAAATAATGATGATAATGTTCACTGTGCTTTCTCTGGGTGCAGGGCCCTGTTCTGAGAGCTCTATGGGCATCATCTCAGCGCTCACATCAGCTCGATGAGGAAGGTGTGATTACCATCCCCAATTAGCAGGTGGGAACGTCGAGGCAGAGAGATGAAGTGATAAAAGGATAAACAGATGTATAGATGACAGAGCATGGGAGCCAGGGTGGTGGATCAGAGTAGGGGCTTTGAAAGCAGACCCCAGGAGTTCTTTTATTTTTCCTTTACATTATATGGATGATACTGACATGAGTCAATGTACCAGTCTTAAAATTCAAGGAGTGCAGGGGCCTCCCTGGTGGCGCAGCAGGTTGAGCACCACACTGTGAAGCATCTGCGGCACAGCAACACACAAATTCAATCCCCGGCCAGGGAGGGGCCCTACAGGGCACAGCAGGCCTCTCCTGCCTTGTCCGCTGTTCCCCTCAGCAGTGTATTTCGGTCCATCTGCCCATTCTGCTCCCTGCTCTGTCTCTGGTGAATCCTCTCACCTCCCGTGACTCTGGCCTGTACCCCAGCTCTTGTATGCATAAATAAATCTTTAAAAAAAAATTCAGGGAGTGGAGAATGCCATGTGGTGAAAAGCTCCTCTACTACTGACCCTGGTCCCCAGGTTCCCTTCCCCAGAGGAGACCACACGTAGAAATCCGTTTGCTTCTTTCCAGAGATATGCTGTGCAGGCTACTATATGGTTTAGCACACAGCATGCATTTCTTTTTCTGCAAATAGCAGTGTAAACCTTCCTTTGCTCACTTAAGGAAATGTCTCATGGGTCATTACAAGTCAGCGGGGGAGGTTCCAACAGGGGCATGGCCCTGAGAAGTCATTCAACTAGACCAGTCATTCAACTAGTTGCTCCTTCATGCAGGTACAACACACAGGGAGTGTTCGTGACATATGATCATTAGAATTGCGATCATACAGTACATAGTCTTCTCTTTGACTGAAATGACATCACTCAGCTGGACTTCATATGAAAAAATAAAAATAAACATCCATCCACAGCTTGCCCCACATCTAAAAGTTACTATAAATGGATCAAAGACTTAAGTGTCAAAACAGAAAAGCCGTAAAACTAAAGGAGAATATAGGAGGACATGCTATGGCCTGGGGTTAAGCAAAAATTCCTCAAGTAGAACACAAAGAGCAAAGCTCATAACAGAAAAAAAGGCAGCGGTCTCCAATGATGCCTCCTTCTGGCAATCACACCCTGTGTGGTCCCCTTCTGTGTGAGTGGTGGGACCTGTCCTTGCTCCAAGCCAACAGAGCACAGCAAAGGTGATGGGTATCAATTCTGTGATGACATTACCTGAGCCTGCAGTTTCCATCCTGCTGGTAGACGTGTTCCACCTGCCTTCTTGGCTTGCATGATTCATGATGGAAGATCAATGTGTGGTTCAGAAGCTGCACAGTCCTCTTGTCAACATCCCTGAGGACCCGAGAGCCTCGCGAGATGGTCCTGGAAGAACTGGATTCTGCCAATAACATGAGTGAGCCAGGACTTGGATTCTTCCCCAGTCGAGCTTTCAAATGAGACCCCTGCCCCTGCTGATAACTTGCTCGCAACCTTATGAGAGACAGTGAGCAGAGGACCCAGCCAAGGACCTACAGAGCTGGTGAGATCACAGTTGTGCTCTTTCAAACCATTGTGTTTGTGGTGGTTTATCACACAGGCATAAGGACAACTACTACATGTTCCTGGACAGTGATTTGGGGCAGTGTATCAAGGATCCTAACAGGTGCATATTTTTTGAATCTATAATTCCATTTTGGGAAATAGAAGAGCAGTTGTTCCAAAAAGTACTTTCAAAGATACCAATCACAGAGATGCCTAGCTGGAGAAAAGTACCTAGCATTTAGTGAGGACCTACTAGGTGCCAGGAGCTTTATATGCTTTCCTTCACTAAAGCCTCATAGCAGTCCTACATTCTACATAGCAGCAAAGAATCTCCAAGACATGAATGATGCACCCAAGAGGATGTTTATAAAATCATCAGTACAGTGTCTGGCACACAGAAGTGCTCCATAAATCTTAAATAAATCAAACTCACTCTGTTTCCAGATGCAGAAACCTAACCCAAATAGTCTAAGCTGGAAAATCCCACAGAATCAGGAAGCTCCAAGGTGCTTTAGGCTCCAAGCACGGCTGTATCCAGGAGCTGGGAGGACAGCTATCACTGGGTCTCTTCTTTGCCAACCTACTAGCTCTTCTTGCTTCTGTCTCTTAGCTTCTATCCACATGACAGGCAAAGGTCCCAGACTTCTTTCCTCCTTGTCTAGCAGCCTGGGAGAATAAGAACAACCCACACCCTAAACCCATAGGCTAGTCCCAGAGAAGACTCTGATTGACCCTGCTTGGGTCACATGTCTCTTTCAGTAGTCTGGGGCCAGGAGATTGGCCCTCAGTGATTGGCCATCCTGGATCACATGACTCTGGAAGAGGGCACGAGTGCCATGATTGACAGTCCCTCCCAGAACCACAAGGATGGAGCAGATTGGTTCCTGAGAGGAAGGAGAGCCCCGCGCAGAATCAGCACAGGACAGGAGCCATGGAGGTCACATCCAGCCCTGCCACCTAGCCCGAGTCACCGGTCTCCCACCTCCCCCTCTAACCTTTTCAAATGAGAGCTGAAGGCCGCTGTCAGCATCCCAGAAAACAGTTCTGCTCCACAGGGTGCGGTGAGAGCGGCTCAAGAAAGAGCCTGGGGACCACAGGCAGCTGGACGCAAAGGGCAGAGCTGGCCAAGCTGACAGGCCCCGTCCTCACCGCAATGTTGGCAGCGAGGCAGCCAGCCAAGGGGCCCAGAAGGCCAGGCAGGGGCTGGCAGCTTCAAAACCAACTGAAAAATGGCTGCTGCCCATTGAGTACTTAGGGGCCAGGCCTCGTTACAGACACATTATCCCTCTGAGAGATGTGCTACCATGACCCCCACTTTAGAGATAGGGAAACTGAGGCCCACAGAGAGGTGTAGTGACTGGCCCCGAGTCATAGAGTTGATTTGCGACACCACCCCAGACGGACTGGCTTTGGGTTATGCTGGTCCACTAACCACTGGGCCACACGGCCTTGCTGGGGACCAGCACAACCCAGCACATCCCAGGCCCACTGAGGACTTTCGCATCAGCTCCCGGAGTCCCCACCTGCACCCCACCCTTGAGACCGTGCACTCTGGAGACAGAACTCCAAAGAGAAGGCGCTGACCACTGGCACAAGCCACCAGACCGGAGGGCATCTGAGTTGGCGTCCCTTGTCTACAGACACACCGCTGACCATCTGGAGCAGGTGGGCGCTCTCTGCCGGACTCTTACATAGGGGCTCAACCAACTTTTCTTTTTTTAAAAAAAGATTTATTTATTTATGTATACAAGAACTGGGTACAAGCCAGAGGTATGGGGGGCTGAGAGGATTCTTCAGAGATGGAGTGGGGAGCAGAACAGGTGGATCTACCAAAATACACTGCTGAGAGGAGCAGTGGGCGAGACAGGAGAGGTCTGCTGCACCATGTGGGTCAGCTCCCTGGCTGGGGATCAAACTCATGCTGCAGTGGCTGCAGATAGCTTCATTGTGCTGAGACTTAACCCCTTACACCCACCAGGGAGGTCCCTCAAACAACTTTTCTTAAGGGGCCAGAAGTCTAAATACTTGAGTCATTCCCAGGAGTAGGATCTTGGCCACAATTATTCGACTCTGTGGTTTTGCGTAGGGTAAAAGCAGTAGAAACGAGTACAAGCAAGTGTTCCCATAACACTTTGCTGATGGAAGAAGGCAGTACAGTGGGGCTCTGTCTGGGACCAGCTTACTCACCCCAATTCTATAGGAACACTTCAGGAACTGAAGGGAGGAATGTGGATTTACTGAGCAACTATTATTTACCAGGTGCCAACCTAGGCTGTTCCATTCGATCCCTAAAACAACTCTGTTCAATGGGCGTTCTTATCCCCGTGTACAGATGAAAGACAGATGTGAACTTGACCCAAGCCACAAGGTTCATTAGCAGGAGTCAGGATGAGAATCTCAGACGTGCAAGCCCAGGCCTTAATGCCCAGGACAGGCTGCCTATCCTGGCATAGCCACTGCACCCCGGGCCCTCAGCAGCTGAGCACCCTCTCACACGCCAGCCTTCTCCACCCAGCTTCCACACCAGCCAGCCATGGACCTGCGAGAACATGACCCGCCTCTGGCTGCTTTGGGCCCCGCCCCCCATCCGCCTGCTGAGTCTCTCCACGGGCTCAGCACCATTCTGTCTGCAACACATTTTCCAGCTGGGAAAGAAGAAATCGAAAGTTCTGTTTTCACACTAGCTGCCCTTTTCGCCCATGGCTTAAATTCCCCCACAGAACAGGAATAACACCTAGAGTCGTGCAGAAGTCGATATTTATTGAGCTGGACTGTGGGCTGGCCAGAGGCGGCGAGGCTAGCTAGACTGCCTGGGAGCTGCTAGGGTGGGAGAGCGAGGAGGGAGATCTAGGACCACCTCAAGGGGCTGCCAGACACAGGACCAGACGCCCCACAGAAACACCAAGTTCTCTAGCTCAGCTTCTAGATAAGCACGACTTTGCACCTGCAGAAAGCTGGCAGTGCCTGGGAGTTCACATCCTCCCAGAGTAAACCTCAGCCAATGACTGACTAGTTTGAGAGGGTGAAAGTCAAGTTCTCTTGCCGTGGTCAGTTGTGGGGGTCAGGTGGCCCCCAAAAGAGACATCCACTCAGAAACCATGAACGTGGACTGAGCGAGGTAAAGGTCCTCACAGATGTGACTGGGTGAAGGACCCTGAGAGGAGAGCATCCCTGATGACCTGGGGATGACACGGATGAGAACAGAGTGAGAGGGGAGTGAGGGTCAGCCAGCCCAGGAGCACCCAGGATTATGGGGGCCACTGCGGCTGGGGCAGAGGCTGCCATCAGGTCTGCCGTGGGAGGGGTGGAGCCCCGCCACCTGGATTCCAGACTTCTAATCCCCTACACTTCCCCCTACGGCGCCCCCCACTCCTGCTGCACCTGCAGCTCTGAGTACTGTGTGCCCCAGCGCTGCCCACCAGCTGCCACCTCTGTGCTGTGCCTGCGCCCCCAGGGCTGCCCCGGGAAGCCCCTCCCCCATGAGTCATGCTCTAGGTCCGCTTCTCCAGCGAGCGCGGCCTCGGCCAGGGGACCCGGCAGCCCAAGGTTGCACAGGTTTGGCTGACCCCTAGGAAGCTGGGGTACGTCTTAGAGACCCTCTTCCCTTTTCTAAACCGCTTTCCAGGGTCCCGTCCGCCTGGCCCAGCCCCCTAGACGCCAAGTGACTGTGGAAAGTGAGCAGGCACCGCTGAGCCTCAGCTGGCCGAGCTGCCACGGGGCCACTGGGGGCTCCTGTCCCTTCGGGCTGCCGGACCCCGAGCTGAGGAAGGTACATGTGCGCAGTGGCGCGTGTCCTCCTCCGCCCTGCTAGGTGGGCCCAGGGCCGTCCGGCTGCAGGCTGGGCCTCAGCCTGCCCCCGCCCGCGGCCCGCCGAGCTCTCCAAGCAGACCTGGACACGCAGCCCGGCCGGCAGCCCTCCCCTGCTCGCCCGCTCCGCGCGGATTAGCTTTGGCTGCAAAATGTTCCAAGATGAAAGGCAGGGACGGCGAGCCTGTAATCACAGTGTGCGTGGGACATCTAAGGCTCGTGAAGTGCCATCGGCTGAAAAGAGGAAAATGAACCTCGGAGAGGGGTGGAAAGTAGATCACGAAAGCGGGGCCAGGTGGGATCCGCGCTGCGCTGGGCCGGGGACCGCGGGGCTGCAGGGCAGGCGCTGAGTGAGCGAGCCCGGTGGCAGAACGGCCGTCTGCCCGCGGGTGGCCGACCCAGGTCCAGCCCCCAGAGCTGCCCGAGGCCACTCCTGTCCCTGCTTGGCGGTGGTCTCGGTCCTGCAGCCTTCTCCACCCCACCCCCAGTTCGAAGGCACATGTTCTTGAGGTTCCTACTTAACACAGCCGGGACCCCGAGGACTCTCAGAGCGAACGGGAGGTCTCCACGGAGGAGCCGCGGCCTGTCAGGACCACGCTCACCTCGGCAGAGACCCCTCGGCATCGCGGAGAGCAGCCGCTGCGGCTCGGCTGGCGGCTCCCGGCACCTACCTGCAGCAGGTGAACGCCGGGATGAGGCAGGGGTCTGCTGGTGCCCAAGGAGGAACGTCGGTGGCGCCACCCAGGCCACCCAGGTGGACAGAGTGGAGAATCTTTTTTTTATTATTAGATTTATTCGTGCTCATTTATGCATATAAGAACTGGGGTGTGGGCCAGAGATGCAGGGGGTGAGAGGATTCACCGGACAGAGTGGGGAGCAGAACACGAGGGTCCATTGATGTACACTGCTGCGGGGAGCAGCAGGGAGGCAGGAGAGGTCTGCTGCGCCCTGTGGGTCCCCTCCCTGGCGGGGATCAAACTCAGGCCGCAGTGGCTGCAGATGCTTCATAGCGCTGAGACTTAACCCCCTGCGCCACCAGGGAGGCCCGGAGTGGAGAATCCTAACCGCATCACTTTTGCTTCGACAGCAGTCAGCACAGGTGAAGGCAGGGGAAAGGGACCGAGGGGGCAGGAGGCGAAGTAGGGGCAGGATCAACACCATGTCCGTCATCATCTTCATCGTCATCGCGGTGGGAACAAATCCGCTGTGGTAAGTCCGTCCTGACAGCGTGAGGGCGGCAGGAGGCGGGGCCTTCGGCAGAGCCCGCCTCAGTGGGATTGGGCCCATGCCCTTTCCCTAGAAGTGGGGTAAGGACCCTACAAATTCCCCTTTCCTTTCTACCGTGAGCCTAAAGCCAGACGTCAGCCGCCAGGAATCTAGGTTTTCCGCCGATTCCAGCCTCCAGAATCATGAGAAAGAAATTCCCGCTGTTAATAAATCATGCATCATATGGTGTTTTGTTAGAGCAGCCCCAGTGGACCGAACTACATTTTCTGAGTTGCCGGTAGTCAATTGTTTTTATTCAGTGTGGCACATTTTATTCTCACCACTTCACTTCAACGCTCCCCATGGTCCATGTGTGACCCAGAGAGGCCCTTTGCACTTGCTGTGCCACGTAAATTTCTAAGTATACAAGCAGTGATGAGGCAGCTCCTTCAAAGTAGGCAAAGCCTCTCCTATAAGAGGGGCATCTTTGTCTGTGCATTTGTATGACACGTGTCTATGCTAAGAAAACAGTATTTTGTGTTTCTTCTCCCAAGTACGAGAATATCTTACACATATATTCCTTAAAATGTCAGCCAGATGTCCTTCTCATGGTTTCCAGTAGGCCGAACCCTAGAATTTGCTCATTTTCATCTACCAGTCTGACGTGGTAAAAGAAGTGACATGGGTGGACTCTTTGAAACATACCAGATACTGTCAGATCATCTCTAAGAAGTGCCTGGAACTTTCCATGTTATTTTTCTCCCCACTTGTTCTCACACCAACCCTTTCAAGTAGGTATTATTATTGGTAACTGAGAAATGAGTAAATTGAATTTCAGAGAAGTCATCTGCCTGAGTACCCAGCAGGTGAAAAGCTCCCCACAAGGATGCACTGAACCAAGGAGGATATAATTAATCAGCCACGGAGCTGGGGACTGGGGTCCTGCTCCATGGCCTAGAAGGTGAGGGGGCGCACTCCACACCCAGCCCAAAATGAGAGGCGGCTGCAGGGGTCACTTATCGCCTCCTTCTCGCCATCCCTGAGGCAGAGCTCTCTGTCCGGAAGGACGGCGTCTTCCAGGGCCGATGGGAAAGAAGCATTTGTCCACGCACGACCTTTGGAGAGGGGGCTGTTCTGAAGCCCTGGCACTAATGGCCATCACCTGGCAGCAATTTCCTGCAAGCTGGCTTCTTATCACACATCTGGCCATTGGTCGGCTTCCTGCGCCACCTCCATGATTTGTCATTAACCCAGGCGGCCGGGTGATGTCTCTGGCTCATGAGAGCTAGCGTCAAAACTCTTGCATCACCCAGAAGAGACTCAGAGGTGTGCTTGAAAGGCCCTTCTGGAGACCCGCACTGCCTCTCAGGGCCTGGGTGGCTTGGAGGAGGATGCTTCACCTCTCTGAGCACCAGCAGCCGTGGCGAGAGGAAGACCTTAAAGGCGAAGGGTCCAGCAGAGTGGTTTGGAAATGGCTGAGACAGGAATAGAGGGTCCCCCCACCCCATCTCCCTTGTTGCGCTGCACAGATGGACTGGGTTTTCTCTGACAAGCTACTTGTTGGGATCCTTGTAAAGGATCCCAAAATGGAGTGGCATCGACTGTTGTCTTTTGCTGTTCATGGATTCTGTGGGTCTGCACATGTGCAGAGCCCGGTGGGCTGGCTTGTCTGTGCACTGTGATGGCCCGGGGCCCACTGGGAAGGCCTGGGTGGGGAAGGGACTCGCAGAGCTGGGGGCTGAGGAGCTGGGTCTGGAACAGCCCTTCTAAGATGGCTTCCTCTGGGGGTCAGACTGTTACTCGCCAGAAGATCATTGAGGTCTTAGCCACATACCTGTGAAGTGACGTATTTGGAACAGGGTCCATTGTAGATGTGATCGAGTTAAGGTGAGGGCCTACTGGAGGATGTGGGCCCTGAACCGATGACAGATGTCCTTCTAAGGAGAGGACATTTGGACACAGACACACACAGAGAAGAGGGCAGGGGAAGATGGATGCAGATGTTGGGGTGATGCTTCTACAAGCCAAGCAATGCCAGGAGCCCCCAGAGGCTAAGAGAGAGGCAAGAAAGTTGTTGTGGACTGAATGTAATCTCTCCAAATTTATGTGTGGAAACCCTTACCAACAAGTGTGGCTGAATTTGGAGATGGGGCCTCTACGAAAGTAATAAGGGTGGGGCCCTGATCTAATTGGTGTAGAGGAGAGGTGGGAAGGGTATGAAAGGAGAGAACACTCATGTCCCTTTTTGTCCAAGATGGGGTGCCTCAAAGGAGTCTAACAGAGAGATGGAATCTGACTTTTGTTTGTACAGGGCCACTATGCCTGCTCCTCTCCTGTTTTTTCTCCCAAGTTGAAGCAAATCCCAGGCACATGAATGGCACCTTCTTCTGCGCCCTCCCTGGGGCTGGGGCCACCAGGAGCCCTCAGTGAGCAAGAGAGAACCATGGGGCCCCAAGATACACAGACTTCTCTCCATCCTGGGAGTTCAGTTAACACGATCTGTTTCCTTTAAAAGGTTTTTTCTCTTACATTTGTTGCTAGGTCACCCTTATCAAGCCACCCCTTCCCATGTTTTAGCAACAGCAGCCATGAAATCTTTTGTCTTGAAAAGAAAGCCATTTTAAAAAATGAAGACAATGGGTGCCAACTGAGGCCGTGTGTGTGTGTGTTTGTGTGTGTGTGAATTTTACATACGTGGTTCTATGTGCTTTGACGTTTCCTTAAAGTGCAGTACTTATATCAGCTCTCATTTCCTGCTACAAGCTCAAATAAGACTGAGTCTTCATTGCTTGCTATTGTACACAGTGAATGAACGAGGAAATGCCTGCCGACTTCTATTACTAATGAGTATTAAGAGCAAGGGTAACAATAACAGCAGGTAGGATGCTGCTTAACAGCGCATCCTTCACAGGGCTTGGCGCCCTGATACCCGGGTTCGAATCCAAGCCCGCCACTTAGTAGCTGCGTAATCGTGGGCGATATATCTAACAGCCCACCACCCTTAGTCGTAGTCCCTCCAGGACGGTCACCCCAAGGCACCCGGCCAAATTAAGAGTACACCCCAGGAGGCGACCGCCCGCCTGCCCGCCGCCGCACCTCCCGGGTACCCAGAACTAGGACATACGCATGCGCGGTCTGGGGGCGGGGCCAAGGGGCGGGGCGCCGTGGCGGGGGCGGGGCCGCGCCTGCGCAGGCCGACCACAATGGCAGCCTCCTGAGTCCCGAGGTTAACAGGGTTAGGTAGGACTTCAAACTGTGACCGATTGCGGGTAAGCCCCTAGGAAAGGCAGCGGGACGGGCTAGCGTACAAAAGGTGCTCTGGCACCGGACCCGGCATTGAAATCCGAGCTCCCATGTATTTGAGGCCCAGGCCCCACTCTCAGCCTCAGTTTCCCTTCTACGCTTGGTGTTGGGGTCAGGAGTCCACGTTCTCATCGAGGTTTCAGCCTGGGGTCCCCACACCCCCCGGCCCGGTGTCTCCAGCTTCCCTGGCCTCACAGCTTGCCCTCCGTTCGCGTGCCTGGTTATGAAACTGGCACAGAATTTGCGCCCAGTTTGGGATGGTTGAATGAGTAAGTGGAGTGGCTTCAGGCAGAAAGACCAGGGGTATCTAAACCCCAGATTCTGCCACGGTGCTTTTGGGGACAGCCCGGGCTGGGGAACCATGGGAGAGGAAAGATGAGTCTGACCCCTCAGCCTTAGAAGAGTCAAGGACTCCTGTCAGCACCTGAAGCAGGGGGTCCCACCTGCATCTGGGTCTCCTTCCTCTGCTCTGCCCCCCTGAGAAGAGGGACCTCTAAAGCTCAGTCAGCCCCAGCATAGATAGATGGAGACTGAGTCAGCTGTTCCCTAATGGTACTTACGCTAACTTTACTATTATTTATTGAGCGTTTACGATGCCCTGAACCTTGAAAGTTGCCACTATTTCATTTAATGCTCACACAGACCCTGAGTTACAAGATGCCCCCACTTTCCCAGATACCTGCTTCAGAAAATACCTGTCTAAGAAAATCCACCTCACCTGGGTCCTCATAATTTCATAACAGCTTCCATAATTGTGTGTCACCCGTAGTGATTCCCTCAAGTGCTTTTAAATCCACTTTTTTTTTTTTAACAACAAACAATATGTGGGAAGCTGGGATCAACTTGTAAAATAAACAAAGACTAAAGGGCAGATCACAAATATAAAATGTAAATCACAGTTGAAAACTGGTTTGGGAAAGACTGGCTGTGAGACACGTTTGAGTGACAAGTGAAGAAAATTAACTGGACTGGACTTTAAGTGATATAAAGGACTCTGTGTCTACCAGTGGTCTTGTGGCTTCCTGGGAGCGTGTCATAGGAGGTGAACTCTGAGGCATTAGGGGTAAATATTGTGATGTCTACAATATACTCTAAGGTCAGGGGAGAAAAAAACAGGGATGGGTGGAGTGAACACAGCAAAAAGATCACTGAATCTAAGTACTCTGTATTTATATGATTGTTTATTGTGCTATGACTTCCACTTTCTTGTCTTCATAATTATAAGTGGGGAGAAATTAAAAAGAAAGCTTTATTAGATCCTTTACCATAGATAAAAGACTACTATAAAGATAAACACAATGCAAACAACATAATACATTTCTAGCTGGTTTCATTTCCCTTCCCCAGGCTCTGAGACTGTCTCCTTTAGGGAAAATGAAAATTGAAAAGGGAAGCACTTTCTTCCGCTGTGCTGCAAAGCTCTGTATTCCTGGTTGGGGGGTACAGGCCCCTTCAGAACCTGCTGTCTGAACCTCTGTTCCTGCCTCCCAGGTGCTCCTGTCCTGTGACTTATGTGGAACTGGGCGCTTGGTTGCTGGCTTCTGCCTGGCCATGGATGAGGTCACCTTCAAAAGTAACACTGTGCTGTCGGACGTCCACCTCTACACCCCAAACCAGAGACACTTGATGGTGCGACTGAACAGCATGGGGCAGCCCGGTAAGGACCTGGGTGTCTGCAGAGGGGCCCGGCACCTTATGGCCCAACTTTTTACTTTCTCATGCTCATCTTTTGGGGAAGAGAAAGGGTAAGACTGAGTTATTTAACATTTGTCCTCACACCCCTTCTTTCATTGTGTAAACTACCCTTCTGGGATCCCCCGAATGCCACCGGGATCTGATGTTGGAGCAGCAGACAGCAGTGGGCCATGCCCTGTCCGCCCTGCCTGGGCTCCATTTGCCCTCCACCCTCTATCTGCACTGCCCAGCACCTTCATCACTTGCCTGGCGTGTCCCACCCAGGGTGCCTGCTTCCCCGCATCTCTCCAGCAGCCAAGGGGTCTTGGAATGCAGGTCACATGACCCCTCGGATTAAATACTCTGGTGACTTCCCCATCACTAAAACCTAAACCAAAAAAAAACAAAAACCTAAACCCCTGACCTTGGCCTTCAAGGCCTGTGTGTCACCTCCATTGCCTCTGTGTCCACCTGCTTTGCTGCAGCCACTTCAGGCCCTTTCTGTCCCTCACACACCACACACTTTCTTCTTCCTCATGTATTGCCCTTGCTGTTTGCTCCGCCCAGAACCTTCTTCCTTTTGGCCCTGGCCCTGGCACCCACACCAGCCCCATTACCCTGATCAGCTGGCCTGCCCGCTCTGGCTCACTTCCCTTTCCCTTGAACTGTAATTTGGATTCCTGGGTCAGGAAACTGAGGTCCAGGACAAACAGCGCTGTCCCAGGGTCAGATGGCCAGGGGTGGAGGACTCCAGCTCTCGTCCTTGCCCCGGCCCCACTGACACACCGCTCTCCCTGAACCTTGTCCTGGGTCCTTCTGGCCCCCAGAGGGAGAGGGGCACTTTGGATCCCAGTTCCTCCTGTAGACCATAAGAGGTAGAACAGTGTTGACAAAGGCAGCGGCCAGGGGGGCGGGCAGACTGGGCTTGAGTCTTGCCTCAGCCTCCTTCAGAGCTGTGTGCTTTGGTCAGCTCACTTAAACTCAGCCTCAGTTTCCACGTATGTAATATGCTGCTGCACACAGCTCAGAGGCGTGGAGCGGCTCCAGGCCACTGTGACAGAGCCATGTGAGTCGCAGGACTTTTCGGTTTCCCGGTGCACACAGAACTCACACTCGCACCGGCCTTGCCTACACGTGCCTGGACGGGTCATGTTGGAAAATCAGCCTGGAAGACTTGCTGGGCACAGGGTCTGCACAGACGTGTGTGCAAAAGGCAGCCTCTGGGACGCGCAGGGAAGTGCGTGTGCCCTCACGGCGATGGCGAGGGGTGGGCCGGACCCGGCTCGCGACTGAGCCCAGGCCTTCCCTGCTGACCTCAGTGTGTGCCCACCCAGCCTGTCAAACTCTTTCCGGTTGGAAATCACATTTTCTGGAAGAGGAGACCGAAACAATAAAGAGCAGGCAGCTTGGAAATATTCTTCTGTTCTGTCTGCCTTTCAGTTTTCCTGACCCAATTCAAGCTTCTGTGGAACCAAGACACCCAGACAGACTCAGGGGCGGAGGGTGGCGATCACGGAAGTGCTGGCACCCCGGAGTCGCCGCCCCAGGGGAAGGGCAGCCCCAGGTCCCCGCCGGGGAGCCGCCGCAGTGACGCCGCCTGCCCAGAGAGGGCAGGAGTTCAGCTAGACGAGGATGGGGATTTGGACGTGGTGAGAAGACCCCGGGCTGCCTCCGACCCAGACACAGCCAGGCCCCCGAGAGACAAGGTACAGCCCATGATCCTCAGGCAGGAGGAGGACGACGTCCTGGGCGACGAAGCCCCAGAGAGCAGCCCCATCGACGTCATCAAAATAGGTAAGTAAAGGCCTGGCTCCCGCCACCGAGGCGGCTCCCGCCAGGCTCTGGGGTTGGGCCGCATGGGGGTGTGCTTGCCCGGGCCGGGGTGGGACAGGCGCAGAGAGCTTATCAGTTCCGGCTCTGGTGATCTAGGAACCCCTGAGATAAGGCCGCGGCCGTGCAGCTTCTTGGCCGGGGGTCTGAGCTCAGCCATGTGGCCGGCTCCACGCGCGTTCCTGCCACCCGTGCCAGCACTGCTCCTCTGGGGGCACGTGCTCTGGTCCAGTCTGTCCTGGAGATCTGGGCTCTGCTGTGGCCTCAGAGCACACCGCTGGCCGGTGGCCAGGCCACACTTTACATGCAAGTCCAGGTGAAGCCATAGCCATGTTCTCACCCACGGCACAGAACAGAACACGTGAAGGTGGCCGGAAAGTCCTGTCCTCAGGGGTCACCAATGGCCCACCCCTGCTCAGCCCTCCTTTATTGGCCTCCCCAGGGGCGCCACAGGCTTGGTCAGCCCCCGTCCAGCCTTTGGCCTCTGGTGCATGCGAGTTTCACATGCTGGGGTTGATTGTCCCGCACTCGAGGAGCAAAGGGCCATTGGGTGACCAGCTTCCCCGCCTGCGCGTCCTCTTGACCTCACAAAAGGCCTGAGTCATGGAGCCTCGAAGGTCACCCTCTCCCTGAGGCCTGCGGCAGTGCGGGAGGCGCCAGCGCCCAGCTGGGGTTGTGACTTGTCTTCCCCGGCACCTCAGTGCTCTCGCCTGCTCAAGGTGCAGGGCCCGGGCTCCGACGCCCCACTGGCCTGGGACAGGTGTCTCCGCACCTCGGCTTCTGCACAGAAAGCGCCCAGGCCAGAGCCCAGCGGGTGGGGCTCCACGCCAGCGCCGCTCTTCCCGGCCGCGCAGCTGCCCGCCGTTCTGTGCAGGTGGCGGCCCTTCTGAGAACTTGATTTTAAAGGAAAGCAAAAAAGGGTAAGAAAAGGCTACCCTGGGCCTCCTGGTGGCGCAGCAGGTTGAGCGCCACACTGTGAAGCATCCACTGCACAGCAGCACAGGTTTGATCCCCGGCCAGGGAGGGTCCCACATGGCGCAGCAGACCTCTCCTGCCTCGCCCGCTGCTCCCTCAGCAGTGTGTTTCAGTCCATCTGCCTGTTCTGCTCCCCACTCTGTCTCCGGTGAATCCTCTCACCTCCCGCTACTCTGGCCTGTACCCCAGCTCTTGTGTGCATACGTAAATAAATAAATCTTTAAAAAAAAAAAAAGCTGTCCTGAGGGAGAATGTGCTTTCCGAGTCACTTCAGGAGTGACAGAAACAGAAGCTTACTCACGAACCTGCTAGGAGTCAGGCCCAAGGCTCAAAGTAAACTGAGAAAGCCAAAGTCCACTGTCCCACTTTACCGATCGGGAAGCTGGACCAGAGCGAGCTGGGCCGGGAGGCAGGGCTTCGGGCTGTCGCCGTCGGCCCCGAGCCCCGTGTCGTGGGCGCTTGGCTGGGCCGCTTGAGCTCAGTGTCCTCTGCCACAGGGGACAACCCCTCACAGACCCAACGGGCCCCGGTGCCGTGACTCTGGCCCTCCGCCCGGTGCTTCTAACCCACATGCCCCGCACGTCGGCAAGCGCAGCCCCTCGTGGGGCGGGGAGCAGCGGGCACGCAGCACGTCCTCTCTGGGTCCCAGCTGAGGCCAGCTTCCCGCCTGCCCGCCTGGCCTGCTTCGCCCCACAGGATGGCACTCGGCTGTGCCCGCGGGGTTTGGAGGGACGTGAGCAGTCGGGGGGCCGGCAGGGGCAGGCGTGCTGTCCCCGTCCTCATAAAGTAGCGCCAGCCCCGTGTCCTCCCCTGTGAAATGGGCAGGGAGGCTGCTTCCAAGGCTGGCGTGAGCAGCGGGAGAGCTCCTGGCTCTGGGCTCCAGGCTCCAGGGTCTGGCTCTGGCTCTGGCTGTTGCACACCGGTGCACACTTGCTGGGCTTCAGCAGTCAGAAGTGACGCCTTCCAGCCCGGGGTCACATCCAGCGCCTAGGCTGGTGAACAGTGCACCAGTCAGCTTTCACTGGGACCCAGAGCCCAACCGGCAGGGAGGCAGGACGGTCCGGTCCCCGGGAGACCCCCCGCCACGCCTGGGGCCCCAGGAGACAGCACAGCCGGTCTCTCCTCCACAAGCCCAGTTGCGCTGGAGGGGACCGAGAGCAAAGGCCGCCTCTCAGGTGGGCCTCACAGTCAGCCTTCAGCCTGCTGTCCCCTCCTGCGGGCTGTGCCCCGCTCCCCTCGTACTGGAACGGCGCGTGGTCTGATTTGTGTGTGTGGCCGTGCCGGAGCCGGCCTCCGTGGGGTGTGTGGGCTTACGGCCGCCGTCCCAGCTCGCTTGGAAACGCTGGCACGCCCTTCCTGCAGAGTGCTCGCCTGCCCCCGGCTCCTCGGTCGCACGGCCTACCCGGCACGCTCAGGTTTTCTCCTGGTAGCTGTGGCTGGGGGTGCGTCCCACGTTGTGGGAGAGCGAGCGCTCCAGACCGTGCTGTGAGCTCCAGCGGGGTCTGGGGCGCGGAGCCCGGGAGTAGCTTGATCACGCGACACGGCGCGGTCGCAGGTGCCGACACACGGAAGTGGGGTGCGGGTGTGTTTGAGTCTCGTGGGTGGAGCCCTCGTGCCCGGGGCGTGGGGCTGGGGGCGGACACCCAGCCCAGAGCCTGGTCTGTGGGTGACAGGCGCACGCCCCTCCGCCTGCCAGCCGGCCTGCCTTGCTGCCCTCTGACGCCGGCTCCAGCGCCCGCCACCCTGCGTGCAGCGTCGCGCCTGCCCCGCTGCTCTCTGGCCAGCCCCAGTTCACAGTGGCCCTTTCTCTCCTGGTTCCCGTCCTGTCTAGAGCACACCATGGCCACCCCCCTGGAGGATGTTGGCAAGCAGGTGGGTAGGCCCCCGGCCCTGCCGCCCTCAGGTGTCCCTGGAGCCCCCGTCACCTGGAGGCCCTGTCGTCCCCTGCAGGTCTGGCGGGGCGCCCTGCTCCTGGCTGACTACGTCCTGTCCCAGCCCGACCTCCTCCGGGGGCGCACAGTGCTGGAGCTGGGGGCCGGCATGGGGCTGGTCAGCATCGTCGCGGCCACTGTGGCGAAGACCGTGTACTGCACAGGTAACCTGCTGGGCGGGCGGCACGGGCCTCAGCGCAGGGCCCGCTGGCCTGCCCTGCCCTCATTGTTCGCAGTGTGTCGGGCTGGCCCAGCCACACCCAGGCCCGGCAGGGGCAGGCCCCTCTGCCCAGCCCAGAGCCCCCAGCACCGCCTGGGCTGCAGCTCCGCAAACCGCTCCCTCGTCTTCCCGACTCGCGGGAGGGGGTGGTGTCGGCCGCACCTAGGGCCTGCCCCTTGTCGTTCCAGATGTGGGGACAGACCTCTTGGCCATGTGCCAGCGAAACACCACCCTCAACAGCCACCTGACTGCCGCGGGAGGTGAGGCCCGGGCGTGCCCCTCCCCTCTGCGCTCAGCTCGGAGCCCGGGCCGGAGCGGGGCGGGCGGGCTGCGGCAGGTGAGCGGAGGAGGGCGAGCACGGCCGCGATGTACATGTGGGTCTCTGACCTGCTTGCGTTTTGAGCCTGAGAAATTCTGTTTTCACAGGCGGCGTGGTCAAGGTCAAAGAGCTGGACTGGCTGAAAGCGGACCTGTGCACAGGTACGTCTCCTCTCCGCGGTCCCGTCCATCCCGTGTTTCCCTGGGACACTTCCTGGCCATTGTCCTGTGGCCTCGTCCGCCCGCAGAGCCCTGGCTGCAGCCACCTCCTGCCAGCTTGCTTGCCCGGCCACAGCTGGCAGCCTGGTCGCGGGCACTCCACTGTGGCTCAGACTCCGGGGCCCCGCAAGGTCCCTGGCTCGGGAGTCGAGACTGGCGCCCAGAGAGGGCCCGTGCTGCCAGGGTCCCACGGCGGACGGGGCAGGCCGTGGGGAGCTCGCGTCTGCCAGCTCCAGGCGGTGGGCCAGGAGGCCCCGTACTCACCCACAGCGGCCAGCGGGGCCAGACTCCTCCTCCCGCCGGCTCAGGCCAGCCGCTTACTCCTTTGCGTAAAAGCTGCTTCAAAGACGTCGGAGGGCAGGGCTTGACGGGGGCTGCCACCTGCCCGGCGCTCAGCATGTCGGGGCCTTTGGCCTCCCTGACGTCCCTGAGGGACGTGCTCAAGCCCCCTGCTGCAGGGACAAACCCAGAAGGCAGAGCCGCTGACCCAGCATCGCACAGCAGGCAGCGGGCAGGAGCGCGCCTGCAGCACAGACCGGTTCCGCCCAGGCCGCTGGCCCGCCGGTGCTCTGACCTGGCGCCCGCGCCTGCGGCCCCACGCAGCTCTGTCCTGACGCCCCCTCAGCCAGCCCCTCGTGAGCTGCAGCTGCAGAGGCGTGAGCACAGAGCGCCCTTCCGCCCCGCAGACCCTGCAGCCCCCTTCAGCTGGTCGGAAGAGGACCTCGCGGACCTGTACGAGCACACCACCGTGCTGCTGGCCGCCGAAGGTGAGAGCAGACAGCCGCGCTGCCTTCCAGAAGCGTCCTTCCAGGGCCCCTGCAGCTGCGACTGGGGGCCGTCGCTGCTGGGCGTGTGTGGGGGTTCGCTCCTACTTGTGAGGCTTTCCGGGGCTGGGGGCTCCTCTGGGGACCCGCTTCCTCCCACACCTGCGGGTTTTGTCCGCCCCGCCCGCAGTGTTCTACGACGACGACCTCACCGACGCGCTGTTCAGGACGCTCTCGGGGCTGGCGCTCCGGCTGAAGAACGCCTGCACCGCCGTCCTGTCGGTGGAGAAGAGGTGAGGCGGCCGACCCCGGCGCTGCTCTCTAGCGCTGTGTGCGGGTCTGTGCGCTCCTCTGCGCGCGTGAGCCTGTGGCCCGCACTGCCACGTGGGGTGCTGCGTCCCCGTTTTCCAGATGAAGAAAGGAGGCAAGACCTCAGGGAAGCTGTCAGGCCAGAGCAGGCCAGACAGCTGGCACGGGCCCGCCCAGAGCCCTCAGTCCCCGGGCTCCGGGCCGCCATCCGTCCCTCAGCATCCCAGCTTTCTGTCCTCAGCCTGGTGCAGACGGCCCCTGTCGTTGCCACGTGCGTGCCCTCGTGCCGCAGCGCTCCGGGCGGTGTCCATGCAGTGGGGGTCAGCGCAGCTTCCCTGACTGTCGCTGCCCGCAGCCGCCTCCACCTCGCGCTCCAGCCTTCGTCCGGCAGCGCCACGCCCCAGCGCCCGGTGGGGCCGGCGGGAAGGGGCCGGCAGCCCCTGGGTGGCCACTGAGGGCGCCCTCTGCCTCTGCCATCTGCAGGCTGAACTTCACGCTGCGGCACCTGGACGTCACGTGCGAGGCCTACGACCACTTCCGCTCCGCACTGCGGCGGCTGGAGGGGCGCACCGCCGGGCCCCTGCGCTTCGCGGTGGAGCCCGTGGAGGCCTCCTTCCCGCAGCGCCTGGTCTACGAGCGCATCCGGCAGCTGGTAGGCGGCCGGCCGGCGTGGTGGGTAGCACCGCGCCCGGGGAGGCCAGTGCGGGAGCCCACCCAGACCTGCCCGTCCCCAGGCAGGGTCAGACCGCCGGGTGCACCAGCACCCGGATTGTCCGGCCTGTCCTTTCCCTGGAAGAGCTCAAACCCAGGGGAGGCAAGACCCAGGGGAGGCAAGACCGAGGACGCCTGCGGGAAGCAGAGTGCCGGGTGCCAGGCAGGGGGTGGGTCCTGAGCGGCAGCGGGACTGAGCTCCCAGCCCGCCTCGAAGCTGCTGCGCGAGGGCCGCCGTGACCGCAGGCTTCTGCTGGCACCCTCAGCAGCCCCAGCTGACTCCGGGTCACCCAGCCCGGAGGCGCGGCTGGGGCCTCGTCCTGCGTCTTAAGCCCAGCCCTCGGGATCGCTGGGAAGTCCAGGTTACCTGGGGAACCCCTAGAAATGTCAGAGTTGGGCGGGGGTGGCTGACCTCATCCCGTTGCTTCTGCTTCTGCGGCGGCCTCTCGTGCTCCGGGTATCAGCAGAAGGGGGAGGCTGGGGGCCAGGGGTCGCTCTCCACCGCAGCCCCACCTGGCCCCTGCAGTGTGGCCTTGCGTGGCCTCAGTGTGCCAGCCGCCCTCTGCTCACAGCCCGGGCTGCTTGCCGGTGGGGACGCAAGGTGCCCCAGCACCCAGTGTGGGTGTGGGCACCTGCCAGCATTAGGAGAAGCGTCCCAGAACACCTTCCCCTGTGAAGCCCAGTAGCCCCGCACGGGACTGAGGCCCCAGCAGAGAGCTCGTGGCGGCTGCCTACCGCGGTGCCTCTGGAAGGCGTGGCATCCTGACACACCCAGATCAGGGCCGGGGCCCCTGCAGCGGAGGGAGAAGCCCCAGAGCATGAGAATGGCCGCAGACGTGCCCGCCCTGGTGCGTGCTGGCCGTGGCCTTGGGGTCCCTGGGGCCGGTCTTCCCGGGGAGCCGCCCGCAACCCGCGTCTCGCTCTGTCTGCTGCAGGAGCTCTGGAAGGTGCTTGTGGAGCGAGTGGCGTGACTGTCGGCCAGCAGCTGGGCTTCCTGACTCTTCTTGTGATTTTTTCTAATAAAGCCAAAAGCTCACAAGGTCACGTGCTCGACTGTCGTTCTGAAACGCGGCAGGTGGGCTTGCCGGGGCCGCCCGGAGCGCCGGGTCCTGGAGCCGGTCCCCCGCGGCGGGGCCTCGCTGCCCAGCCGGGCTGCTCGGGCACGTGTCCAGGCGCTGGGGAGCCACGCGGTCAGGTGGGGCCGGTGCTCCCGGCACGCTCCGTCCGAGTCACTGGGCACTGCGCACACCTGGGGCTGCGGCCCCCCGCGTTAGCCGCTCGCGGCTGCTGCAGTAACGGCAGGCCGAGCAAGGCCAGACGCCTGTGCCCTGCCCCCAGCTGGCCCCGCTCAGGGGAGCAGGTGGGGTTCCTGGACAGGACTGGTGAGCAGGCCGTTGTGTCCCGTTCCAGCCTGTCACCCCCCGAATCAGGGCTGCTGAGAGCCAGCAGCGCTCGTTTGGGTGTGGCCGCCCCGCCAGCAGCGACCGCACGTCCCTTCCTCAGCCTGGCCCCCTCCGCCTCCTCCTCCTGTACCACGTCTGCGTCTGTCTGTGGTTTTCGGTCTTGTGCCTCTCTTGCCACCTCCCCCCGGTGCTCTGTGGTCTCCCCACATCTCTGCTTCCCCTCTTCCTGCTGCCCTTGCCCCCACCCACCCAGCTTCTGCACGCTCGGTGCCCCGGAGCCCTCCCCTCCTGCTCTCTGCCGCCTCGCCCCAAGCGCCCAGCGCCCAGCCCTGGCTGTCAGCTGACCCAGCACCAGGGGCCAGGCAGGCTCCTCTGCGCAGCCCCTGACGAGCCAGCCTCGGCCGTCTTGGACGGCACAGCCCCTCGCTCTGGGCTGCCCATCTTCCTGGGTGGGTCACAAGGTCCAGCCCCACCCAAGAGGTGGGGACCTCATGGGTGGGATCCCCAAGGCGGGGTCGTGGGGTCTACGTCAGGCTGCCCAAGGGCAGGTGGCGCTGGCCAGTCCACAAGGCCGCACGGAGGCGGCGCCTCTACCTGTAGCGACGTCCCTGAGCACCGGCCTCCCTGGCCTGCTCACACCCCTCCCGGCCCAGCCGGTGGCCTGAGATCCTCTCCGGAGTCACTGAGGGGGCCAGGAAGAGCGGGGGCCAACTTGCCCCACTGTGCTCAGTGAACGATGGGCCGGCGAGTCCTGAGTGAAAGAGCGGGCTGAGGTGGGAGGACCCGTCGGGGCTCCTGCCACGTCCAGCCCGGACAGGGCCATGGCGGAGCTCCTCCTGGCTCCCAGTCTCCTGCCAGCCGGCCTGGCAGCCACTTCCTCCTCCCCCAGGCTGGGGCCTCCGGTCTCCGACCGCCAGACCCGCTGCAGGAGGGCTTTCACCACGAGGTGGCGCCCCAGCCTCGTCCATGGGAACCATGTGCCAAGGATGCCCCAGTAGGGCCCCTGTCCTCTCAGACACAGCAGCGCCCCCACACTGTGGGCCCCAGGTGAGTCCCGGGGACCCCAACTCCCCTGCTCTACCTCCTGGCATTACAGTTCTCGGAGCTGCCGGAAAACAGCCCACCCATGGCCTGATTCAACTCAAACCCACGTGCCTTGATCCCACTCATCAGCGCCCCACTCAGGCCCAGGCGTGGGGACCACCTGACACTCAGAGCCTCCAGGGGTCGTGGGCCGACCTGACCTCGCTGCAGGTGGTGATGCGCTGGGGCCTCCACCCAGAGGCTGCGACCCAGGGCAGAGAGCGAGAGCGCAAGTGCTGCTGCCAGGGGCTTCAGGAAACTGGGCCGGTGTTGGCAGGCAGGGCCCCGAGGGCCAAGCTCAGAAGCTGGCTGGGGCGGTGGGGCGGGCTCCAGCTTCACAGCTCACCCCTCACGAGTCCGGGCCCTCGATCGGAGGCCTGAGCCCGCACAAGAGGAGCTGAGCCTCTCCCCACGGGCCCAGGCGCTGGAGGTCCCTGAGAAGCAGCAACACTGGGTGGTAGAGCAGCCCCAACACCCACCGCTCCGGCCCTCGTGTCCACGTCTGCAAGGGGCACCGTGCCCACCCCCGAGGCCGTGGCTGCATGCGCCTGGCTCAGAGAGACCCGAGGTGACCCTCTGCTCCACCACCCTTGCCTTGCCTCGACGCCCCTGGGGCGAGCACTCCCCACAGGCTCCCCAGTCACTGACAGGCCGCGCCCCCCTGCTGCGCTCTCCTCCAGCTGCCGCCTGACTGACAGCTTGTGTTATTTTGGGGAGAAAAAGATCCGTCAAGTCCTTGAGCATCCCTGAAAGGTTTCCACGACAACGCACCTGCAAGGTGGGGGAGGGAGCCGCAGCACGTGGGGAAGAGTCAAAACCAAACTCAGGAAATGGCAGGAGTCCCCCACCGCTGTTAGTGCAGCGAGTCTCTAAGCTGAGACAGCCCTCGGGGTGTCTGTGGTGCCCCAGCCCCTCAGCCCAACAGGCACAGGCCAGGTTTGGGGACCTGACACCCTGGGCGGGTGGTTCTCCACCGGTGACTGTGGGCTGGCGTGGAGACACCCCACTCGCTGGTTGCTGCTTGGGGCTGTGGCTCCCAGGTCCCCAAGGGGTGGAGCCAGCTGCCCACGTCATAACCTTCCCCTCCCCTCGCCATGTCTCCAGCATCACGTCAGATAAAGCACCCAGAATCTGTCTCAGGCTGTTTCTGGGCGAGCCCAAACTCCGAAGCTGTGCATGGTCCTGTGACACGCGGCTCGAACCCCACCCATGCCACTGTCTGCAGACCTCACCGCACCAACAGCCACGGGCCGGGCGGCCGCGGTCCCCGTCCTTCCCCGTGACAGAGGCGGGTCCGAGCCTCGGCCATCTGTGCAGCGCCCCACGGCCCCGCGCGGCTACAGCAGAACACGAGCCCCGACCTCGAACTGCAGAGAGGCCTGTCTGAGGACTGCTGTCCCCTGTCCCGGTCTTCTGGGTCTGCGGGGGCGAGGCGAGGGGGAGAAGGGGCTGCGGGTTTGTGGCCCGGGCATAACTCGGGCTCTCTCGGGTTGGGCTTTTCCATCCTCTGGGGCCAACCCCCACCCGCAGGCGACCCCCGGGGCAAGAGTCAGCACCCACCACGGGGACCCACCGGACACCATCATGCGTAGGGGGAAGCGGACCAGAGTGAGCAGAGCGCCTGGTGTGTGCCAACCCTGTTCCCGGAGAGCCCGGAGACGCTGCCACCACCGCAGACCTGACTGCCCTGAAGGCCTCTGGAAAGACACAGGCTCGGCCCTTTCCTCGGCCTGTGGTCCTGCTTCCCATTGCCCTCAGAAACCGGCTTGCTTTTCCCTTGTCTGCCTTTTTACAGTCTCCCGAGCCCAGAATGGACACCCCATGGGTGGGGTTAGGGTTTCAGCAGCTCAGCACCTGGCACACAGTAGGGGCTAAGTGCGCCCTGGGCAAAGGAAGGAAGGAACAGACACATTATTAAATGACTAAATGAGCACACTGGCAGTGGCCAAACACTGGCAGTCAAGTAGGAAACTTGATGAAACTTAGTAATGACAGTTGCCGATGTGTTATACCCACCAGGGGCCATAAATTAACTCCTCTCGCTTACACACCACCCCCGAAATGACCCACTGTGGCAGAGGTGTTTTCCCATCGTGATAAAATACACATGGCACATTTGCCATTTTAACTAAGTGCGCAGTTCCGTGGTGTTTAGCACCGTGATGAACCATTACTTCTACTGAGTTCCAGAACTTTTCCACTACTCCAGAGGGAAATGCATAACCATGAAATCGTTCCCCCAATCCCTCCAGCCACCGCCCCTGGCAAGCCGCTTGCTGCCTCTGGTTCTACCTCTTTTGGATAAATCATAGGAACGGAATCATACAGTATGTGGTCTTCTGCTTTTAAGATTCCTCCAGACTGTAGCATGAACCAGTACGTCTTTCCTTTTGTATGACTGAGTAATACTCCATCATGATATGGACAGACCACGTTTGTTTATCCATTCATCAGATGATGGACATTGGATTGTTTCCACTTTTGGACCATTGTGAATAATGCTGCTATGAATACTTATGTGCAAGCTTTTGTTTGAACACCTGTTTTCAGCTCTTTGGGCTATCTGCCTAGGCATGGAATTGCTGGTAGTTCCATGTCTGATTTACTGAGGAACTGTCAGGCTTCTCCATGGTGGTGGCACCCTTTAACATTCCTATCAGCAGAGTATGAGGATTCCAGTATTTCCACACCTTTATCAACACTTGCTATCCATCCTCCCCACCCTCCCACCCTCCTTTTTTTTTAAAATTATGGTCATCTTAGTGAGTGTGAAGTGCTCTCACTGGCTTTTGATTTGCTTTTCCCTAGTGGCCGATGGACACTGTGCATCTTCTTCTATGCTTGCTTTATACATCTTTGTGGAAATGTCTATCAAGTCCATTTTTTAATTGGGTTGTACGTCTTTTTGTAGTTGAGTTATAGAAGCTCTTTATATACTCTGGATACCATATATATGAATTGTATATATTTTCTCCCATTTGGTGGGTTGTTTTTTCAGTCTTTTGAAAACACTTTATGCCTAAAAGTTTTTACTGTTGGGGCCTCCCTAGTGGCGTAGTGGGTTAAAAAATACACTATGAAGCAAACCGCAGTCACAGCAGCACGAGTTCAATCCCTGCCGCCGGCCAGCCATCCAGGGAGGGGACCCACAGGGCGCAGCAGACCTCTCCTGCCTTACCTGCTGCTCCCCTCAGCAGTGTGTTTCAGTGGATCTGCCTGTTCTGCTCCCCACTCTGTCTCTGGTGAATCCTCTCACTCCCTGCACCTCTGGCCTGTACCCCAGTGCTTGTATGCCTAAATAAGTAAATCTTTTAATTAAAAAAAGTTTTTAATGTTGATGTCTTCCAATCTATTTTTTCCTTTGTTGCCGGTGGTCTTATTGTCAAATAAGAAACCATTGGTTTCAGTAAGAATTCAAGGTCATGAAGCTCTAGCCCATTGCTTTCCTCTAAGACTTTTGTAGTTTAATTCCTAGATTTAAGGCTTTGATCTGTGATGAGTTCATGTTTATGTATGGTGTGAGGTAAGGGTCCAACTCATTTCTTTTTCAGGTGGATATGAATACTGTGGTCACACAGAGGCTGGGAGGAGATAAAATGACCTGTCTTGTGTCACCTGGCCATCAGGAGGTGAAACTAGGATTCAGTCTCATTTCAACCCAAACTGGCACCTTTTCCAATAATAAAAGCTCATTTCAACCCAAACTGGCACCTTTTCCAATAATAAAAGCTTTATTATTTTGTAAGCAAGGCGTATGGAGTGCACAGGCCTAAGAAGTAGGGTGTGCATTGTAATCTGGCTCTAGGTAAGATCACCCACCTAGCTGGGCCTCGGTTTCTACTTCTATACAATGGGTCGATGGTTGATTGTTACTGATCACAGACTGCTATTGTACCCAGAACTGAAAGCTCCATCATCTCTGCTTCTCTCAGAAGGGGTGGTGGAACCCCTCCCAGTTAGAGCTGCTTTTCTGGAAGAAGCGCCCATCCCAGGGCTCAGCCAGCATCTGAAAACATTCTCAGCCTTGTTGGTAAACACCTGTGGCCTGAGCAACCCAAGGACACTGTCAGCTGTGGGAAATGCAAGCAGAGCGAGGGTGAGCGGGCTTCCCCACCTGCTGACAGCTTTCTTCACAAGTGCGCAATGAAGCTATTTGAGAGTCAGCTTGCAAAGCACCTGCTCTAAGTATCCTCTCACACCCCCTCCCTTAACCAGAAATGGTGCAGCTCCCCCACGTGCCCAGCCCGGGCCCATGCTCAGAGGGACAGACCGCAGCACAGCGAGGGCATGAATTCCCCTATCACCATAGTCTGGAGCTCCGCAAACTTTTCCTGGGAAAGGCCACGTGGTAAATATTTACGGCTTTGCCGGCCATCCCATCTCTCCGCGGCTGCTCGGCTCTGCACTGCAGCACAAAAAGCCAATGAACAGGCAGGACCGCGTGCCAGCAATGCCTGCTTCAGGCATGGGGACTGTGCATTTCATGTACTTTTCTCGTGTTATGAACTATTCTCCTCTGGATGTTTTTTCCAACCACTGAAAATAAAAGACTCATTTTAGAACACAGTTTGTGGGTCACACATAGCAGATGGGGGCTGCCTTTGACTTCGACTTTCACTTGCTTTTCATTTTTAATGTTCTTAGTCCAGAAGCAATATACTCAATATAATATACTTAGTCCAGAAGCAACATACTCAATATAATTAGAAGTGAGCTGCATGCAAATAAAGTAAAATTCAAATCTGCCTTAATTTCAACATACAGAAATAACTACTCTTAATGTGTATTTTTTACATCTGTCTGTCTGTCTACCTGCCTGCTTGCCTACCTATCATCTATCTTATCCCATCTACCTACCTATCTATTATCTATCACCCATCATTTATATAGCTATCATCCATCATTTTTCTACTACCTACCCATCTCTATCATCCATGCATCCATCCATGCATCCATCCTTCCAAGCATCTATCCTTCCAAGAATCGATCCATCCAAGCATACATGCGTGCATGCATGCGTGCATCCATCTACCCATCCATTGTATACTCTCCAATATGATAGTCACTAGCCATTTGTGACTATTTAACTTAAAACTAAAATTAGACGGAAATTCAAAATCCAGTGTCTCAGTTGACTGGGCCCATGTCAGATGTTCACTACATACCCCTGACTCATGGACAGCACACAGACCTCACCACAGGGCACCAATCTGCCTATATTTACTATAGATCTGACAAAAATAAGACCAGAGGCCTCCCTGGTGGCGCAGCGGGTTAAGCAACACACTATGAAGCAAACCACAGCCATTGCAACACAAGTTGGATACCCATGGCAGGCCAGGGAACTGTCCCACATGGCACAGCAGACCCCTCCTGTCTCACCTGCTGCTCCCCTCAGCAGTGTATTTCAGTCAGTCTGCCTGTTCTGCCCCCCACTCTGTCTCTGGTGGGTCCACTCACCCCCCACACCTCTGGCCTGTACCCCAGTGCTTGTATGCATAAATAAATCATTTTAAAAAGTAAAGACATACCAGATAAACTCTTTTTGTGAATAGCTTGGTTCATTTGCTTTTTTGAGAATAACACCTCGGCCCCATTCAATATTCCACAGTTCTGCTTTAGTGGAGGCACCTAGTGTAATCAATACACGTTGCATGAAACTTAGGTGTTTCTGCTGTTGTGCGTTTCCATGTTGGCCAGGAAGTGACAATAGACCACTTATCACTAAACTTTGGCACCATTCTCTTTCGGTATAGATCCATGGAGGTCAATTTGCTAGGTCAAAGGGTGCTCACTTTTAAGATTTTTTTCATAGGAATACCCAGTTTCTTCCAGAAAGGCTGTGATCATTTATATTCCCACCAGCAGCTCCTGAAACTGCCCACTTCCTTGAAACCACCACAAAGGACAGTAACCACAATGATAAGAAGAGGCCATTTGGTAGATGAAAAAGTCCCACCTCTTTAACCTGCCTTTCCTTGACGAGCTTTACTTCCTCCTGTGTGCACTGGGAGGTCCTTTTCAGTAAAAGGGAATATCCACAGGGCTTGGGTTTAAGGAAAAGTTTCTAGATTTATAACCCAGGCCTCAGCAAGCCCTGCAAGCAAGGTGATGGGCTCAGCACTCCAAAGAGACCGACAAAGCTCACAGCTCCAGCAGACGTGAGGGTCAAGTTTATTTCTTGCTATTCCTTTGAATTATTCTTATTCATTCTCCCTCTGGGGTCCCCATAGTCACTATAGTCAGATCTATAGTAAACATAGGCATACACAAATTTATGCATACACAAGGAGGAGAGTGGGTTTTGGCACTGTTTAAATGATCTATCTTAACCCTTTAATTCTCACCCCTGCGATCTCCTTGCCTACTCACACGCAGGGTGGCTGGATTCAGGGGCGGCAGCGAACCTCAGTGTGCTGCAGGATTCCAGAAGAAAAAGGACAGAGTTGCCTGGTGAGGCTGAGTGGGGCAGGCCAAGGCTCTTAAAGCCTGGAATCGCCACGCACCCATTTCTTATGAGGACATGAGGCTCTCGTGCTGATGGACAGTTTCTTGCATCTCCGCTCTAGCCATGGAGTGGGCACACACCCTTTAGGAAAAGGTGGGGCTATTGTATTATTAACTAGTTTTCATAACAGCATTTCAATTTTCATAAGACACCATCATCACACCTAGGAGCACCTTTGCACCCAAGGAGGTAACCGTCCCCAGCTCACAGCTGAGGAAGTCGAGGCCAGGAAGGTGGAGTGGGCTACCCCAAGACGAAGAGAAGGAACCGTGGACTCTAAGAGCATCGCTTAGGCGGATGGGATGGGCCAGGCGGGGTTAAGTGGCTGGCAGCAGGCTGGAGAGCTACTGGGCACTGCGGGGTGCGTTGGGTTGGGGGGGGCGGGGGTGAGAGAGAGCTGACAAGGGCAAGGATGCTCTTTCTCCCTTTCAAAGGCAACNGGGCACGGCGGGGTGCGTTGGGTTGGGGGGGGCGGGGGTGAGAGAGAGCTGACAAGGGCAAGGATGCTCTTTCTCCCTTTCAAAGGCAACCTCGTCTGACTCTAGGGTTTCAGGGCCCAGGATCTGGGGCGCAGGGTGCAGGTGGGGCAGCTACACTTGCCTGCCTGCAGCCCTGAGGATCCAGAAGAGGCGCTCAATTAATTAAGGTCTGGATTAAATCCCCTAGAGATCCGCCCCCCACCAACATACTCATTTTGGAGTCGTGCTCCCCACCCCCCCATCAAATAGCTCCCCTTCCGGTGTGATGAGGGGGTCTTCAACCACTGCTCCCACAGCCCCAGTCCTCGCTCCCGGCCCTCGCGGTCCCTCCTCCAGGCCCCCGGCTCTTCCGCCCCCGGGGGCCGGACTCTGCCCCCGCCCCGCCCACCCCCTCCCCCCGGGGGCGGTGGCCCGTGGCGGGCGCGCCCATTGGCTGCGGCGCGAGCAGGGGCTGGGACCCGCGGCGCTGATTGGCCGGCGAGACTCGGCGGAGCCAGCGAGCCCCGCGAGTCGCTGGGGGAAGCGGGGCAGAGACCGCGCGCAGGGCGCAGATCCCACAAGTCGGGGCCCAGCGGATCCGAGTGCGCGCATCGGAGTCAGGGCCTGGAGGTAAGGGCCTGGCGTCGGGTCGCGTGGGGCGGGCCCCTGCTCGGAGAACCGAGATGACTCCTTTGGCCCTGCCCCCCAGGAGCCAAAAACGGGGCATCTCTTAGAAACGGGGCCCTCATCCTGTCTAGACACCGCCCCCTCCCCCGAAAATAGAGAGTCCCCTCTCCCGGAGAGCAAAATAGCTTCCCTTCCCCTTCAGAACCAGTCCCTTCCTGCTGGTCCCAGGCGCGAGACAGGCTTCCCCTCCCTGATTTACCCCTGAGAATGGAATGGACCCCCAAAAGTAGGGTCCAGCCTCTGAGGGCGGGCCAGGGCACCTTCAGGTCTTTAGAGACCAACGCCCCTCCCCCTCACTGAAAAACTAAGTTTGGATCTGTTCCCCCCTCCCTTCAGAAGGATGGGATCTGCTCCCTTGGAGGACACTGGGCTCCCTTCTAACCAGGCCCGGCTCCCCTGGGAAATGGGTCCCTCCTTAAGACCAGAAAACCCCAGCACAGAGACTGCGCGTGTCACCCTCAAACACAGGATGGACCTCCCTGCACCCCCACCTCAGAAATTGTCTTTAAGGGGGGGAGATCCCCTCACCCAAGTCCCCTTTCCCCCCCCCAAGAGAGATGTGACTGTGCCACAGCCCACCACACGAAAGGTGTTTGGGGGTCCCCTCTGCCTCCAGTCAAGGCGCAGGCCGGCTTCCTTACTCAGAGACAGGGTGGGGGCTGGCCACCCCTCCCAGCCAAGGGCCTTCCTCACTCCACCCCCTCCAACCCTTTCCCCTCAGCCAGCCCACCCCACACCCGCCCCACCATCTCGTCACCCTCGCCTTTCCTCACCTCCCCCTGCCAGGGGCAGAGCAGAGGGGCGTGAACAAGAAGGCCGAGCCCTGGACAGCTGCTGTCCCGCGCCTGGAGGTCCTCCTAGGAGCCTCAGCACTCTGTACACGGGGTGCCCTCTGAGCAGCAGGACCAGTGGGGGCCCCCTCCCAGAATGCCCCTGAGGCTGTCCAGCCCCTTTCCTGGAGAAGGGGTGTCACTGCAGAGAGGAGGTCCCCAGTGTGCTCCCGGTGCTGCCCCCTCCTCCCCCACCCCTGCTCCTTGGGCACCACCAGGTGGAATTCCTGGGGCTCCGGGCTGAGGGTCCCCGAGGCTGCAGGGACCTGCGTCTGGCCTGGCTGTGCTGCTTTGATGAGACAGGATGTTGGTGCTCCAGGGCCTCCTGGTACTCAGCTTCTCTGTGGATCACGCTGGCCTTGCTCGCTGGAGCTGCACCCCCTGCGTGGACGTGGAGAAATGTGCATCGGGAGGGGTGCTCCCCAGGAGAGATCATTGGCCCCATATGGGAAAGATAAATGCTCTGGAATCCTAAAACCTCAGTCACTTCCAGATGGAAGATTCTATCCCTTCATTGGACAGCTGACCAAACAGAGGCACAAAGAGAGGGCTAGACTTGCTCAAGGTCACCCACTTAGTGGGTAGCAGCGCTGGCCACAGCCTCCCCAGGGCCAATGGGGGTGCTGGGGCCCCCAGCACTGGCTCCAGTCCTCACATTTACAGTGGGGATTGTGGGTGCCGCTGTCCTCCTTGTCAGAGGAGGTGCAGAGGCCCAGAGAATGTCGTACAGCTGCTCGGAAGGGACTGGAGCGCGACATCAGCCCCCGCCCCAGCTACCTGGCAGAAGCCATTCCTGGGGGGGGCCGCATTTGACATGCCACCCAGTGTGACCTTTTCACTGAGCCCATGGCCAGACCTAGGCTTGCCAAGTTCAGGCTGACCTGGGTAGGGAAGGTGCGGGTGGCAGTGCCGGCAGCCCAGTCTGCTCAGGTACCCGAGTGGCACCGCTGGGTTTGCTGCAGGAACTCAGCACAGGGCCCAAGAAGCCCGGCCACCCCCACCTGGGCCCTTCGCTCTCAGGCCCTGCACCTTCTTCCCTCTGTCTCCGTCCCCCCACCTCCCCTCCCTGCAGCAGCCCCCACACCTGCTCAGGGCCTGCCTCTTTCTGAGGTTGGACAGGAAAAGCACTGAAGCTGACAGCAGGGTCCCCAGCTGGGCAGCTGTGACCACCTCCCTACAAGTGGGAGGTCTTGAGGTGCCTCCCCACCCCCCGCCTCCAGCAGGCTGTCATGCCCCAGCTTAGAGAAGGAAATGGTGCAAGGCAGCGAGGAGAAAGTTGGGAGCTTCAGAGGGGCCATGGTACACAGGGGTCGTGGTAGGGTTCTGCCTCCCCCTTATTTGGGTCTAGAACCAAATCCGCTCCGTCCTGCGTGAGGGAGGAGAAACTGTCAACCCCTCCATGACCTGGTTCCGTCACATCCTTATCAGAGGAAAATGAGTTAACCCCCCTAAAGTGTGTTGCACATGCGAGTGCATGGAAGCAAGGCTCATGCTTGCAAGTGCAAGGTCACAGACCTCTAGACGGCGGGTGGGCGCGTTCCTGAAGGGGAGCTCTGTGACCCGGCTGCTGGCCATCTCCAGAGGCCCCCACCGGAGCCAAGGGGCGTCCTCCAGCCAGAGAGCAGTGCGGCCCACCCGAGGCAGACCCCAGCCTCAGAGGCACTGACCTTCAGCTCCTGGCTCTGGCCGCCCGGGGGCTTGCACGGGTCACTCCCCTCCCAGCCTCAGTTTCCTCCTCTCTGCGTGAGGTGTGAGGTGGGTGGGGAGGATCTGATAAGCGCTTGGGGCAGAGCGGGTTCTTGCCTGGGCACTGCTGGCACTGGCTGGGTGGTTCTGCCGGAGGGGCCCCGAGCTTTGACGGGTGCCTCAGTGGCTCCCTGTGTCGCCCCGTGGGAGGCCAACAGACAGCCCCTCTACTTTTGACAGCTACAGCTGCCTCCAAGCCTGGCCCGCGGCCCCCCGGGGACCACCCCAACGCGGGCTGCACTGGGATCTCGCACGCAGCTGTGCTGACCGCATCCCTCTTGCTCAGCCTCCTGGCTCTGCCCTCCGCAGAGAGGGGGTGTCCGGCTGCGAGCCCCCCGCCGTGAGGACGGCGTCACGCCCTGGAGGAGGGTGCCTTGCTCCAGGCTTCCCATCCAGGAGAAGCAAACTCAGGTGCCAGCTGATTGTCCTCTTCGCCCTCCCTTCCCCCTCCAGTCCCTGCTGGGGGTGGGGGAAGCGTTGGTGCCAGAAACACCTTTAGAAATAACCTCGTGCTGGCCCCCGTGCTCCCACTGCCTGGAGGCTCCTGCAGAAACTCCCCAGGTGAGCCCGTGGGGTGGTGGGGCGTGGGCTGCAGTCCCTGCTCTGGAGGGCTTTGTGATACCAACATGGGAGGGGGCTCTGCCCCACCACATTCTTTCTACAAGAATGAGGCAGATCCACATTCCTGACCCCAGAAGTGGGACTGGAGAAAACAATAGAGTTAAGGGTCAGGGCAAACGGAAAGAGGGTGTGTGCTGTGTGCCGGGATAGTTAGGGAAGTGAGGCATAGTTAGGGAAGTGAGGCGCATGAGAGGGGCCTGTCTCTGTCCTGTCTGCCCATCCATGCAACTGTTCACTGGGGCAGGAGAAACCGCCCCCAGCTGGCTCCTCCTGCCTTAAAAATGAGCTCTGGGGCCCCCACCAGGCAATGGGGCAGTGGTTCTCCAGCCCAAGTTCTGAACCCCAGGGCACTCAGCCGCCCAGCCTCCAGGGGGCGCTGCGTGACGGGCATGATCTGGCACGGGCAGGTCCCCACGCACCGGCCCCTCTGTCCAGGGTCGTGGTCATTTGGAAAGTCGGTCTTTGCCCTTCCCGAGAGTCCCCGCCTGGAGACCGGAATCTGGGGCCTCATCTTCCTGGCCAAGGAGTGTTCCCTCCAGGCAGAGCGGGAGTTAGACTTGGAGCTAGGCCAGGATCCTCAGCCCTCAGATCTCATCTCCCCATCATTAAAAAAGGACTAATCATATTTTAAAAGGAGGAGGGCGTAAGAAGAGGAGCAGGGCATCCTACCTGCTGGGCTGTTGTGAGAATAGATTGAAACCACGTTCAAACACCTGGCACTCCAATACCGGCACTCCCTCTGGGCTTAATCATGTGAGCCCTGCTCCCCTCCACCTCTCCTGCTGCCCACCCCACTGGCCAGAGGGGGCCAGGAGGAGGGGTGACTGAGTCATTTCCCCATTCCTCCGCACCTTCTCATTCTCTCCTGACCCCAAAGGCTAAGCACAGTTCCTAGCTCAAGGAGAGACTTGATGGGCATTCAGTTGTCTGCAGATGTGTATTTCTTCATTGTGGTGGAATACAGCAGCGCACACAGTGTGCCATTTTGGCCACTCTAAGGTGCCAGCCAGTAGTATCAGCCCGTTCGCCACATGCAACCATCACCTCTGTCGAGTGCCAGAACCTCTTCGTCTCTGCAAGTGAACCTTGTGCCATAAAGCAGTCACTCCCTTTCCCCCGCCCCTGGCGACCACTAACCTGCTTTCTGACCTGATGGATTTACCTGTTCTGGATAATTCACATAGATGAAATCCTGTGAGAGGCGACCTATTGTGTCTGGCTTCCTGTGTTGTCACATGTATCAGTACTTCATCCCTGTTCATGGCTAAGTAATATTCTGTTGTATGGATAGACCCTATTTTGTTTATCGTCACCATCAATAGGCATTTGGGTTATATCACCTTTTGGCTCTTGGGAATAATGCTGCTGTGAACACATTTGGACAAGTTTTGTTTGGAAGACCTGTTTTCATTTCCTTTGGGTCTGTGCCCAGGAGTGGAGGTGCTGGGTCATGTGGTAACTGTTTAACCTTTTGAGGAATGGCCGATATAACATGTTACAACCCCACTGATTTTTCCACATCCTTGCCAACTTTTTATTTTCTGATGGCTAGAGGAGGAGGATGACGATAGCCATTCGAGCAGTGACGTGGTGTCTCCTTGTGGATTTGATTTGCATTTCCCTCATGAGTAGTGATGTGAATATCTTTTTTTTTTGCCGTATGTGGATCTTCTTTGGAGAAATGTTCATTCGAGTTCCTTGTGCATTTCTGAGCCAGGTTGTTTACCTTTTTGTTGTCGAGTTGTAAAAGGTCTTAGTAATTAAATATATTTCTGTGGCATCATTTCCTCCTGAAACACCTGCTTTGCTTCGGCAGGCGAGGCACTGCCTGCGACCTTGGGCTAGCCATGAGGTGTTCAGGTCTAGAGCGAAACTTCTCAACCTCGGCCCTTTGACATTGTTGTAGGGGAGTGTTCTGTGCTTAGTAGGACTTGAGCCGCATCCCTGGCCTCTAGCTACTAAATGTCAGTAACGGCCCCCCCAACCCAACTTGTGACAACCAAAAATACCTCCAGACAGGGAAAATGCGCTGGTTTAGAACTGCTGCTTCACAGGCTAAGTTCAAGTACACCTACAATGTTAGTTCAATCTATTGTGACTAATAGGCCACCTGGTGGGCATGCAGGACACAATCGTTGGATGTTGGGTGGGTGGATGGATGGACGCAGTTCTTTCTTTGTGCGTTGGATAAGTCGATGGTCGATGGGTGAGTGATGAATAAATGAGTGGGAGTGGGACTGACTGAGTCTGGATGTGACCCTGAAAGCCTGCTATTGGAAAAAAGAACCCTGTTCTTCCAGAATAGTGCACCCTTTTCTCTCTGCCTAGCACAAAGATTCTCGTACATTAGCATCAGAATCCCTTGGAGTTAAAACACAGGGTAGTGGATCCCACCAGTCTGACAGGATGTTTCCATCCTGCATTCCTTGTCCTTCGGGAAGCCGGCCCCATTCTCCCCTGTTCTCCCTCCTGCCCCCCCCCCAGGGTATACCCACTTAGGTGCTAATGGTTGTTGCTTTGGACCCCAGGGTATACCCACTTAGGTGCTAGTGGTTGTTGCTTTGGACTCTGGCCAACTTGCTGGAAACCTGTGTCTTGGCGACTGCAGGGGTAATCCCTTCAAAGGGGAATCCACGGGTCCTCACACCTGCTACTCGAAGTCTGTGGGGTCCAGCAGCACTGCATCACCCGCGAGCTGGCCAGAAATGCAGACTCCCCGGCCCCACTCAGGCCTATAGAAGGCGAGTCTGTGTTCCAGCACCGCCGGGTCGGGGGATCCGTGTGCACATTGACATCTGAGGGCTCCCAGCACATCTCCTGAAGCTCTCTCAGCGCTGAGCCCTGTTTGGCTTTACTGGGGTTGCTGGGACAGTGCCTGCTACAATGTAATCGAAGGGCGGGAGCGGGTGCTGTGGGCTGTTCCTGTCTCTGCTGCTGTTCTTATCTCTTGAGGGTCCAAACTGACCTTGCTCCACCCATGGGAACGCAGAGCCCCAGGAGGAGCATCTTGCTCAGGGTCACACGATGACCAGAAGCGGAATGGAGCCTGCGGTCCGTCCGCACTGAAGCTCCTGGGTTCGCTCTTCCAAAGCAGAGAAGCCAGGGATGACTTGAAAGTGGGTCAAGAAGAGTTTAAGAGCTATTCTTTCGCTTACTTGGCGGGCTTGATTGTCCTTGGCAGGTGCCTGGCGTGGGCATCGCCTCTGTGGTGTTGACCCAGGAGAACAGTTCTCGCTCTGGTAGCTTTGGTCTAGGTGGGCAGTTCCGGCTCCGACATTCATTCACTCCTGAAGGTGTGTGCCCAACTTCCGTGTGCCTTGAATAGCGTGGAGGCGTGGGGTGTGTGTGTGTGTGTGTGTGTGTGTGAGAGAGAGAGAGAGAGAGAGAGAGGGAGGGAGAGGGAGAGGGAGGGAGAGGTGAAGGAGGGAGAGGTGAANGGGGGGTGTGTGTGTGTGTGTGTGTGTGTGAGAGAGAGAGAGAGAGAGAGAGAGGGAGGGAGAGGGAGAGGGAGGGAGAGGTGAAGGAGGGAGAGGTGAAGGAGCGCTAAAATCCCAGCGGCTACAGCAGAGGCTCTTCTGGGGAGACCGTTCTGTGGGCAGCTGCTATCCAGCAAGACGCAGAGGAGGGGAATGAATGGGGTCCTGGGGTTCGAAGTTGCAGGAGGAAAAGACAGGAGAGACAATCCTTGACAGAGAGAAGGTGAACTGAGGTTCAGAGACTTCATAAAAAAACTGTTAAAAGAAAATCCTGAAGGAAAAAAGCACATAAAATCAGGATTCCCGCACAGACAAAAACAAGCACTTGCAACGATTTTATTAAGCTCATTCCAGGGACCTTGGCAGATGTTAGAGCTAGTTCAAAGGCAAAGTCAAATAAAGGGCAGTGAAGTACAGAGTCAGGAATGTTGCGATGAATTGCAAACGGGCCAAAGACCTTTGGACAAAACAGAGTTGTCTCGTCTGTGCGCTTCCTATAACTTAAAAAGAGTTAAAAAAAAAATAGCCCTCAGATAACCAAGAAGTGTGGAATCAGATAACCTGAGAGATTGTACTGTGTGTGGATAACTCATAACTTCCCACTGAGACACAGCTTTTCCCCTATAGGAAGGACTGCCGGGGTGAAGAGGCCTTAGGTGGAGCAGGCTGGGAGCAGTGGGGGAGAGCAGGGTGTGGTGGAGGGAGCTGGGGCAGGGCCAGGTGAGGAAAGCTGCAGGAAGACAGGTGATCCATGAGAAGGATTGCTGGCCCAGAGACCAGGGGGTCCCGTGCAAGGGTCTCCAGTCAGGTGGTGACCTCACTGAGTCGTGCTGGAGAAAGGCCTTCTGGGAGCCAAGTGGAGGGTTGGCCAACTCTAAAGCCTCTCTCTGCCAAAGAAGTTGTTGAAACATGAGATGGTGGGGGCTTCACTGGAGTAGAGCAGGACTCGAGTGTGTTTCGTGTCAAGAGGCAGAGAGCAAGTGCGTGGGCTTGGCTGGCCGTACACTTATGATCACAATATCCCAGCGTCTACAGCACAAAGGCGGCAGAGAGGATGTAAACGCAGACTCGTGTTCTAATAAAACTTTATCAACAAGAGCATTCCGGGGACCCAGATTCCTATCCCCTCCCCACCACGGTTCCTCAGCCCCCGACCCAGGGCAGCACCCGCGAGGCTCGAGCCACCCATGCTCGGGACAGCCCCCGCCGCCCGTCCTCCTCTGGATGTCCGGAAGCCCTCGGCGAGCGGCGCAAGGGGCCCTGGGCTCCTCCCACCTGTCCCTGATAGCGGCTTCCGTGAGGGACACCCAGCCTCTGGATGGGTTGCTGTCACCCTACACGAGCTCTGAGGACCCTGAGAGCCTTTGGGCCAGGTTGGCCCAGCAGCCTCCTCCTGCAGCCAAAAGAGCAAGCCACCGCCTGGCAGGGCAGCACCTGCCTCGGCCCCGGTCAGTGAATGGCGCTCTGCTGCTCTGCAGGCCGGCGAAGTTCTGGGGCAGCAGGAGACGAGCCCACCGAGAGCATTCGTGCAAGCGACTGCCTGGTGCCACTTTGCACGCCCAGCACCCTGCCTGCACCCTAGGTGCGTGGGCTCCAGGAGCAGAGTGGGCTCAGAGGACAGACACACACACACACACACACAGACATCCTGACCTGGAGACGGTCCCGGAGGTGTCGCGCGCGGGCTGCGGGGCGGACATGAGCAGGAGAGGCCGGTTTGTTTCTGCTCGGATCATGAGGGCGGGCGGCTGGTCCGTGCTGGGCCCCTGTGGGCGCCGTCTTCATTCATCTCAGTGCTCACAATCGTCCTGGGAGCAGAGACTGACCAGATGGCCCAGGCGGACACGGAGGCTCAGGGAAGATGAGGGACCTGCGCAGTCTTGGGGTAAAAGTCTCAGGTGACCAGAGAGACGCTGACAGCGACTCCGGCTCCAGTGCTCAGCCCTGAGGCGGGCGGACTCCTCTGCGTGCGCCCACCGCTCCCGGCCTGCTCACGGTCGGTCGGTCAGCGGGAACAACGTCCTTCCCTTAACGGCCACAGTGGGGAGTGAGAAGGGGGGCTGCATGTCGAGACGAGCGACCTAGAGGGAGGTGGCGAGGGTGGGACCCAGCGGCTCGGCTGCCTGCGTGTCAGACTTGATTCCGCGGCGCCCGCCAGGGCCTGCTGTGGGCTGGGCTCGACGCTGGCTGTTGCCTAGACCCTCCCCGGGAAGCAGCTGTGTGGTCACTCCAATACCCTAGAGGCCGTGACTTCCGTCTCCTCGTCTGTAAAACGGCATCAGCAAGGCTGGGTTTTGAAACACCCCCTCCGGCGGGCCCTCCTGGAGGGGCTGGCAGGCCCGAATGTGCTTTCTACGCCAGCCTCTCGCTCTCTTGGCAAGATGTCCTTGAATGCTCGCAACAGCCCCGGAGGAAATACCCTCTTTTGCGGATGAGGACACAGATCAGAGATTGAAGTCTCTTGGCCAAGGCCGTGCAGGGTCGGAAGAGCCAGGCACTGGACCTATGAAACACAATTCAGCCCACACCAATTCGGTCCATAAGTAGTGTGGGCAGGAACATTCTAGAACTCAGGGAGTCCTCCTGGGACTGCAGCGGCAGGTGCGCGAGAGTCACCATGGCGGTATCCCCTCCCCGCCCCAGCAGCCCCACTAGTCTTCGTCGTCGTGTGGTGGCTGTCGTTGCCTCAAAACGTTCTCTCCGGGCCTAGCCGAAGGTGAGCCTTTCTCCATATGCTTATCGGCCACTTGGACCTCCGATCTTCACACTGCCCGTGCGGCTCTCCTGCCACCTTTATTGAGTCTACCCTCCTTTCTCATTGCTTTGCAGGAGTTTTTATCAGGCTGGGTCAGGGCCCCTGCCAGCTAGATGTCTTACAGATATCTTTGTCTCTGTGGACTGATTTTACTTTTCTTTTTTTTTTTAAGATTTATTTATGTATGCATACAAGAGCTGGGGTACAGGCCAGAGTCACGGGAGGTAAAAGGATTCACCGGACAGAGTGGGGAGCAGAACAGGCAGGCTGACTGAAACCCATTGCCAAGGGCAGCAGCAGGCGAGGCAGGGGAGGTCTGCTGCACCATGTGGGTCCCCTCCCCGGCCGGCGACAGGGATCGAACTCGTGCTGCAGTGGCTGCGGTTTGCTCATCGTGCGTTGCTTAACCCACTGCGCCACTAGGGAGACCCCGAGTTTACTTTTCAGTGGTGATTTTTGATGATTGGACTTTTAACTGTGATATTGTTCGTGTTTTCTCTTTTATACCTTACGTCCCGCTTCAGCATCCGTTTCCCAGTGCCGCCACTGTTATCTTCTAGACGCTTTCATGGGTTGACTGGTGTGTGTTGGGTTAGTGGAGGCCGCAACTCACCTTTTCTTTCCCTGTGCACGATCCTACTGTTCTGCTGTCGCTGACGCTGTGCCGGAGGCGTCTGCACACGCAGGGCCGTGTCGCTGCTCTCCGCTCCGTGCCTTTGCTAAGCATGCCCGTCTGTCCTCCCACCACGCTGCCAGCCACGTAGTCCTAGAGGGTGACAGAGCCCACGCTGCAGAGACACGCTGCGTGTCCTCTGCAGACACCCTGGGGCTGCGCAGTGCCAGAGGGTGTCGTGCTGCTGGCAGGTTTTAAGCACAAAGAGAGCGTAGGGACACCTACCGCTTGTAAGGCCTGGACCCCAAACAGCTCTGTTTGTTTCCCTTAACGGACAAACGGGTCATCGCATGGGCGGAGACGGGGATTTGATCTGTGGGTGAGGGTCAGGGAGGTGCCCTCTGAGCTAAGTCAAGGGTGAGTGGGAGTGAAGGAGTCAGAAGCAAGGGAAAAGCATTTTGGCGGCAGGAACAGAATGAAAAGCTGACACAGACGGACAGGAGAGGCAAGCCGCAGAAGCCGGGGGAGGGGGAGGAGGCGGGCACGGAGACAGGAAAGCTTCCCGAGAAGCAGGCACACGCGCTTTGCGTGAGGTGCACTGGAGAAGCGCGCCTTAGGCCTTTCTGTGGTTTCGTGGACACGGCGGGAGCGGTGGTTCTGCGCATCCAGAGGCCGTGCTGGGCCGAACCAGGACTGGACCAAGCACAGCGGGAAGGGCACGGACAGGCGACCGGGGAGGGGGCTGGGTGGGTGGGGCTGCTCCAGGAGGCCGGGGTGGCTTGGAGGCACTGGGGTCTGTCCCGGGTCACTGTTGTCGTGCACTGCACCACTGGCAAGGTGCAGATTCGGGTGGTCCAAGACCCCTTCGCTCGCTGGGGCTCCTGCTTTGCAGAAAGCATGTGTGGCGACCGCTGGCCAGCGCCTCGCCCATTCAGCTCCACCTTGGCGCTGCTGGCACCGAGCATGTGACTCCCCAGCAGGGGATGCAAGGCGCTCCGCCAGCAGCTGCACCTGCCGGCACCATCTCAGAGCTGGCGTGCCCCCCACCCCCGCGAGGAGCTGCTGCCGTGGGGCTGTCCTGGGTTGGGCTGGGGCCAGGCGCCGGCTGTGAACTTGAGCCATTTCTCCTCGGGCACCATCTCTGCTCATCCCCTGCAGACGGCTTTTATTCTCACGCCAAGGAACAGAAAATGGAAGCTCAGAGAGCTTAAGTCACGTGAAGGTCACACAGCTTCCAGGGACACAGAAGACAGTTTCTGCCTCCCTACAAGTCTTATTTCTCCTCTTGAGTGGTGCTTTTGCCTTTTGAAAACAGAGCTGATTGCACCGATGAGGAATCTCTGCAGCGTCACAGCTTATTTTCCTGGCGAGGATGTAGTGACCCAGCCCCATGCCCTGGGCCGAACCGAACCTGAGCCCAGGCCCCTCGCGCCCTCCTGCGCGTCCCAGCCGGCACCGGCACGGGCGTGGGTCCTCCCTGCACTGGCTGGAGCCGTGGAGACGGCGCTTACCAGGGGCATGTCTCTGGGTCCCCGGGAGCTCTGTGTGCCCGGCACTTAAACATTAAACAGCCCCTCCTGCCCGGGAGCGAGGCCAGACGGCAGAGTGTGGTGCTCCCTGAATGCGGCCTCTGCTGCGCTCCTGCTGGGCGTTCAAGGCAGGCATTTGTCGGACAAAACAGAAGCTGGAGCTCTGAGGTTTCAGAGCCTCAGAGGCGGTGCAGTTGGGGGGAAGGATGGGTCCCCACCCTCTGGCTGGGGGACGTGGAGGAGCCCCGATTGCAGTGCTGCTGGCCCCGGCTTTGCTGACGGCACGCCAGTATTAGCACACTGCTTTGGCTCGCGGAGATTCTGCTCTGGGAACCCCGCTTGGGAGGTGGCTTCAGACGCATCTTGCAGAGGAGGGTTCTCCAGAGCCGAGCGGGAGCTGGACGTGAGCCCTCCCCGGAACGGCTCGGCATGTACATCACGGTTGGGCCGTCACTGTGGTCACTTGCTTGGCCCCTCGAGCAGGGGCTTCCGCCCCCAGCTGCGTCTGGAGGGGCTGAGCCATGCGGTGGACACACTAGTGGGGAAGGAGGCGCTGCTGGCCTCCAGCTCGGGGAAGCCGGGGTGCCGCCGGCACCCACAGCCCACAAGACGGCCCCTCCACTTGCGACAAAGAATGATCTGGCCCGAGGGCGGTGCTGCGTGCGCGTGCCTGGGCGCGCTGGCGGGGGCTCAGGCACGCTCTGGGGGCTGCCGAGCCCGGCTGCCGGCCCTGGTAGGCGGCCATTCAGCCTCAGGGTGCTCTAGACCTCGTGTTCGCCCCTGTGTGGGTGGGGGTTTGAGAGGGCCACCCCCCACCGCACCCCACCCCCGGTCTGAAACTGGGCATTTGCATAACGCCCTCTTCCTGCCCCAGGAATGGGTCAGTGCAGGTGGGGCCGAGCACCGGGGCCCCAGCCCACCACCCAGGCCCAGGTGGGACCCGCAGCGTTATCTGAGCAGACCTCCCCCAGGCGTTCCCCACCACTGCCCCCCGCAACAGGGTTTGCTGCATGCCCAGCCGCCTACTAAACGCTGACCCTCACGGGGTAAGGAGAGAGTCCCTCGGCCTTTGAGGGCACCTTAGAGGTGCCAGAGGTACGGGCTCAGGGGAGCCCACAGAGCTGAGGCTTGTCGGCACTGTGACCTTTAGCCCAGGGAAGGTGATAAAATGGGGCCGCTCACCTCCAGGTGGGGCTCGGTTAGGAAGGTCCCCGCCCAGGCTCAGCAGAGCCCTCCCCCTCTGCACCCCGTCCCCCCACTTGCCCGAGGGAGGCCAGCGCCAGGACTCAGGGATCTGTGCACGCATTTGCACACACACACACACACACACAGCCGCCACGCCCACTTGGGGTGACATGAAGGTCCCCCAGGGTCTGCTTTGACAGGGTCTCCTGGGACTTGTGTCTGCTTCCAGCACTTTCTACCTGTCATTGTTAACCCTCACGACAACCCTCAAGGTCAGATCTGCCCCATCAGCATTTTCCATGAGGAAACCGAGGCACGGAGTGGCCGGTAACTTCCCCAAGATCACGCTCAGCTGACGTCCCACCATACGTGGCTGGAAACGTCCAGGTGGTCTGGGCTGCAGACAGCGCCGCCCGGCCCGGGCAGGGGTTTGTTTTGCTCCATTCTGTCCGTTTTCTCAAGCAGACTTCTGCGAACACTGGATTCAGCAGCCGTGAGAGGTAACGCAGAGAGCCCCCGCCCCTCCTCCAGCTTCCCCCAGTGGCCACAGCCTGCTGGCCTGGGCTGCAGTCTCACCGCCAGGAGACTCACGTGCTTACCGACGACCGTCCTGAGCCCCACCCGCACATTCGTCGGTTTTGTGTGGGCTTATTGATATTGCCTTTAGTATCTTTTATTGAGGTGCTGTCGGTTTACATTGTTGTTTGTATTTTAGGGTGTAGGGCTCCCCGTCCAGGGCTGTTGCCATGGCACACCCACCAAAGCACCATCGTCCTCCACCGTGGTCCGTTGTGCTCCCTCCCCACTTTGTCCTCCCCCCTCCCCTTCCTCATCTGGATGCATCAGTTCTATCAATTCAAGGATTGGTTTTTCAGTTTGACTTTATCTGACCCCTTGTTCAATTTCTCTCTAGTCCACATATAAGTGACACGATCTGGTATTTATCTTTCTCTTTATGGCACATGTCCGTCAGCATCGTCCCAGCTCCACCCATGTTGCTTCAAATGACACCTTTATCATTTTTGATCACTGTATAGTATTCCATTATGCATACAGACCACATTGTCTTGATCTGCTCATCTGTTTGGGGGACATTTAGGTTGTCTCCATAGCTTGACAATTGTAAACAGGGAGGCAGGGAACGGGACTACAAGTTTCTTTTCAATTAGTGTCTTTATGTTCGTTGGGTAGATTCCTAGGAGCGGATTACAGGCCATATGGCAGATCTTATGCAATCTTTTGAGAAACCTCCGTGTAGGTGGGGTTTTGGAAATGCATATTAAAAGAAAAAAATTGCGGTGAAGAGAAGTACATGTCCATGTGCCGTATGACTCCCTCTCAGGTCACGCAGGTGAAGACCTGAGCGGCTGGGTGGCTTGTGGATGGCTTCTCCTGGGAAGCCATGTGGCTCAGCCGCAGTCTCCTCGCCTAGACAATGGGCGTGACCTCGCAGACTGAGGTTCCTGCAGACCCTGGAGAAGCGTAGCCCATTCCTTGCCTGCACCGAGCTTCCAGCGGCTTGTCTTCTCGGCCTGTTTTCTTCACTCTGCTCAGCCAGAGGGCTGGTTCTTCACTCTGCTCAACGAGATGGCAACGAAGTTCTCATCCAGCTTGAACGTTTAAATCTGAGACTCTTTGCCGCCTCCACCATGTTGCTAGAGGAGGGACTGACCTTCTGGCAGAACTGGCATCACTGGAGCCCCTCCAGATGCCCATTCTCGGCCTGGCACAGGCGGAGTTCGTGGGCAGAAAACGCAGAGGAAAAGGCCATCCAACAGTCACCGCGTCCTGAAGTTCCCGCCTCAATTTATCTCTGTCAAGAAGCAAGAGAACTCCAAGGGGGAAGGGCTAATAAGTGTAAGCACAGAAAAAGCTGGCCGACTGCAGCCTGGGACCGAGAGAAGCAGGCACCCGGGCGTCTGCGGTGCAGGCTGCAAAGTGCTGTCTCTGAAAACCAAGCTCCTTGCAACGGCAGCAACAGCTCGCACTTGGTCCTTAGGAAGACAGACCGACCTGCCGGCTGCAGGCCCGGGGTCCCCAGGCCAATGTCCAGCAGACTTTTACTGCAAGGCACCAGGGAGCAGATGTTTTTGGCTTCGTGGGCCATGCGGTTCCTGCCTCAGAGATGTGACTTTGCTGTGGCAGCAAACGCAGCTGCGCACGGCCGGCCGCCGTGTCTGGGGAAGCTGCACGTGCAAAGCCGACAGCCCCGTAGCCCGCTGTGTCTGCAGACCCAGAGCCTGCAACTGGAATCCCAGGGCAGAAAAGCCTCAGACGCCTTACCCGCCTGGCCTTCCCGTGATCCCACCATCTTAACGACTCCGATCTTCCATTCCCAGATGAGTCAAGTTCCGCGCTGCGTGGGCTCTGGTTGCCCCCAGTGGGGCTGACCTACTTGCAACTTTTAAGTCTTCCCACCTGGGAGCTGGAATCCAGTTTGACCTGGTTCATTCCAGAGCATCCTGTCATAATCCAGTCGGAAGCTCTTCTCTTTTCAGAAACCAAACCAAGCCCAGATCGATTTCTAGGTGCCCGGGGCTCTCTGCTGAAGCCATGTCACGTTACTCAGCGACTGCTTTCCTCTAATTAAATGTCTAGACACCGTCGGCGGCCACCAGTTGAAGCCACGGTCTTTCCTTGTTACAATTTCTCTCGGCGTTGTTTGACAAGGCTAGAGAGGCTTCCTTCCGCCAAACATTTGGACCCATGAATAATACAGATCGCCAGATACAAACAGGCCACTCTGCAGGCCCAATTCCGGACAGAACCGCGCGGGACAGAGGTGCTTTCTTCCCAGCCGCCCTGTCTCACGCATTGCCCTGTGGTTTTGTCCTGGTGCCTCCATGAAATCACAGGCAGGCTGCACGTACGACCTTTTCCTCTCCCTACCTCGCACCACAAGCACTTCCCTGCCTTTCCAGTTTCTGGTCGCCGACAGGTGTGCTGGAGCGGGTCCGGCCGTCCTCGGCCGCTGTGACCTCACTCTCGGCCGGACACGCTTCTGCATCATTCCCCTGCTGAGAACACCTCCGAGCACACAGCAGTTCCTGTGCGAGCATTCCTGGCATTAGCTACGTTTCTGGAGGTGGAATTGTTTGGGGTTAAAATATGCCTTAATTCCCTGTGCTGGCATTGCTTTCCCAGAAAGTCAGCCCCAGATATTCCTACCAGAGCCGGAGGTGCCATCCTCAGCCCCCTGGATCTGAGACCAGAAATACTAGTGGCCTAACTTCCCGTTGGTTACTTGGTCTGTGGGCTTTTCCTTCTGGGTCTCGCCTCAAAGAAAGGAAGCTGAGTCCACAGCTAACACACCCTGGTTCACAGAGCAGGTGCGTGAAGGCCCGGAGCTGCTTCTCCGCAGAGCTGTGTGCTGCTGGGGCCTCGTTCTCAGAGCCCGAGGCCTTCGAGAGCTCGACACGGCCGGATACTGGTGGCTTTTTATGTAACCAAGGGAACGCTGGGGAAGTGCCTTCTCTTCCAGGTCTCCGGAGTGCTCCTCTGTAAAGGGGAATAGAAGGAATTCACCCAGCCAATACTGAATGTGCCAGCCCCATGCAGCCCACCGGGGCAGCCCCCCTCCCTGGAAGACAGTGGGGGGGCTGCTGGGGGTCAAGACGCGGCTCGTGCGTGCTGCCAGCTGGTGGTGCGAGGAGCCAGCAACAGGAGGTGAAATCACAGCAGATGATCGCATCTCCACGAGGGTCAGAAGGATGGATCCTCGAGGGAAATCCATGCGAGACGCCACCGTCTCGATTTGTTTCCACTTGCAGAAAGAATTTCCGAAGCGTCCCCTGAATTGTTCACTCATCAGTTGAGAGTCCTCCAGAATCAGAATGATTGGGGAACTGAGGAGGGGGATGAAAAGTCCCCTGAGTTTTTTGGAGGAAATAAGGTTCCAAATGCTTAAATGGATAAGTTTACATGGGGCTATTAGAAATTAAACTTGTCAACTGTAGCATCTATGTAACAGATAGAGCATTGCTGTTACAGCTGAAATAGATTTGTAGGATGTTCTTGCAGTGCTTTGACACGTGTGTTGACAAAAAGCTGCTTTGAGGAGATAACGCAGGGTGTGAGAGAGCTGGGGGCCACACAGGAGCTGGCTAGGGGGGAGGGTGGAAGCAGTTGAAACAGCAACAACAGCCAATGCAAAGGTCCTGAGGCCACAGGGCTCTGTGCTTCCCAGGCATCAGGCCGGAATGGCTGGAAAGATGGAGCAAAAGGTAGATGGACGTGGTGGGTGCTTGACAGCACCTCCGGGACTCTTGAAGGACTGGGAGCCTGCGTCGAGCTGATGAGCAGCAAGCAGGAGGTGGGGAAGCAGCTCTTGACTCTCCTGCTGTGTCCCTGAGGCCTAGAGGCACCAGTAGGGATGCAGGGGAGGAGAGGAAACAGGTGAGCTGGACACATTTTTTTTAAAAGATTTATTTATTTATGCCTACAAGAACTGAGGTACAGGCCAGAGGTGCGGGGGTGAGTGGACTCACCAGAGACAGAGTGGGGAGCAGAACAGGCAGATGGACTGAAACACTGCTGAGGGGAGCAGCAGGAGACGGGAGAAGTCTGCTGCACCCTGGGGGTCCCCTCCCTGGCTGGCAGCTGCTATCAAACTCGTACTTGCGCTGCAGCGGCTGTGGATGCTTCATAGCGGGTTGCTTAACCCACTGCGCCACCAGGGAGGCCCCTGGGCACGTACTGAGGCAGGATAGAGAGCCTCAGGCTGATGGCCTCCTCACATGCCAGAAACCTGGCTAAAATGTCGATGACTTTTCTGCAGCTTGCGAGAGCGAAGGCTCCATCTCCAAGGCAACAGTCACTGTGGCACCAGAAGCTGTGGCCTGGACCTGCTGCACCGCGCCAGGAGCTGGGCGTGGGCGGCCGCAGGCTCCGAGCTGGCCCTGGCTGGTCGTGACGTCACCACCGCTGCCATGCCCCGTGCGCGCAGCCTCGGCTGCTCCTCCGAGCTAAGCCGGCCTCACGTGGCCCGCTGAGCAGAGCCTGCACCCCCGCACGCGGTCACGTGAGGGGATGAAGCCGCCTCCGTGTCGGGCGGGAGCTGCTTTGAGGGGCACAGACCTAGCGGCGTCACCCTCCAGTCACGCCCCGTCGGGACCCACGGAGGCACGGGGCGCTCACGGTGTGGCTTATTATTAAGCTCAAGGCCCCGCACTGGTACGAAGTTCAGCGTGAGTCGTGTACTTTTTAACTCATACTTGATCTCATGTGTGAATAATCCGATTATTTAAAATTAAGTACCAAAAGTCAAACCCTTTTTCTCCAGAGCTGGGCTTTTTCCGGCCCGCGTGACTGGCACGTAGTTATAAGATGCTCGGCACTGGTGGCAGCGACATGAGGGGCTGGGCTCTGGATGGACTCGGGTGCAGGCGTCAGCTCTGTGCTCTCGGGCAGGCTGCCTGAACTGGTTGGTCTTCTCCTCTGCAGCTCGTAGAGCACCTGCATCCCTAGGTCATGCGGTTAGGTGGGGCTGATCCGTGTGACGCTCACCGGCCAGGGCTGGGCATACAGCAGGTGCTCCATAAGTGCAGCCAACTCCTTTGTCTAAGGTTGAGACTCATTCTGGGGGGTAGCAGGACCACCTAAGCGGTTTCTCAGCCAGCCCCACATGGCTACCAGGCTCCTGGAATGTGGCAGGTCTGAACAAATAATACTAGATTTCCCAGACTTATCGTGACAACAGAGGATATTAAAAGTCCGTTGATTAGTTCTGTTTACTGGGATGCAGAACACAAGAAAGGGGGTGGGTGTGGTGAGGGCGAAAATGACCAGTAGCTACCGGGCCAGGAAGAAAGGTGCAGGGGTGGTGCCTCGTGTGTGGAAACCACAGGGCCACGAGCTCTCCCGGGGTGCAGGGTGGATGGGTGCGTGCATGGATGAGTGGAGGGCTGGTGGGATGGAAGGATGTGCTGGTGGATGATGGAGAGGTGGATGAAAGGATGGAGGGAGGGATGGGAGGAGGGAGGGGTGGAGACGGGGTTGGATGGACAGCTGGACAGAAATCTAGGCTTCATTTTATTTAGATTGAACCCTGTGATGTTGCTGTTGTTAAAAAACGGACTCCACACTTAACTTACAGAGGCTAAAGCATGTGAGGGGGCAGGTTACCGATGCCTGCGGTTTACGGTGAAAGGCGTCTGGAAGTCGGGGCGGTTTGGAGGGGCAGGTGCACGAGAGCAAGCTCAGAGAGCAGCAGTCACAGGCCTGCCTGGGGCTCCGTGTTCGCTGCAGAATTCTTTCCACTTTGCTGTCTGTTGGAAATTTCCATAACAGATTCATGGGAAACGTCTCTCAGTGGTCGAGCGTTGGCCGTTTCACTGGGTTCACCTAATATCTATGCGTTTGGCCGGGGGATCCTTGCAGACTCCCCTTCAGTAGCATCTACACATCTGCCTCGCAGAGCCCCCTCTGGCCTTGTTTCCCCCAGAGCTGGGGGCTGGGGCTCCGCATTTCTCCCTCCCCGAATTCAGGTTGAATCGGCCCAACGTGCTGATTACTGCTCCGGGTTCCCTGGTATCTGGCTCATAATAATTATAGATTTCCTCTGTGATTGGGCCCCATTGGTTGTCACGGCAACGGCGTAATAGCTCAACTGAATTGCTGTCACTGTGATTTAGAACCAACACGTCTCTCCTGCAGCCTCCAGTCTGGGTGCCCCCGCCCCTGCTGCCGTCGTCATGGCAACTGATGAGCAGCACATGACCAAAGACTTGGTCCTCTCCCCTCCCCTCCCCCTTCTGGTGGCCGGTCCCTCTTCCTCTCTGTCCCCCACTACCCCCTGGTACTGACCCCCCCTGCCTAGGCTAGAATGGGGGGAGGGGCTGGAGCAATGCCCACACCCAATCCCCACAGAGAACAGGTCAGTTTGACTGTACCCCACCTCCCCCTGCCCGGCCTGCCTCAGGGCCGGGGTCGTGGGGGGGTCCTGGAGGTGGCGCCCTCAGAGCCCCTCCCTGGCTGGAGCTGGAGCTGCTGGAGCCGCGGCCTCTGAGTCCTGGGGAGGCCGTTAGGCCCTGGAGCCTTGGAGCTCTGCTCCGCAGCTTCAGGGGTTCCCAAGCTTGCGTAAGAAATCTAGGAAAAAGCTGAGAGGGGAGACAAGTGGGCTCCCTGAAGCTGCCAGTCCAGGGCTCGTCTCTCCACCTTAAGCCGAGCTTGTCCTAAAGCAGCTCTTTAAAAACCCATGTTGCTGTTCTCCGTGTTTGTCTTTTCCCCCTTCTGTTTCTCTTTGTTTCTGCGTGCATCATTTCCTTTCTGTTCCTATCTGGAAATCTTGCTCTCCGAATCCATCCCTCAGTCTCTGGCTCGCATCCCCTCCTCCGGCGCCGCCTCTCTCCCCAGCGCTGGCTGGGGCTGCTGAGCTCACCCTTTGCTTCCGGGGAGCCCTCTGCCCCCTGCACCGAGCCCATGCCCAGGGCACTGCCCGAAGTCCCAGCACCTCCCGAGAGGGGAGCAGGTGCCAGAGACATGGCTCAGGATGCACCGTGGGCTGGCGCCGGGCACCGCAGGGCAGCGTAGAGGAGGCATTCTGAGCAGGTGGGAGCCGGGCTGCGCAGGGTCTGACACCAGGCGCGTGAGTGCAGGCGGGCGTGGGCGAGGTGCGGGGAGCGTCTCGTGTGTGCATGCACCTGCGGTGTGCAGGGGATGCACCTGTGGTGTGCAGGGGCGTCTCAACTGCTGTCCGTGGCCCTGGGGTGCCGGGGCGTGTGGGCGCCTGCCTGTGTGCCCGAGGGTGGCCCCCTGCCTGAAGGAGACACGCCCATGACGGGCTTCTCAAGGCTGGTCTGCGGACAGAGCCAGGTGGCCGGAGGGTGAGGCCCCGCTTCTGGGGGCTGCCTCGCGCCTCCCGCGTACATCCGCCTCCGTGCCAGGAAAGGAAGCGAGGTCACCTTGAGCGGGCATCTGCTCAGGCCCCAGAATAAATCCCTCCGCGTGAGGGCTGCCAGCAGCACGCACGCCGCTCTCCGAACTCAGGGGAGCGGAAGCTGGATGGGCTGGGTGGGTGCGTTTGCTTCCTTCACCCAGGAGTCCGAGGAGGCGGCCCCCCTGGGCCTCTCGCGCTTGGCCGCCTGCACGGCTCACGCCGAGACCAGCGCGAGGGAGCTGGCGCCGACGCCACTGGAGCCTGAGACCTCTGTGGTCACAGGGAGTTCACCGTGGACCTTCTCCAGAAGCAGCCGGTGTCCCCTGGGGGTGGCCCGGGGCGTGGGGCTAGAAAGCAAAGTGGCATCCGCAGGGCGAGAGGCCGTCCCGAAGTGCCGCCGGCCGGGCCGCCGTTGGCACAGAGATGCGGCCACAGCGCCAGAAGGCGGCGGCTCTGCATTGCCCGCTCCCAGGTATCTGAGAGACTCGCAGCTGGACAGATGCTCGGCTGGACCCTGCCGTGGCGCCCTAGGGGAGGGAGCAGAGCCAGAGAAAGGACCAACCTCAGGAAGGTCTGGGCCCAGCAAGGGCAGACCCCGGTCGGTGAGGGAGACACTCACAGGCATGGCTCCTGCCTGCCACCTTGGCCCTGCCAGCGCCTCCGCCTGCGTGCCCTCAGGCGTCCTGCCCGCCCGCCCACACCAGAGTTCTCTGTAAGCGTCTGCCACTGCCTCCAGGAGCCGTAACCGCCAAGTGCAGCTGGCCTCCAAGCCCCCTCCCCTCCCCTGCAGATATCTCCGCCCTGGCGTCGTGTTCCCTGCGGCCCTTTCTCCACTCCCGCCCAGGCACTGCCGCGGTTTCACCAGAACGTGAAGGACAGCCTCGGCTAAGATGAAAACCTGCAGAAGAGCCCGCCGGGCCGGCCAGGCATCACCGTCGCAGGAGACAGAGGACAGAGAAGTGGCTCCAGGCTGAGAGAGACAAAGGGCCTTGCAAGCAAGTCCAGCGGCGCTCCTGGCTGGGGCTGGGACGACAGAACCGCCATAGAGACCTGGGCGCACCTGGGTGCGCGGGCCGGTGGGGCTGTGTCGGGAGCTAATGTCGGGGCCGTGGCTTCCTGGCGGTGGAATCCGGGTCTCCGACCTCCGCCACGGAGGCGCATGGAACATCTCGCTCTTTGAAGCTGCAGGCGGAAGGAGCTGGGGTGGACGAGCACAATGTCTGCAACCACTCTCAACTGACAGACAAACAGACCACAAACATGGCAAGAAACTAGCAGTTGATGGCTCTCGGCTTGCAGGTCATTTCCGTAGGTCTGAAGCGTTCCGAGTGCCCGCGGGGTGGCCTAGTTTAGTGCACGGATTTTCTGCTTCGGCCCTCCGAGCAGCCTGGGACAAGGCGGCCGACCCGACCCACCCTCCAGCTGAGAGAACAGGCAGAGGCAGGTGCAGCCAGGCCCAGCCCACGTGCACGCACCCACTGGGAGGCATGTGGGCACATGCTGGGCACGTGGCGTGCCCGGGGCTTGCCAGGCAGGCGGTCACCTGATTGGCCTGTAATGGTCGTGTGATGCGGGCACTGGGGCCCATCCAGCGCCAGAGGCAAGCCTGCCCGTTGGGCTAAAACAACTTGTTCCAGAAAGCAAGGAACCCAGCGCCTGGTTATCGGAGTGTTCTGGGGCTGCCCCTCTCTGGCTCCCTGCCCAAAAAGCCGCTCGGGTTGGCTAGAACGAGAGAGCAAAGGGCGAGGGAGCTTCTTCCCCCGCTGCCCTGAGTCCCGTGGCGCTCGAAAGGGGCTGGTTCTCCCGCGGGACCCTCCTCTCCGTTGGTGGGGGAGGGCTCCTCGTGGAACTGGCTCTGCCCTCCCCAAGAAAGGGCAGGGGCAGCGAGACTTGGGTGTCGAGGAAGAGCCACGTGCGCTGCGGTTGGACAGGTGACGGGCCGTCCCGGGCCGCCGGTGAGCATGCGGCCAACGGTGGTGTCTGCACGGCGGCGCTGGCGGCGGGGCTGGGCGCCGCTCCGGGGTGCAGAGCTCTCGGGCCCTGAGCGCTCAGTCGTCTGGTGACGTTTCCGGGTGAGGACCCGCCTAGTAATGTGCCCAGATCCCCAAGCCCAGACTCCCCGTTCTAACCCAGCTGCGCTCTCCCCAGCTGTGTGTCGTCATGCGGTGGCTCCACCTCTGAGCCTGCCCCGTACACATGCCCCAGTGGGAGCGGCACCTCTGCCTCCAGGATCAGACAGGCTCATGAGATCACGGCAGCGCCCGCACAGAAGGCTCGGAAAGACGAGCGTCCTGGGACATGGGGATGCCGTCAGGTACACCCCGCCACCCCGTCACCAGCACAGTGCCCCCCGCCCGTCCGCGGCGTGGCCCGCAGCGTGGCTGGAAGTGACCGCTGCTGGAGCCGCAGGGCCTGTATCCAAACACCTGCCGCCGGGCGCTTGCTTGCGCTGGGCGGGAAGCGGCTCTCCTGCAGGCCCTCGGACCTCGGGCCGCAGCGGGCACAGCATGCCCACAGCAAACTGAGGGCCCAACTGCTGCAGCGGGCGGGGGCGGGGCTTCATGCTGGCAGACCCCTTCCCCGCTAAGCGGCAGGGGCTCCCCGCTGGTCCTTGCCTAGGGCAGGGAACCCTCCTGCCCCAGACAAAGGCTCCCTCTCTCATCCAGAGGGCTAGTTCTTTTCCCTGCACTTTGTTCCCAGGCTGGGGGGTGGGTCACCACCTTGTAGCGAGCGTGTTCACTCTGTTCCCGCGTGTGCAGGTTCAGTGTAAGTTCAGCTGGTTCTTCCTGACGGGGCCTGGCAGGCTGGGGGTGGGAGACAGAAGCCTGAGGATGGGAAGAGTTGAAACCGCCAGCTTCTTCCTGTGGCACCTTCGAGCACAGGCTCAAGCCCAGGCTCGTTGCTGAACCGCCAAGTGCAGATCCCTGCCTCGCTGCAGCCCGCAGGCTCCTGAGATGAAGGAAACGGCCCACGAGAGGCCGCCACTGCCCCGAGCGCTGTCCACCGGGCCCTAGGCCGGGATCCCTGAGACCCCTGGGGGCCGTCACTCTTCCCATTTCATAGGTGGGGGACCTGGGGCCCCTGCTGGGGGAGCCCCTGGCCCAGAGCCGTCCAGCTAGTACATGCACCTCGGGACCCAGCTTCTGGCTCAGGTCACCGCTTCCAAGACAGTGTTCTTGCCCCTGCCGAGTCACTCATGTTTGGATGCCGCTCCAGGGGACAGTGAGAGCAGAGTCTGAATGTGGGGGGTCCACTGCAGGAAAGTCAGGAGAGGCCGCGGGATCTGGGGCTGGTGGAGGGAAGCCAGGTCCACCAGAAAGCCTCTGTCCGGGCCGCCCGTCCATCACAGCCGTGAATGGGGCCCTGTGAGCCATCTGCAGAGGCCCAGGGCTCCTGCTTCCTCGGTTGCCACGACGACCCCTGCACTTGGCTGAGAGTGTCATTGTGTCCACTGAGTCTGCAGAAAAGCCAGCAGGCTCGCCCGAGGCCGGGAGAGGAGTGTCCCCAACCTCTCTAGCACTTTTGTCTTGGCCCCCGGAGCAGATCGGAGAACGGGAGGGTGTTTTGCACACCCCAGAAAAGTCTGGGGGGTCCGTTTCCAGACAATGATGCGTGCAGGTTTCACGCTCACCAGCGGAGGCTGCCGTCTGCACAGGACGCTGGCGGCGTCTGGATGCACCCAGGGGCCACGGGCAGCCGCTCTGCTCCGGGGCTGCGGCCCAGCAGGCGCCTCGTCTTCTCTGCTGCCACGAGGCACATTCCTTAGGCATCACCTGCGTCTTGCAGAGAAGGAACATTGAGGCACAGAGAGGCTACTTTTCATGCTAGGGCGCCCAGCAGGTGAGGGGGCTGACGTCACGCCCAACGTCTTGCTCACTGACCCCAGCGGTCACCCAGACTGCCCTCTCCCAGGATCGCAGAAGTTTACCTCCCAAAGTCAGACACCCTCCTTTGGCAGGGAGTTGGGGCTCATGAAGACTGGGCCTAAAGATCGGGGTTACTTGTTCTGGGGACCCTGTCGAAAGGGTAGAACGCTGGACAGTGGCCACCTGGAGGAACTGTTGGTCTAAGCACCAGGACCTTGAATATGACCTTTGACCTCTGAGCCCCACTATGGGGCTGCTGGGAAGTCCCTGGCACACAGTGGGTCAGCAAGAAACCACAGCCAGCACTTTCACCTCTGCAGTCTCCCGCTAGAGCAAATGGAAGGATTCCCCCCTCTCTGCCTTCCTCCCCTTCCTCCACTGATTCAAACCTCCCACTCAGGCCTCTCCCCCCACCTCTAAGGCTGGAGCAGAGAGGAGGAGCAGACGGAGCTCACAGCATCTTAGTAAAGGAAAAGGTGGGGAGGAGAGTGCCCCAGGAGAGGGGCAGCCCACACCTGGCTGGACTGGGCTCCCCACTTGCTGCCACACTCAGCGCCCGAGACTTAAGGCCCCACGGCTCCTCTGTGATGTACAGTCCGCGTCAGTGTTTCCGTCCGTTCTGACCGCGGCGGAAGTGCCTGTCGGTGCCAGCCTGCCGTCGCCCGTCTAGCCCCTGCCGTCCTGCGCCACTGCCACCAGCTCTTGACTCAGCGGCCTGCGTGGATGTCGCAGACTTCCCCAGCCACCATATCTGCCCTGGACAAAACGGGGTGGGCAGGAAGCGTCGTGATCAGTGACTGTGCTAGAAAGACCGTCGCTGTCCATTGGACGCAGGACGGCGTGCGACAGACGTGAAGCGACGGGAGAGGTGTGTGCACGCAGGGAGAGGGAAGCAAGGCTGGGGCGCGGGGCGTCAGCCACCGGGGCCGCCAGCAGCCGCCAGCCTCCACTCGCATGCTGGGGTGTCTCCAGCCTCCCCTGGCCACAGACCTGGGGTGTGCCTGTGCCCTGCCCCCCAGGGGTCTCCAGGCCCCTCCACCCCACCTCCGGCTGACTGACAGCGGACAGCAGCTCGGCCACTGCCTGGGCAGCAGCCCAAGGCCAGCAGGTGCCAAGGGCGTGATGCGGAACAGGGCTTGCTCCAGCCGTTCCTGCTGCGAGTCGGGCCCGGGAGCCAGCTGCCAGGCGCCCCAGGAGACCCTGCAGCCCCCGGCTTGCTGGCGAGTCTCGGAGCCGGGGCCCTTAGAAACGAGGGGTCAGACAGCCACACTCCACTCGTGGGGAAACTGAGGCCCAAGAAGTCTGTGTCTTCAGCCTCTGGGCCAAGGGTGGGGGGCGGCCGCTGCAGGCCGCTGTGTCCGCACAGCAGGCAGGCGCTGCTCCTGAGAGGCCCACCTGGGGCGTGGCCAGCTCTCTGCCCCTCACACGCGGTGCCTGCGCGTCCCCAGCACAGGGGCAGCGAGGAACCCCGCAGCCGCCGGCCTGTGTGGTCAGCGCCGTCCTCTGGACGCCCTTCTCTGCCCCCAGCGCCCACCCTTGTTTTCATCTTTCGTCCTCTCATTAAGGCCCAGCTGACATGAAGTCAGCCGTGAACCATTGCAAGCAGACAGCTCGGTGCCTGTGAGTGCAGTCATGAGGTTGTATGGTCATCACTGCCGTCGGGGTCCAGGACAGGCGTATTTCCCACAGCCTGGAGCCCTGCCCCGCCGCCCCTCCTCCCAGCCTGTGCGGCCGGGTCTGCTCGCAGCTGCGGTTTCCTTGGCTGGCGCAGGGTTCTTCTGCGTGGCCTGGCGCTGTGCTGGGGCTGCTGGGGTTCCCCCGCGCCGCAGACCTCATTCCTCGTGGGGGAGGGGTACCCCCTGGGGGGGGCCCCATTGTCTTTGTTTTCCTCTTATCCCCCAGCGAGCAGCGGATTCCCTGATTCTCTGCACCTGGGGCAGCCATGGTCGGAGCTGCCCGGCTGGCGGGCCGACTGCTTGTTTGGGTTCCTGTTCCCAGGACCTGTGGAGCTGCTGAGTCACAGGCTCAGTCTCTTGCACTTTTTGAGCATCCCAAACCTCAGAGTCAGGCCAGCCCCAAGCCTGGGGTAGGAGCTGGGCCCTGGCGGCGGCCCCGGGCCTGCCCTGCCACCGCCTTGGGAGCCGGCTCCCGGCCACAGCGACCAGCGTCCCCTGGCACCTGAGCGCTGGTGGCGCCCAGGCCGGCGAGCGGAGCAGGACCCGCCGGATGGACAGCCGGGCTGGGCTCCCTGCCGCAACGGGGCCTCGTCTCCCCTTCCACGGCCCCAGAGGTTCACGTCCGGCCACTTTCCCTGTGCCTCCGAGTCCTCGGCCCTCGCCGGTCCTGCGGGCTCTGCCGGGCCTCCCTCGCCCTCCGTCTTCACGGGCGATTGCCCGGCATTTACCGTTTATCCGCACAGTGTTTGGGCCCGGCAGCGCACTGGGGCCGGGACAGGTCTCGGCTCCCCCCTACCCGCCCTCCAGGCGGACTCCTTTGGTATCGTCCCCTTCTGAGATAAGGAAAGTGAGGCACAGAGGGCTCCCTACCAAGCCCAAGGGCACGCAGGTTTCTGTGGCTGCTGGACTCTCTCCACTTTCGGGGTGAGTTCCAGGTCCTCCCCAGGCAACGTGACCCCCCGCCCGAGTTCCCCAACTCCTGGCTCAGGCCAGCAAAGCTCGGTTCCCTCCTGCCTTCCCTAGGAGTAGTGCTGACAGTGAACTCAGAAAGGCTCATTTACATATCCTACCAGGTTGTTTTAAGATTTTATTGACGTTGTGGGTAAAGTTGCCTAGAACGTTTAACAGGCCCATCCTGCCCCACCCCCTCCTTGCCCCTCTGCTAGATCGTGAACTTCAGAAAGGGAGTGTGTTTAGCCACCTGTCTCCCCCCAACCTGAACAACACCGGCCTCGCCAGGGCGGGTGCTGCCTGGCAGCCGTCGGTGGGACGGGCTTGCCAGAACGGGGTCCCGCTGGCTCTCGCGGGTGGCCGCTCACGGTGCTCCTGCCGGCAAGTGCCACCACCACCCAGTCCCCAGGTGACATTTTGTAACTGCAGGTGCGTGATGTGACTTGGTTTTGCAGTGTTCAGACGTTCACGTGCCAGTCCCCCGACATCTGACATTCAGCTTCCCCAGGCCACGGTTAGTGGAAACTGGATTGTGTCTTAGGTGCTCGTGTCGGAAACACGTACTTCTGAGTGAGGTGGCGGCGGGCGGCCAGGACCCCATCGGCAGCCCCTGTGTCGCGCTCGTGGCTCGTGGGGGCCGGGCCTCGACAGACGCGCAGTCCTCACAGGTCTGAAGGCCGGAGCCCGAGCCCCGCCCACGCCTGCCGCGGGCCCCTGTGAGCCAGACCATCGCATGCATCAGTCCCTGTGCCGCCCCCCCGGTGGCCGCCGTGGCAGACTTCACCACGGGGCTGTCTTTGGGTCCGTCCCCAGCCATCCAGAGAGCTGCAATGGCCCCAAACAGCTCCGCCCCTCGGAAAGGGGCACCCTGCTTCCTGGCCGGCTGAGCAGACTGAGGGGTCAAGAACCTGCAGAATCTCACCCAGCAACCTCGGACTCCAGACTCCACCCTGGAGGAACCCCAGAGCCCTGCTGGGAGCAAAAGTGGCTCGCTGCCCTGACCTTCATCCTCGCCGTGCCCGGGCACCTGCGGGCTGAGCAGACCAGAAGCGGCACGGTCACTCCCCGCGGTGGACTCTGAGGTCTGGGCGCCACGGCCCAGGGGCCCCCGCGCTCCTGGCTGGGCGCCACGGCCCAGGGGCCCCCGCGCTCCTGGCTGGGACTCCCTTTGCAAGCGACGGAAATCCACTCTGGAGCCTGCAGGCCAGAAAGAGAAAAAGCCAGGGGAGTTTCCTGAAGTTTCTCACCTGGCACTGTGAGAACAAGGATGCGTCTCTCCGCCTGTTCCCGTCCGTCAGGGCCAGGGCTCCAGCCTCTGCTCTCACCCCAGGGGAAGGGGCTCGGGCCCACCCATGTGTCCAGCCGCCCAGAGCACCCAGGTCCACGCTGGGCCATGGGCACCAGAGAGGCCCCAACCCAGGGTCCACCTCGTGGTCTGCAGCTGCCCTCTCTGCCCCACCGCCCTCTCCAGCACAGAGCCTGCCGGGAGACAGGCCCTGTCCCCAGAGACAGCCGTGACCCCACAGTGTCCAGGGCCCTGGCCCGGCCAGCCTTGGTCAGTGAGGCTGGCCGCACGGACCCCCTGCCAGCGTACGCCCTGTGCAGGAGTGTGGTGTGCTGGGCTCTGCCGGCACCCGCCCCCTGGCCACCTCTTTCACCTCGCCAGTGACAGGGTGATGGCGCCAGTAACAGGGTGATGGCAGCGGCTGGGGACGCGGGGCGGGTCTGCCGCCGAGAGCCCCAAGGGAGAGTGCTCATCCCGCGAAGTGCCTGGGGGCAAGAGGTGTGTTGAACCGGCCCTGTGCCCAGTGCCCGGAGGGCCCGGCTTAGGAAGGTGCCCAGGAACCCATGGTCAGCCCGTGCCAGCTGCCTCTCCTGCATCCGCCCTGCGCTTGAGTGATGCGCCCGGCACCCACCGGCCTGGGAGCACTGGGGGTCAGGCGCCCAGAGTGCTGCTCGTGCGTACACTCACAGGCCGACCCCCCACCCGCACCCTCCGCCCCCTGCCGGGCACTGGCCTGTGGGTCCTTGCTCCGGGTGCCCCCCATGCTGTCACCAACGGTTCGGAGGGCTGGGTGCCGGGCCCCTTGGTCCTCGTCCTGGTCCGGGCGCAGGGGCGGGGCCCTGCTCCCCGGGGCTGTGGGGCACGTTTCAGGGCCCTGACGAGCCCATGCTCGGAGACCAGGAGGACTCCCAGCCAGCGGGCCGAGCCTCCGCCCTGCGGACCCCCGCCTCGGTGTTGTGGTCCAAAATGGAAGCGTGAAATTCACATCTCGGCCGTTCCCAGGTAGAGGACAGCAGAGCTCGCCCTCCGGGCCTGTCTCCACCGACCGCGAGACGTTTCCTTCCCGCAGAGCCGAAACCCCATGCCCACGGAGCCCCTGCTCCGCTCCGCCTGCCTCTGTCCCCAGAGTCTGGCCGTTCAGATACTGGAGGAGCAGAAGCTGCCGCAGCTTCCCTTTGGCGACCAGCCCGCTCCTTGGCCTCTAGCTCACCCACGCAGAACCGCAGACAGGGCTTCCTGCCTCCTCGAGCCGTGATGGCCCAGGTGTGGCGGGAGCACGTCTCGCTGCAGTGGGCGTGGGTCAGGCGCGTCGCCCTGGCCCTGCCTCCACCTCTGGAAGGGGGGCTCGGCACGCCCGCCCGCCACGGAGTTCTCCGACGTGGTGGGCGCGTGCTTGCAGGGCACGGTCTTCCCAGCCTGACTTGTGCTTCCCGGTCTCTTCCAGGCGGGGTCTGCTCCCGAAGGAGACATCATGGCGTCCATGCTGCTTACCCGGCGGGTGGCCTGCAGCCTGCGGCACAAGTACTGCCCGCTCGTGCCCGGTAAGTCGGGCCATGAGGACGCCGGTCTTCGCGGAGGACGAGCCAGCGGGCACGCAGGGCTGGACGCCCTCGGGGGTAAAGGGACTGGCCAGCCAGCAACCAGGGCCCGTCCACGGCCCCTCATCCCTGTCCCCTGCAGCAAACCCTCCCCCGCCACCGCGTCCCCGGGTGGACAGCCGAGTGGGCAGGGCGCCGGTCCCAGCAGCCAGGAGGGCCGGGCGGCCCCTCAGCGAGGCAGGGACACGGGAAACACGGAGTAGAGATGCTGCCGGCGCCCCCGCCACATCAGCCCAGCCGCAGCCGTGTCAGGGCGCAGGACAGGAGGACGTCCCGGCCCCGCCCCGCCCCCACGCTAGCCGGCCAGCAGCACAGCTCTCTGCTGCCCCGTCTCTCCCGAGGCGCCCAGCCCTCTCTGCCTCTCCACTGGCAGACGGGAGGCAGCCCGGCCAGGTGACCTCATGTCCGCCCGGCACCGCCCTCCCAGTGGTCCTACCGGCGAGAAAGCGGCTCAGAGAAGTCAAGTCATTCTCCCAAAGTCGCACAGCCTGGCAAGTCAGTCTGGCTCTAAATGCTTCTCCCCCTTGCCTCCAGGCGCCCTGGGAGAAAGGGGCTAGCCCCGGCACCCCCACAGTGCCTGAGCCCCCGGCGGGCCCCCAGGCCCGCAGAGCCCCCTGCCGTCTGAAGACCAGTGGCTGGCCAGGCCCTGGCTTTGCAAGCTGAGTGCCGGCGTGTCCACCAGGATGGGGTGTCTCCTGTCCCGGGACTCAGCAGGTTTTCATGGGGAGCGATTTTCAGTGTCCGGAGAAGCCGCAGCGACAGCACAGAGAGAGGCCGGGCCCACCCCCCCCCATCCCCCATCCCCTAACACTGCCGAGTGCTCTTGTCACAGCTCCGACATGGCCTTGGGACGTTTGTCTTAAAACCAGGCTGCTGTTCGGGTTCCACCGCCTTGTGCCTCAACGCTGCTACCTGTCCCGGCCCAGAGCCCAGAGCAGCTCCCGCGGGCTCGGTGGCCATGTCTCCTTGGTCTCCTCTGGTCTGTGACGGTTTCTGTTTCCCCTGACCTTGTAGCCTCAAGGGCTTATTAGGCGGTTTTGAGGGTTTGTTTTGCTTAACTGTAAGAGAAGTGTATTCATGCTTGCCCGGAATTATGTTAAAAATAAACCAAAACTGGAACGATGCAGGTAGGAGGGAGAAGATGCCTCATCCCGTGCTGGTCGGGTTGAGCACTTGCTGGGTGGGGGGACACAGAGAAGAGAGTGTGGCTCCCGGGGCTCCAGCCACAAGGCGCTCGGGTGCCACCTTTGAAGGTCATTCTCAAGGGCACCTGAACTTCCCCAGAGACAACACAAGAGAACGGTGGGTGGAGACCACAGGGTTAGGCTTGGGCCTCACCACGGGCAGGCGCCTCCATTCTGGAAAGCGAGGTGATGAGAGTTCTTCCCGCTTCCCCCCTGGTTTCTTGTGCAGAAAGAAGAGGTGCTTGGGAAAGCGCTTTGTTTCTTTGTATTTATTTTTTTACTTCTATGTTTTGACATCCCTGCAGTAAGAGGGGTGGGACCTGGCCCGCCTGCCAGCTCGGAAACTGTAGCTGCCCAGGGGCTCTGAGCCCTGCGTTTCTAGACGGGAGCGGATTCTTCTGGCCACTCGTGCTAGATTCACAGTCACGTTTTTTTCTTTTCTTTTGGCTGATCGATGTGACAGATCTAGCAGAATGTATAGTTTTAAAATACGGCCAGGCGCTGTTGGCAGAGCTGCAGGGATGGGCGCCCTCTTGCCGCGGGCAGTGGAGTGGAGGAGTGGCTTGAATGACAGGAGAGAGAGTTCACTGATCACCCGTTTCGTCCTCACCAAGGCCTCAGACAGGGGAGACGGAGACGCAGAGAAATGAACTTACTCAGAGACTGGAGGAGCAAGCGTTGAGCCTGTCTGCACCCAGGCTGCACCCTTAGCTAGTGTGCTGGTTACCTGCTGCCGTGTATCAAAGACCCCGACTTAGCAGCTCGAAGTCACATGTTTCTTATCTCACAGTCCCTGTGGGTTGGCTATGTAGAGCAGGCACCGGTTCCTGCATGAGGGTGCAGCTGAGCTGTAGCTGGGGAACGGTCTCATCTAAAGCCTGGGGACTGTTGGGGGGCCAGCTTCCAGGCGGCTGAAGTCGGTGCCCATGGGCACTGCTCCCCAAATGGCAGCCGCTTCCTGGGGGTGCAGGGAGCAGGAGGGCATCCACGTCAGAAGCCAGAGCCACCACACCCACGGGGGTTGCTCGGGCCACCGTGACACCAGCGATGATGAGAGCGTTGGCCCGAGACCGGGTTCTCATTGCACTCTGTCATGCAAAAACAGACACATATACTCTCAGGCAGGTAAATGGGGCCCGGAGACTGGGACAGAGGCAGCAAGCACGGCTCTCGGGGCGGAGTCAGACACGGTTTTCCCTCCCATTGTGGCTTGTTGATATTTTCCCCAATGAGCCTGTTATCAAACAGTAAATGGGGTGAACAGTGGTGGGGGAGATAAGATTTGTTTGAAGGAAAAACCAAGCAAACAACTCCGGCTGAACTTGACCTTGACTTTGGCCAGCTCAGATGGGCCCTGGCTGTTTGGGGAGATGACATTCCTTTATTACTCTCAGTGTAAAGATCAAGAGGACGTTGATAAGGTTCGATGGCTGTCTTTACCGTTCGGGGTTAAACATTGACTTCGGGCGGGCGTGACCGCCGGGGTGGCAGCGTGGTCTTCAGACCCAGGTGCGGGCTGCCGTCACGCCGTGCCTGGTCTGCCGTCAGGGCCTCCCCCTTCCGGGCACGCTGCTCTTGGAGGAGGAAAACACCTCGTGCAATACTAATTCCAGCTTTGCTTGTTGTGCTCCTGACGGTGATTTGCCCGGAGGGGAAGCAGGTGGTTTTGCTGCAACGGTTTCATTTCAAAACCCCACTCTGGATGAGACGAGAGCGCCTCAGTCATAACCGCAGAATCTGAGGAGGGAGACGGGCACGCCTCCAGCATGGCCACGGACCAGCTCGTGACCGTGGGCCAGTGGATGGACACTCCGAGTCTCCCCGGGCCTCTGTGCGTCGCGGTGTTCTCCTGCCTCAGGGTCGTGGGCGCTCGGCAGGTCAGCCGCGCAAAGGGCCCAGCACAGCGTCCGGGCTGTTCCTCGCACGCGTTTCGTGAATGGACACGTGCTCAGGTGACTTCACCCAAGGGATTCCAGAAAGAGTTGCCCTGACACCCAAGTTTGGTTCTCTTCCCTCGTAGCTTATTGCTCCATGCACTCAGTACGGGGATATTTGTTGTGTTAGAATCTGGTTATTTTCCGCTACAAACTGAGATATATTGATAGGGCCACTACATTCCAGCTCTGACTCTGCCCCTCCCTAGCTCTCTGACCTTGAGAAGGTCACCTCACCTCTCTGACCCTCATCTGTAAAATGGGAACATCAGATCATCTCACAGGAGAGCTGTGGACTGATTAAAACAGCGAGTGCTGGCCTCCCTCAGGCCTCCTAGCACACAGCAGGTGCCCGGCATACAGCTCACTCCCCATTTTCCTTTTCCCGACGGCCCAGTCACCAACAATCTCGAGCTCTGGTTTCCAGGCTCTCTGCTCGGCGGTCTCGGCCCCATCCATCCACACCCCGAAGACTTGGCTCGAGGCTGGAGCCCATGCAGTTCTCGAAACAGTCCTGTCTGCCTGGCACCTGCCCGGCACCCCCAAAGGCTGGGATCGCCCCTGCTCCAGCGCCTCTCCCCACCCAGCTCCCAGTCATAACCCAGGTTCCACATGATCCCTCACGCTCCAGCCATCCCCACTTTCAGCTGCCGTCATTGCTCCGCCTCCATTCCTGACATCCTACTTGGCAATTCCCAAGCACTCTGGTCTCTCCAAAGTGAGGGTAGTGCATTTTCGGGAGGACAGAGGGAGACTTGTGTGCCTTCATTGAAAACAGCTTGCTAATTTCAAATTTTTCACGTTCCCCCTTTGCGGAAACGAGACGAGATAAGCACCGGTTGAGAGCTATTTTTATCCAGAAATGCTTCCCTGTTTTATGCAGGTCTAGTTGGAATGGGTCTCAACCGGTAGCCCTGAGCTCTGGCCAAGGAAGAGAGAAACAGTTTAGTGTAAAACAACGTCATCAGCATGTTCCCAGCAGCATATTCTGCTAGAGGAATAAGCTCTTTAGAAATTCCTTTTTCACTTCAGGATCAAACAGAAGACAATAAGGGCTGGTTGCTTCATGCCTTAAAATATGGGCAGCCTTAAAATATATGGCTATTATGTACAAAGGACTATTCTTTGTTACATAATTAATTCAGAAACCTTTGGTAGCCAAAGCTCGTATGGGAAATTGAGATTGAATTTGTTTTCTAGATACGATGACTTTGTGTAGTTTGGCAAGGGTGTGTGTGTGTGTGTGTGTGTGTGTGTGTGTTGAGAGGAAGAGAGAATGGGGAAGAGAGGGGAAAACCTAGCAGTTTTTTTCACCTTCTGAATTTAGTTTCCTCGCCTGTGTGATAGAAACACGAATAACTACCCCCAGGGCTGCAGCAGGATGAAGGGGATTATGTTTAGCGTTTCTGTAAAGCATCTAGCGAGTTCCCACTCAGGCAATTAGGGCCAACAAGGAAAAGTTGCCGCCACCATTTAGCAGCCACCACGAACACGTGCAGAAGATGAAAGGCGGAGCAGGACACCAAAGTCAGGGTCGGGACTGGCTGCAGCGCTTCTCCCTCAGGCTGGACCCGGCAGGAGTCCGTCGGCCTTGGGGTTGAGCCCCCCTTCATGTCTCAGCAACACACTGAGCCCCAAAGCCTCCGGGGTGACCCTGGGACACTCCCTTTCTAAGGTCACGCCCACATCAGAAATGTGAAATGAGTTTCCAACAAATCATTTGAAGCCAAAACCTTTTTTAACTTCCATGGTGGAGACATTGATTAGTTCCCTTCCCCCACCCGCCCCTGGTAGGGGGGGATGGTGGGAAGGGTAAGGGGAGTTTGGCTGGTGCAGCTGGGGAGCTGCTGCAAGCAGGTGAGGCTGGGGGCTCACCGTCCTACACTCACAAGACATCCCCACCCCCGGCAGAGGCTGACCCGCCCCAGATGCCAGCCAGGCCAGGATGCTCCGCTCTGTGTGTGCACGTGGTTCTCGATTCGGTCCTTACACCTCGGCTCCTCCTGTCCCCTGACCTTCCCCAGGCTGGCGCCTTGTCACTTCCCGCGGGCAGGAGGGCTCAAGACTTCCACCGCGGAAATATGAAGGGATGCCCAGTGTCCAGTTGTCCATGGAGAGCTTGGATGTGCCGGGTTCTGGTTAGCTGCCGCCGCTGTTGCACATTCAGGTTTCTTGTTACAGATGCCAGTTTTGTTGTTTCTGAGGTGACAATGGTTTCCAAGACTGTATATAGCTTAGCGGTATATGATTTTCAGGTGCTGTTGCCACACCTGTAGCCCTCCACCCCAGTCCACTGCTGTGCACCCTCATGCTCTCCCACCGGTCGCCTCGGCCTGCAGGTTTCTAGCGTTTGTGATTAGTTTTGCTCTGTCTGACCCTTTGCTTTGTTTCTCTAAACCCCACACGTAAGTGACACCATCTGTTCATTGTCTTTCTCTTTCTGAAGCATCTCCCCTCCAGTTCCATCCGTGCTGTCTGCTCATCTTTTTATAGCTAAATAGTATTCCCTTGTGTCTACATCACATCTTCCTGGTCCACAAATCTGCCGCTGGACACTTAGGTCGTTCCCATGGCTTGGCAATTATAAAGAGTGCTGAGGTAGACACAGGAGGCCAAGCTAGCCTTTGGATTCGTGTTTTTGCATTCTTTGGGTAGTTATGGATATCTTTAACCTACATCTTTGTGTGTTCTTGTGGTTTTCTTAGGATGAATCCTGAATGAGGAGAGTGCCCAGTCAAAGCCCTGCCAAGCTGGCACCAGCGGTGCTCACACCACCGCTCCAGAATTTCTCCCACTTTGCCAGCACTGGCCTTGCTGGTGTTCAAACCTGCAGCATCCGGTGGTGCCCGGGTCTGGCCAGACCTGTGTTCTGGGATCTGGCTGGGTAGGGCCAAGCTCTGGCGCTGTCTCAGCTAAGGACAGGGACTTCACATCTTTGTTTTCTGCAGGACCCAGACCCATCAGCCAAGCCGCAGCCAAGGTCGACGTTGAATTTGATTATGATGGGCCACTGATGAAGACGGAAGTGCCAGGGCCCAGATCAAGGGTGAGTGGAGCACAGCTGCGTGGAGGGTTTGGAAAGAGCCAGTGGGTCTGAGAAGAGAGGATATAACTGAGCTTAGGGGCTTGCGTTCTTGGCTGCCTTCAGAGAGCTCACTAGAGATTCGGGACGTCTGCACAGGAAGTCACGGAAGGCTTCCCAGAGGAGGTGTCTCAGCTGCCACTGTATGGCTGCCTAGGGGTCACCACACCTTGGCAGCTTATGCTCATCATGCAGCGTGAGCTGGGAGGGAGGGTAGGCAGTTCTCACAGGCCTGGGGAGTGCGTGGCTGATCTAAGCTAGGTTCACGTGGGACACAGTGGTGGCCTGGCCCTGCCCATGTATCTCACGTTCTGCAGCACTGGACTGGGGGTTGCGCTCAAGGAGATGGCAGAGGGCACCATGCTCTGCCGTCAGTCTGCGTCTCTGAGGGCCAAGGCTCCACCCTGGCCCATCATTACTCCCCCTCACTCTGTTGCCCAAATCAAACCACATGGCTTCCTTTGAGTCCAGAGTCAAGGGCTGGGGCAGACCATCCCACTGCTGTGCAAGGACAGCAACACTGGGTGGCACAGGGCGTGGACAGCAATGCCCTTGAGCTTGACCTTGAGGTCCAAAAGAGAGATTCGCCAGAGGAGTCACTGCCCTAGGCACAGGAGACAGTGGGTGCAAAGGTGTGCAGGGTGACATCGGGGACACTGAACCCTGGGGCAGATGCAGCATGTGAGGGGAAGAGGCACAGGCCAGTCTGACGAGGCGGATTGGGGTGTCTCAAAAATGCTGCGAAACCTTCCTCTGGCACCTCCTGGAAGGCTGACCGAACTTGAACTTGACTCTGTGTTGTGCTATCAGTGCCATTTTCCATGCATCTAAAAAACAAAAGCGTGGACCTTGCTAATACAAATGCATTTTTTTCTTTGCACGTTTTACCCCCAGTACCGCATGTAGCGTCAGAGACTTCCTTTGTCATCGCAACTATTTTATAAACGCAGAAACCTTTGTGCTGAGAAACACGGTTGTATACAGTGGATAGTTTGCTCACAAAAGGAGAGATATTTTTCAGGAATATTTCTTGAGGGAAAGATTTAATTTAATAACAAGCTACTCGGTATAATTTTTCATATTCTTGTCATTAATCTTGTTTTGTATTTTTACGTGGAAATAGGTAGTTTATGACACAAATGGCTAAAGTTTATTTTATGTTGAATTATTTTTAGAGATGAAATCTTTCTCACATTAACTCCACTAGTTTATAATTCCCAGCTTGTACATAGATTTGCACAAATGATTTATGGTGTTTGTACTAAAATTATAAATAGTTCTATAAGATGCAAATGAACATTTTCAGTTGATTTTCTCTTCCTAGTGGAATACTAAGTCCTTTTTTCTGCTTTTATGGACACTAGATATCAGCTTACATTTTTTTGTTGAATAATTTAATTTATTTTAGTCATTTTTTTGTTAAATATTTTATTCTTTTATCTTCCCAAGTGTCTAAATATTGGTTAAATATTTTAGTTTACTTTATTACTTTCCAGTCTGTTGTACTGGTGGTTTAACCAGCAACGCTGGTTTCCTGTCTGTTTATACTAAGCAACTTAAAAATATTTATAATATTGTTGACTTGCTAACTTCTTTTTTTTTTAAAACTTATTTATTTATGCATACAAGCACTGGGGTACAGGCCAGAGGTGTGGGGGTGGGGGTGAGAGGATTCACCCCAGAGAGCAGGGAGCAGAACAGGCAGATCAACGGAAGTACACTGCTGAGGGGAGCAGCAGGTAAGGCAGGAGAGATTTGCTGTGCCATGTGGGTCCCCTCCCTAGCCGGCAGCAGGGATCGAACTTGTGCTGCAGTGGCTGCGGTTTGCTTCATGGTGCGTTGCTTAACCCACTGTGCTACCAGGGAGGCCCATGACTTGCTAACTTCTAAGTTATCATCATGAGGGGGAAGCCTCAAGACTTTGGGGGGCCTTGAAGAGTCCAAGCTCCTTTGGCAAGAGCGTATCCTCGCTAAGATGCTTTTGTTCTTCTCGCCTGCAGGAGTTAATGAAACAGCTGAATATCATTCAGGTGAGTGGGACAGGCCAACATTCCTGCCATCCTTCTCATTTACAATTCAGCCGCAGGACACGGATGCTTAATCTGCACTCTTTATTTTTTATATATATTTTATTTTTAAAAATATATAGATTTATTACATCATCCTTCATATCTGTACAATGTATGATTTCCCTGTGAAATTCCCACCACTGATTCACCCGTGCAACACCACCAGAGTCCCTTGATGCACTGTCGCTTTAAAAAAAAAAGCAGCTAACTTTTTTTAATTTATATGTATTTGACATCAATTGTAATCCCCATGTATTCCCCATCCCCATATCACCAGTGCACCATCACCTCAGTCCCCCGTGCTCCCGTGTGCCCTCAACCCTCCCCCTCTTCCCTCCCCACCAAGTGTCCCCAATTTGTCTTTTCATTTTTGTTTTTTGTGTCTTTATTGTTATTATTATTATTGTTCTCATTCCTTTCCTTGATCCTTCTTTAGTTCCCTTATAGTCCTCCTAGGGGAGGAACCTTCTGGTATTTTTCTTTTGCCTTCTGACTTACTTCCATCCATGTTCCTATGAATGAGTCTAGTTTTTCATTTCTGATTGCTGAATAGTATTCCGTTGTGTCTATGTACCACAGCTTCCCGATCCACTCATCTGTTTTTGGGCATTTAGGTTGTTTCCAGGTCTTCCCTATTGTAAAGAGTGCTGCTATAAACATAGGAGTGCAGGTATTCTTTTGAATTAGTGTATTTGTGTCTTTTGGGTATATCCCTAGGAGTGGGATTGCTGGATCCTATGGAGGCTCCATCCTTAGTAGACTGAGGGACCGCCATACTGCTTTCCAGAACTTTTGTTCTGAACCTTTGTTTCCTAATTTCCCCTGTGATCTCTCCTTTGACTCCTTGGTTATCTGTGCTGCTTAATTTCAACATTTTTGTAAACTGCTAGCAATTCGTCCTAGCAATAACTGCTAGCAATAAGTCCTAATTTCCTTCCATTGTGGGTGGAAAACACAGTGTCATTTCAATCCTTTCAAACTGACTGACTCTGTTTCATGGTCTCAGATGCGCCGTGTCCTGGCAAGGAACGTGACCCTTGCTGGGTCGTGTCCTGCACATGTCGGTGAGGTGCGCGGCTCAGGGTGTCCCTCAGTTCCGTTGCCTCGTTAACCTTCTGCCTAGTTCCTGTCCATCTGAGCACCAAGTCCAGAAGTCTCCAGCTATTCTTGTAGAACGGTTTCTCCCACCAGCGCTGTCGGCGTTCGTTTGCTCGCCTTCGGGGTGTGGGGCCGGGGGCTCCAGCGCTTTCGGTTGTTGAGTCTTCTTGGCGGGCTGACCCTTTAGTGCTCTTCGCACGGCCCATGCGGTGGCCTTTCTTAGGGTCTGTTTTGCCTGTAAGAGTATCAGCTCCCTCAGCCTCCTTCTGGTTGCGTGTGAGTCATATCTTTTTCCATTCTTCACTTCCGACCTATTTCTACCTTGAATTTGTGTGTCTCGTGGAGAGAGCATCTGGATGGATCTTTTCGTCCAACCTGACAGTTTCTGATTCTCACAGTTCATGTTATTATTGAAATGGTTTGATAGACAGATAGACAGAAATAGATACAGACATAGGTATGTCTTCCAATGTCCTTTTTCTGCTCTCTGTGTCTAGTATTATTTTTATTCTTTTGTTCCTCTATTTTGTTTGGTTTTCCTTTCTTTGATATTATTAAATATCTTCCCCAGTAGCTGGTTTGAGGTGTGCCATATACACCTCATCACACTACTTTAGATTTACATCTCAACCTCTTAATGCAACATATCAAACACTTACGGGAACATTCATAAAATACGACCCACAAATTAAGAATCTGTCACCAAGAAAACCACCCATGTCACGGCCCCCGGGTCGCAAAGGACCTCATCGCCGCCATCAGCCAGGTGGTTTCCAGGAGCCCAGAGAATGGGCGGGGGTGGTCCTGGCAGGGGAGACCCTGGGCCTGCAGCCAGCCTGACCCTCCTCTCTTCCTTCCCCCAGAACGCGGAGGCCGTGCATTTCTTCTGCAATTACGAAGAGAGCCGAGGCAATTACCTGGTTGATGTGGACGGCAATCGGATGCTGGATCTCTACTCCCAGATCTCCTCTGTCCCCATAGGTAAGAGCTGGACCATCAGTCCTCAACCGTGGCCGTCCTCTTCACTGTGCCTGTCTAGGCTTCGGGTACTTCTCCCTCAGCATCCAGGGCTATGGCCCCCTCTCCCTTGAGGGCAGAGAAAAGGAACGAGTCTTTCTCAGTAGGCCTATTGCTAGGGACGTTATATGTCTTCTCTGGTTTCCTTCCTCCGCACCCTGAGAGGGAAGTATCTGACAGTGCACCCTTTTTTTGGGTTTTTTGTTAAGCTGGTGAGAGACTTTTTTTAAAAAGATTTATTTATTTATGCACACAAGAGCTGGGGTACAGGCCAGAGTTGTGGGAGGTGAGAGGAGTCACCAGAGACAGAGCAGGGAGCAGAACTGCAAGCAGATCGACTGAAACACACTGCTGAGGGGAGCAGCGGGAGGCAGGAGAGGTCTGCTGCGCCCTGTGGGGCCCCTCCCTGGCCAGGGATCGAACTTGCATTGCTGTGCCGCGGATGCTTCACAGTGTGGCGCTCAACCCGCTGCACCCCCAGGGAGGCCCAGTGCACCCGTTTTGTAGACAGACCAGCAAAACTTGGAGAGGCCAGCAGCTGGTGGAGGAGGCCCAGCCAGGCGTGAGCCAGGTCTGTGCGGCACTGTCCAGAGCAGCCATCTTGGGTCGGATTTCCTGGATGAGGAGCCTGAGGCAGGGATTCCATGCAAGGAGGGAGACCTCTCAGAAAAGAGGCAGCAGGGGGTGAGGTCCCAGCAGAGACCAGCCACAGCCTGTCCTCTGAGCGGGAGGCTCTAGAGTGTGGTTTACATCCCAGAGTTGGTTCTGGACTGAAGCAAAGGGTTGGCCTTTTGTCCCCGGCCCCGTCAGCTGCCAGATGAGAAGACAAATGTGTCATCTCTTAGACAAAGCAGTTTCCATTCTCCAGGAGCAATTTTCCAGAAACAGCAGATGCCGTTTCCAGCAGATGCCCCACCCCAGCAGCTGGGAGAGGGTGGCCTGTGCAGGACAGTGACCAGGTGGGGCACCAACAGCACCTGCTGCCCCCCGGCCACACAGCTGGGCACTGCGGGGGGTGCAGTGGAGGGTGGACTGACAGGGCAGGCGGAAATGCAGGTAGTGCCTCTTGGCAGCCTGGGCACTGTCTCTCTGGCTGGTGGACTCCAAGCAGCTGTCTGGGGAAGCTTGTCCCTTTCAAGCCAATGCCAGGACATCCTGTGCCCCTCGGCCCTCCCCCCACCGCCCTCTCAGCAGCCTGGGCCTTCCCCCTGCGACCCCGTCAGGTCTCACCTCTCCTCTGGCTCCCCCAACCCAGTCCCTCCAAACGATGTATTTCCCACTAGATGGTAAGCAGATGACTCGTCCATTTGGGGACGTCCATCGGGCAGAAACGCTTTGCCCTTCGAGGGCCTCGCTGAGCCCGCCCGTGTTCTGTGTGGGAGTGGGAGGACCGGATCCCCCCGCAGCCTGGGTTCAAAGCTGGCTCCTGCGGGTACCAGCCAGGGGCTGTGGGCCGCCCCTCCATGCCCACAGGGCTCGGCCGACCTGCAGGGCTGGCAGTGCAGGGCGGCCAGTGGTGACCAGCGGCCACTACTAGAAGACTAGAAGCTCTGTCTCCGGCCACCTCTTCTCCTCCACCTGCAGTCTTGGAGATGACCTTTAAGCAAATACTCGCTGGGATTTCACTTCACGCCTGGGCGCTGCATGTTGTCTCAGGCAGTGCCGACGACATCCTTTAGCACCAAAGCTGGCCGGGAGTGGGGAGAGGGAAATCAAGAGGCGCAGGTTTCTCCCAGGGTGGACAGGAGCCCCTGGCCTGGACCCATAAAGCTGTTTCCCAGAGCGCAGCCTCCTGCACAGGGGGTCCTGCACAGGGGTCCCCCGAGAGGGCTTCTCGTGTCAGAGGGCCAGGCGTGGCCTTGCCGCCACTGAGACAGTCTGCCTCTCGGGTTTAACGTGACTTCCCTGGAGCGGGCTTATCTCCTGAGGCAGACGAGCCGCAGACACCCAGGCAGTGAGCTGGGCAGGCGGGCAGCAAGTCCTCTGACCAGGGAAGCCGGAAAGCCGCAGGGCGCTCCTCCCAGGCAGCGATGCTCTCCGCCTGCACCACGCTTTGGGGCCGGCCAGAGTGGGATGAGGGTGAGGCCCCCTCGGCCGCCTACCACCTCCCCCGTCCGTCCTGCTGGCAGCAGCCCAGGGAAACCACAGGCCTTTGCAGTCTCCTTCACGCCGAGTGACTGGATCAGGAGACAGTCTCTGGGGCGACGCGGAGGCTCTAATCCCGGCCCAGCTTACGGGGGAGCCTGTGAACAGACCCAGGCTCAGAGCCTTGGACCGACTGGAAAGCCTCTTCAAATGCATTTAAATTAAAAAGTGAATGGGGCCAAGGCAGGCATGAGGGGGGTCGAGATGCTCGTCGGGGCCACTTCTCTGAACCCCACTCCTGCTCCGAGGTTGGGCTCCGTCTTTTCCAGATACAACAGGCTTGCGTCCCGGCCCTGTTGCTCGCGTCCCACTCAGCTGACGTCCACTTAGCTAAACGCTCGGCCGCCGCCCTCAAGGGCCTTCCGCGCGGCCCCTGGCCTCAGTGCCTCCTCTCCTGGCCCTGTCCTGCGGGGGTGGCTGCGGGACTAACCGCCCACCCCAAGCAGGTGCCCCGCAGGCGGGAGTGCAGCCATCGAGCCCAAACCTTCTGTGGCCACGTGTCTCCTTCGAAATAGAAGCTTCTGGCTCTTGAGCATCTGCTAGTGCCGGACTTGCTGTTTCTTGTCTAGCCCTGCAGCAGCTGTCGGCTGCAGGTGGATGCTCGCGGCTCCAAGCCTCGGATGCGGCTGTCACGGCCCAGGCAGTGGCCTCTTTGCATCTCTGTGGGGGAAGCTCACACAGGAGCACCTGCTGAACTGAGCCCGCTCTTGGCACCCAGGCCCACCTGGAGGTCCCCGGCTAAGGGAGTGAGCAGAGGCACCAAGGCGGGGTGGGATGCAGGACTGCAGGCCGTACCCCTCACTCAGCCCCGAGCAATCGCCCGAGGTCCCATCTCCCAGTGAGCCCGGAGCTGGGGGAGCACACTTGTCTCGCTGCCCCTCCCAGCCCTGGTCCCAAGCTCCCTCTAACTTGCCTTCGCTGCCTCATCTGCCTGCCTGTCTAGTGCGGGGTCACCACCCGAACAAGCAGCAGAATCACCTGGAATACCCATTAAAGATTTCTGGTCTGTCTGTGGAGACCCTGAGTAGGGGAGCCTGGGGACCCCCGGGATGGATCCTTCTGTCTGCAAAGAGCAAACAGAGCCCTCGTTGAAGTGAGTTGCTGCCGGGGAAGGAAGTGGGGGCAGAGCCCGGGACCCCAGAGACACTGGTCTCTGATGCACTCTCCTCTCCCCAGGTTACAGCCATCCCGCCCTCATGAAGCTCGTGCAGCAGCCCCAGAACGCGGTGAGTCCGGGACACCACTGCCCTGGGGGCTGGCCACCGGGCTCCTCCGCGGCCCCCTCCGCGGCCCCCACACAGTCCCTTGGGCCAGGCCCGCGTCCGTGAAGACTTCCGAGCGCGCCTTGGGCTGGGCACGTGGGTCACCTGGGAGAGCAGAACCCGCGGAGGGAGGCGCGGGGCGGGCCACACACACCCGCACAGCTGCGGCCGCTAGTCTGCCGCGCGCTGCCGGTCCCATCGCAGACAGGAACAGGCCCAGGTGCTGCTGAGACAGGGCCCGGAGCTGGCTACGGGGCTCGGGGCAGGGAGGTGACGTTTGGAGAAGGTGCTTTGAGGCGATGGTGCCCCGCGCAGGGGGAAGAGAGCAGGAGGGAGGGCCCGAGCGGGCGGGGCCTCGAGCGGGCGGGGCCTCGGCCAGCAAGGGCGTGCATCGAGGGCGCAGTCTGCCTGGCATGGCGGGCTCTGAGCCGGTGGTTCGGTGGGGCCCTGCAGGGTCTCAGCAGCGTCTGTGCCTCCCCCACCCGAGGCCAGGAGCACCCGAAGGGGAAAGCTAGGGTCTGTGGGCACTGCCAGCCGTTGGGTGAGGCCCCGCTGGGAAGGCCGCAGCAGAGGCCTCGGGCTCTGGCGTGACTCTGATGGGGACACCGGGGCGCCCCACACCGCCCGGGGCGTCACCAGTCTCCCCCGGACCCCCTTGTTCCTCGACCTGTCCTAAGAATCCTCCCTGGAGGGCCCCCAGGAAACCATACCCTGGTCCGCGTGTGCGACGTCCCTCCCGCGCCGCCATCTCCGCCTCTCGCTCATCCCAGACCCCGCATAGCGGCTTTGAGTTCGCAGGTTCCGTTAGGGGTCTGTGGGCGCGGTCTGGCGTGCTCTGCAAGAACTCTGCTGGGGTCTCGGAGCTGAGAGGGCCCCGGGGCAGCGGCCCTCTGTCCTCTCCTCTCCGCCCTCTCCTGAGCCAGGCTCATCCTCCGAACCTCCGGACAACCTCCCTTCGCGACACTTAGTTACAGCCGCGGGGCATCTCGTGCAGGGTCCCGGGAGGAGGCGGGGCGCGGCGGCGGCTGCGGGGCCACAGCTGCCTTCCTGGGGTGTGCGTCGCTGAGACCCAGAGCCGTGCATCAGGACCAGCACCCACAAACGCCCCTCCCCCCGCGGTTACTGCTTCCCGGGCCAGATCAGGGAGCCCCATCCTCTGCTCCCCACGACCACACTCCCTGGCGCAGGGCTGCAGACCCCCTCGGGTCAGGGCCCGCTCAGAGGCTGCGGCCCCTGCATGTCCTCCCGCGGGGGGCTGCGGTGCACCGACCCCTGCCGAGAGCGGCCGAATGTCCTGGGGTCCCTGCACCCCCGCGGGCGCGGGCGGGACATGGGGTCGCTGGCTGTGGTGGGCCTGGGCGGCTTCAGCAGATGCCCCAGGCGGAGGGGCTCCTGGCCCGGGAGTGAGCGTTTGGGTCGCTCACCCCTCGCCCGCACAGACGGCGTGGGAGGGGGTGCGTGGGTCTTGCGCCAGACTCAGGGGGGCACCTTGTCCACGCGTGCTGCGGAGAGTGAGCCCAAGAGAGATGCAGGCAGGTGGGGGCAGGGCGGACCCCCAGCCTGAAGCCTGGAGGTGCAGGAGCGAGCTGAGCTGCCTCCGGCGGGTGCTGGCGACGGGAGCCCAGGAGCGGGCGCCTCCTGCGGGTGTCTGGCGCCCGTTGGCGGCGGCGCGGGCAGCTCGCTGCGGCTGTGTTTACTTTAGAAGTCGAGTTTTGTTTCAAAACGTTGTGCGGATCCCAGCTGCCTCGGCAGTTGGTGCTGAAAAAACGTGTCAACAAACATGTCACCCGCGTTTGCAGAGTCAGCTGCCTCCAGAGGCAGAAGGAGCGCACCGCACGTGGTCCAGGTTGAGCTCTGGTTTCTGGGGTGCCCTGCCCCCCACGCCCCTGCTTGGAGCCAGCCCTCTTCACACCCTCCTCCGCCCTGCCAGGCACCTTCCCGCTTGGTGGGAATCCCCAGCGTCACCCCCTCACTCCCGGGTCCATTCTCACCTCCTGCAAAGCACCCCGAGCTGTGCGCAAGAGCCTCCGCCGGGGCCACAGGGTGCGGTGATCCGCTCCAACCGCAGAGCCCCAGGCTTGCCGGGCCCTTCGCGGGTGTCTTAACGTCTGTCCACTCGCTGACTGTGGCTCAGCCTGTGTGCTGGGGCCTGGGCGGCGAGGGTGCTGCCTCGCGGGTCACCGTCCGGACCGCAGTCTGACCCCTCGGACCCTGCTCTGGCCCGGCTCAGACCCCACCAGGCCACGGTCTGCGCTGCGTGCTTCCGCAGGACAGGGCCGGGGCTCCTCAGACTGCGCCCTGGCTGACATCCTGGGCCCCAGATTCTTGGCCGGAGATGCTCTCAGGTGGCAGTTACAGCATCACTTTATGCGCCCGGGGAGCCTCCTGCCAGGTCGCTAGGGGCTCCTCCTTCCTCCTGTACCCCAGCCACACCCCCCAAAACTCCCACACAGTCGTTCTCATGGCGGCTGAAGACGGAGCCACATGCCAGGGATGCTCGTTTGGTCCCAGCTCCAGTTCTTATGTCCCTTCTGGGTCACCCACAATCACACAGGGTTAGGGGGTCACTGCGTGTGCAGGGTCACACCGCGGCCAGCAGTGTGCACAATCTGACACCACGGCGCCCTGGACGGCAGCGGGCAGCTGGCCCGGTCAGCAGAGGCACACGCCAGCCCTGTGGCCTCGGGCCCTCCCTGACCCGATGCCAGTCTCTCAGTGGCTCCGGAGAACGCCTGCCAAGTGTCCCACTTGGGAGTTCCCAAGTGGGGTCTCCGCTGGCCCCCAGAGACCAGAGAGGCTCAGCGACTCACCCTAGGCTGCACAGCCACTTGCCCCCGAGCCCATTCTCTGCCCACAGCTCCTTCAGGCTGCAGTATGGTTGCGAGAATTCTGGAAAGCTGTCCCCGTTTGATTCTGCTACCCAATGTCCCAGATAGTTCTGTTCTTACTGTCACGCTTTGTCGAGCAGGAACACCACCCCCACATCGTCCCTAGCCCCAGATAGGCAGCCAGGCTGCTGCCAGCCTGGCCGGCCCCTCTGCCAGCCAGCTCCCCTGACGCTGAGTGGCAATTCACTTCCACCCTGATCTCATGATGCGTTCAATTTCTTAGGGGCCCGTGAACACTGAGAGCCAAGAGGAAGTGCCCTCAGAGGCCCCCCCTGCAGGTCAGCCAAGGTCTCGGGGCTGTGCCAGCTGAGTTCCTACCAGCGTCAGCAGTTTGGGGCGGAGGCTGCCTGCAGTGCCTGGCTGAGGGTGTAATCCGAATTTAGCACACCTGAATTTCAGTTGTGGCTCTGCCCCCTTCCTGTCTGTGTGGCTTGGGGAAAGTTGCTTGACCTCTCTGGTCCTCGGGTCTTCCCACTGCTCATCCTCGTGGTCATAAAGCACAAGTACCAGCAGAGGAGTGAGCCCGCCTCACCTGCCCCAGCCGCCAGAGGCTGCTATCTGGCACAGGTACTGCTGGGTTTACACTGCATTGTCGGGTTAAGTCCCGACATAGAGAAGGCTCCCAAGGTCCCCAAGTCCCAGCATCACCCCCCACCTTTTAAGTAAGCGCTTAGCACTAGGTTTGCTCTGTTGATTCCTTGCAAAGTGACATACTTCTCAGCACCCACATCTTTCCAATTTGAAGGGAAAACAGATCAAGAGAGAGGGTCAAGTAATGTCCCTGCCCTTGCCGTCCTCACACTCAGTCCCTCGTCACATGTCCCTGCCAAACCCTGGTTTATTTAGAATGTCCAGCGTGCCACAGATCAGCCCCTTCGTGCCTTTTCTTGCATGTTTTTTAAGATCACAGTGCGGTTTCCAACAGACACAATAGGTAAGCATGGCGTGGAATATTACGCAGTCTTGAAGCGTAAGGAACTCTTGCCCCAGGCTACAGCATGAGGTTATGCTCAGTAAAAGAAGCAGACACAAAAGGTCAACGCTGATGGATCTGAGACGCTGAGTGTCACGAATCCATAGACTGAAAGTAGAAGAATGGACACCGGGGGCAGGAGCAGCGTCACGGGGAGCTGTGGCTCGGAGGCGCTTTGTTTCAGTTCTGCAAGGTGGAGCAGTCCCGGGAGTGGATGGCAGGGATGGCTGCACAACCGTGAGAATGGACTTGGCACTGAACTCAGAAGTGGCCAGGAGCATAGCCAAACGCGCTACCCGTTTGACCACAGTAAAAAAAGTGTCCAGACCCAGAACAGTCCCCTGAGCCCATGTGCGACTGAGCCCATGCCAGCCCCTGGCAACTGGAGCTGTCTTATGTCCCTGTAGTTTGCCTTTTCCGGGGTTTGGTATACAGAGAACCGTGTGGGGTGACCCTTCCATCCTGACTCTCCACCCGCTTTTGACTCTGATGTCCTCCCATCAAAGTTATTTCATGTGTCTGCATTGGCCCTTTTGTTGCTGCATAGTATTCCTGGCTGGGCCCGGGACACCGACTGCGTATCCTTCCCCCTGCAGGGTCACTGAGTTGTTCCTAGGTTTGGGAAAATAACGAGCAAAGCCAACATAAACAGGCACATACGCTCCTACTTGGAGGCCCAGGTGTGTGTGTGTGTGTGTGTGTGTGTGTGTGTAACATGACAGGAGTCTGCCGAAGTGGCTGTACCATTTTACGTTCCCAATAGCTGTGAATGGAAGTTCTCGTTCTGTGTCCTCAAGTGCTTGTTACTGTCCACTGAGGCGGTTTTAGCCATAAACCCACAGGAAGTTGCCCAAAGACGAATAACGTGCACCCCCCAGCCTCCCCCGCGCTCGTCCCGTGTAGTCACCTCGGTGCAGTATCACAGGCCAGAAAACCGCACCGAAGCCCAGCCTCTGCCACGCCCCGGGGAAGCCTCGCTGGCACGGGGCTGGGCGCCCGGGTGAGCCTGCCTCCTGCCCCTTGCAGAGCACCTTCATCAACCGGCCGGCCCTGGGCATCCTGCCCCCGGAGAACTTCGTGGAGAAGCTCCGGAAGTCCCTGCTCTCGGTGAGTCTGAGCCGCGGCCCGGGCAATGGCCTGCCGCCCCCTGCAAGGGGCACCGCTGGGCGAGGAAAGGACGGCCGCCCCGACCACCCAGCCGGGGTGTCCCCACGTCCATCCTCCTTTGTGCTGCTGCTGTCACGAAGAGCAGTTGTCATTTTCCCTGTGAAGGAAAAGGAGGGATTTGGAAAAAGGGGTGCTCGGGGGAGGCACGTGGACCCAGAGAGGAGCTGTCCGTCCGCTTCCTGGTTCAGCCTTCCTGCGTGGTCACGGGCCTCAGCTGTAAATGGGGTGCCTCGGGCCTCGGCTGTAAATGGGGTGCCTCTGAGCGGTGATTGCAGCATAAGGGACTGGCTGGGTTTTCTTGGCTTTTTCTGCTCTCTGCCCTCCAACCTCTCGCCCTCCCGGGCCCCCAGGTTTGTCCTCCAGCCCCAGTAAATCCTGAGCCCCCCCACCCAGCTCCACTGCTCTGGGACATCCCTGCCACCGCCCCCCAACTTCCCTCCACCTCCCTGCAGCCCTCCAGGTCCTGCGAGGACCCCGGCAGGCTGGCTGCAGTCCAGGCAGGGCTGGAACCACAGAGCTGAGCCGGGCTCTTCTCCTCCCTGCAGGTGGCTCCCAAGGGCATGTCCCAGCTCATCACCATGTCCTGCGGCTCCTGCTCCAATGAAAATGCCTTCAAGACCATCTTCATGTGGTACCGGGTGAGGTTCGGCACAGGAGCACGAGAGCATGCGCGTACGCACGCACACACACACAGCGCCCTGGCACCTCTTGTCCCAACCAACCAGAGTCGTGCTTGGCTGTGAGTGTGGTTGGAATCAGGGAGGCCCTGCCCGGACCCGGCCTTATTCAGTGGGAGGTGGTGCAGAGAGTGAGGCTTTGGCGCCGAAACCAGCTAATGTGATGACGCCGTCTTCCTGGCCGGCTCGGCACACCTTGGTTGCTGCTCACAGAACGGCAAGCAACTTGGTCCCGCTGCTGCGCCCACCGCAAGCTCGGTTAGCAGCCTTGTGTTCCGTGCACAAACGCAGTCACCGACACCCCAGACCCGCCCTGAGAAGGCCCTTCCTCATTGTCCAGACGAGGGCTCAATGCAGTGTTCTACCCGAGCGCGTCTCTGAGATTTCATTCTGCTCTGTTTTGTCAGAACAAGGAAAGGGGTCAAACGGGTTTCTCGAAAGAGGAGCTGGAGACGTGCATGGTTAACCAGGTACGTGCAGTGGGCCCCGGCCCTTGGGGCTGCCCCAGTCCCCTCGGGCTGGCTCTGGTGGACAGTCCTGCCCTTCATAGGAGGGTCTTCGTCTGTCCTGGCTGTCACAACAAGCGCCGTAGACGGGGCTGCTTAAGTGACAGCATGTGTGTTCTGACCTTATGGAGGCTGGAGGGACAAGATCAAGGTGCCAGCTGATTCGCTTCTGCGAGGAGGTCTCGCTCCCTGGCTTCCTGGTGGCTGCCTTCTCACTGCCATACATGTCAAAGGACGGAAAGGAGAGAAAGAAGGAAAAGAAGAGGAGGAGGAGATGGAGATGGAGAGGAACAGAAGGGGGGAGAGAGCGCCCTCTGGTGTCTCTTCGTATGAGGGCACCAATCCCATCATGAAGGCCCCACCCTTATGACCTCATCTCACCCTCCTCACTCCCTAAAGGCCCCACTTTCAAATGCTGTCACTTGGGACTTAGGGCCTCAACATATCAATTGAAGATGAGGGGACACAGACATTCAGTCCAAGGCAAAGGGTCCCCAAGCACCCTCACTGCAGAGTCCCTCCCCCTGGCATCCAGGCCAAGTGCCCTATGCCTAAGCAGCACTTTCACCTTCCAGATCAGCTGCCTGAATCTGACAGGTCTCAGGGCACCTTCGTGTAGACTCTAGAATAATCCAAAATACCAACCAACATGAATGTGCAAGGGCATTCACCTGTCTGGTGTGTATGGTAACCATAACCAGCAAAGATTGGAAATCACTGCATATCCAGTAATGGGGAAAGAATTCAATGTCGGGGTTCCAGATGGAAACCTGGCAGTTCACAGAGGCCACTGTTGGGGGACAGCAGTGCTGGGGCTCCAGAGAAACCAGTGGGAAGATTCCAAGTGCCCAGCAGCTCCTACCTGAACTGGCCTCATCTGCCCACCCCATTGCCATTTAGGCCCAGGTGTCTGTGGCGTTAAAAAAAGAAGTCAAGAACCACTGAACTCTACTCCAGTAGCTCCCTCTACTAACAGCCTGAGAGTCACGAAGGCTTCTCTTGGCGTGGAGACACAGGACCTACAATTTAGTGCAAATAGCAGGATGTGATTTGTATGGACGCCGTGCAGTCAGCCATGCAAATAAATGCACAGGAACTCACGGGAAGAAATTCTGTTAACACGCTTACAGTGGGTTGCCTCTGGCTGGTGAGATTGGTCTCTTTTTTTATATGCTTTCTACATTTCCCCCCAGTCTCACCTCTCACTAGCACAGGGTCCAGCCACACCTCTCACCCTCGACGTCCACACCCACAAATCTTGAGGGCTCTCCCTCTCCTGACTGCTTCTCCGGGAGGGTGCCGCTTCTGCCTCCTTGCGGCATCCCGGCCACGCCGCCCCCCGGCACCCGCAGGTCTCCTTCTGCGTGTTCAGCGCTGCAGCCAGCGTTGCGAGGCTGCGTGACACTGATGACCCAGGGCTTTCTGGGCTTTGGGGAGGAGGTGATGTTGCTCTGCCCTGGAGTCTCAGGGTGGAGACCAGCCAGTCTGAGAAAATGCCGCATTGTCCTTCCAGGGTGTTGGAGTGACCTCTAGGGGCTCCCCAGCAGCCTGTCCGAGGCTGCTAGCCATGGGTCTGGGAGCCAAGCTGTTGTGCCCTTCGGAGACCCAGGGGTTGGGAGTTCCCATACCCTCCTGACCCCCAGGGGCAGCTGCCATGGGGAGAGGGACAGGTGGGGTCCTCCCCGTGCCACCCCCAGTTCTGGCCCAGCAGACCCCTTCCAAAGGCCTGGGGCATGGCTGTGCAGTACCCAGCTCAGCCTAAGCCCCAGCAGCAGGGATGCGGGGGGGGGGGGGGGGGGGGAGGGGGGATGGTGAGCTGCGGAAGTGGGAGGAGTCAGGAGCAGGCCGAGGGGGCGTGGTCGGGTGGAGGCGACTCCCGAGCCCCAGCTGCCCGTCAAGGAGAAAGGCAGGGCTACGGCTGGCTAATCTTGGCCCCCCACACCCTGGAGAAAGGTGGGCCCGTGATGAAGAGCTTGCGAGAAGCCAGAAGTTGAGAGATGTGTGCGAAGTCTGACTTTACATTTGGCGAAACACTAACATTCTTCTGATCTGTGTGGGCACAGCGAAACCTCACCGCCTGCTGTTGGCCTCGGGGAGCATTTGCAGCCTCGCCCATGAAGGGGCTCCGGCTGGTCTGGTGGGCCCCGGAGCCCCTCGAGGTCGTCCGGGCGACGGTCCCCTGGCTGTGACTGACCAACCGCTGTCTTGCTTCCAGGCCCCCGGCTGCCCCGACTACAGCATCCTCTCCTTCATGGGCGCCTTCCACGGGAGAACCATGGGTAAGGGGTCTGGGCCGGGAGCGTCACCTTGGGCCTCGCGTGGGCCGTGTCCACTCTTGGCTCTTCCCAGCAGAGCAGGGAGCATGACCCCACTTTGCAGTGGTGGAAACTGAGGCTCAGTAGGGAAGGGACTCCCCAAGGCTGCCCAGAGTGGGGCCAGGGTTTACGCCCTTTTCTCGGTGCCGTCCAAGCAAGCCCTTCACGTGTGAGGAGTTAGGCTCCCTGGGCATTTGAAGTCTTGGGCTAAAGTGCCAGCCACCCCTTTTCAGAGGCGGGTCCCCTCCCCAGCCAACCCCGCTCTTCTCTTTCGCTGGGCAGGTTGCTTAGCGACCACGCACTCCAAAGCCATCCACAAGATCGACATCCCCTCCTTCGACTGGCCCGTCGCGCCCTTCCCGCGGCTCCGGTACCCGCTGGAAGACTTTGTGACGGAGAACCAGCAAGAGGAGGCCCGCTGTCTAGAAGAGGTAGTGCCGGCACTTCCGGGCCCTCCCACCTTGGCCTCCTCTGCACCCCGGGGCAGAGTCTGTCTGGGCACGTGGTGCTCCCTGGGACAGACGAGGGACACAGAGGCCCCGAGTCCCAGTTGTCCCATGTTGGGGAAAGCCACGAGACCCCAGCATCCCACCTTCCACCCTAGGCCCATTTATCATTCCTGTCTCCTAAGGGCAGCAGGGGAGGGGCTGGAACGCGCTTCGCTGACCCTAGAATAGGAGCATTTGTGGTGGGAGGATGGGGGCGTGTAGAGAAATGGCCCCACTGGGCCCTCTAGGCCACTGTGCTGCCCTGGTCTCCAGAACCCCAGGGTCTCCTTGGGGTTGCACTGGGGCCAGGGTGAAGAGAGGGTGTGCACCTTCACTTCCACCAGAACACCCCTTCACTCGGCCCACGGGGTGGGTTCCAAGAAGACGTGGAAGGACTTTGCTGCTGAGGCAGAAGGGACTCCCTTGCAGGCTCAGACTGTTTGCCTCGTAGGCCGTCGTTGTCTGCATCCAGCGAACCGCCTGCACCTGCCCGGTGTTGAGCAAAGGGCTGGGGCTTCATGGTAAACAAGAGAGGGAGGGTGGGGTCAGGCACCGCCGCGCGGTGGATGTAGGCCCAGGCGGGCAGTGGATGTAGGCCCAGGCGGGGTCCTCTCGTCTTCCCGTCCTCCCGATCTAACAAAGTCAAAAGAAATGGGTGAAAGCGATTTTCACAACCCAACGGAACTAAAATATTTCACTTCAACAATTCATACTTAAATGCTACTGATATTTTTGCTGCTTTCTTCATCCATTTTTATCACCTTTGCTGTATATTTCATTTTTTTATCAGCGCAGCCTTTCAGTCCTTCTAAGTGTATCTAAAATGACAAGAGGTATCTTTAAAAAAAAAAAAAGATTTAAGTATTTATGCACACAAAAACTGGGATACAGGCTAGAGCCCAGGGAGGTGAGAGGACCCACCAGAGACAGAGTGGGGAGCAGAACAGGCAGACTGACCGAAACACACTGCTGAAGGGAGCAGCGGGGAGGCAGGAGAAGTATGCTGCGCCCTGTGGGTCCCCTCCCTGGCCAGGGATCAAACCCACACTGCAGTGGTAACAGCGCTGAGACCTAACCCCTAGGCCACCAGGGAGGCTCCCATGATTATTTATTTTATTTTTGATTGAAATTTTTGGTTGAGGTTAATCCACATCATTGTTGGTATCTGGAAGTCCAAGAGCTCCCTCCAGGGGTGACCACAGCTCACCCACCCCCGAAGCACCCACGTTCCTCCACCGGCACCCACCGTGCTCCTCCCCAGCCTGTCCTTGCCACCTCCCACCCGCCCCATCCCCTCTGGATGCCGCAGTTTTAGAGGCAGCTTTCAAGGACTAGTTTGAAAGTTTGTCTTATGCTTTTGTCGTAAGCCCCACATGTGTCTTTCTGAACGTGGACCCAGCCAAGTCCCAAGTACACTACACCCAGTGCGGCTCTCGGCCGCCTTGCTGGAGAGGTGGGGGCGTGGGAAACCGAGCCTTACGTGGATCAGAAAAGATCAGGGCCTCTCTAGTGACGTGAGGGGTTGAGTCTCAGCACTATGAAGCATCCGCAGCCACTGCAGCACGAGTTCGATCCTGCCCAAGGGAGGGGACCCACATGGCACAGCAGACTGCTCCCCTCAGCAGTGCATTTCAGTGGATCTGCCTGTTCTGCTCCCCATTTGTCACTGGTGACTCCTCTCCCTGCCCCATACCTCTGGCCTCCACCCCAGTTCTAGCATGCGTGCATAAATAAATATTTTTTAAAAAGAAAAGAAAAGATCAGGCCAGTTGTGACGGTGCTTTGCAAGCAAAGAGAAGCAAGTCAGAGCTTCCCTGGGGCAACCCAAACCAAGATCACACCAACCACGCGGAGGTTTTCCGTCCATCCTGCAGAACACAGAATGTTTGCACCTGTTAATCTACCTGATTATAGGGCTGTTTTTTCTAGTTGTGTATACTTGTTAAATTAGTAATACAGTCTCCCAATTACTGCTCCTGCACTATCGGTAAGATGATGCCCACTTTGGAACAAGAGTTCAGGAAATAGAATCACTTAGGGACCATCAGGTGTTTTTCTTACTACCTTGTGATAGTTGCATTTTTGCAATTCAGCATCACTGAAGTATGCACTGGTTTAAGTGTCTAGTTCCAGAAATTTGAGCAAGTAAATATGTGTGAGTAACTATCACCCCAGTCAAGGGTATCTTATCACCCCAGAAATTTCCCGTGGATCAGGCGCCCCAGCTCACCCCATGCAACCCGCTGATTGGTGTTCTCTTGCAATAGTTGAGTTTTGCCAATTTTTTAAAGAAGCTACAGCTCAGAACCTGTGGAAAGGGCTCCCCTGCGCATCCTGACTGGACCGGGCGGTAGTGATAGCAGGCAGCTCGCTCGGGGGTCGCCTGCAGTGCCAGGCATTCGTTCCTCTCGCACCCACTGGGCAGATGACCACCAGTTAGGAGAGTGACGCTTCGCCAGGTTCGGGTTTGCACCAATCACCGACCGAGAACCCGCCCCAAGTGGGGCAGATCACCCCCATCCTTGCACGAGGCTCCCAGTGGGTGCCCCGCTTCACCGGAAGTGCGCAGGGACATTCAACACCGCCTCTGGGCTTCGTGGGGCTGCGCCCTCGCGCGCCCCTGCGGGGAACCCGAGACCCTCAGGCGCCTCCGCCAGCCACCGCCCCTCCCCTTCGCAATCCAGGTGGAGGATCTCATCGTGAAGTATCGAAAAAAGAAGAAGACGGTGGCCGGCATCGTGGTGGAGCCCATCCAGTCCGAGGGCGGCGACAACCACGCGTCCGACGACTTCTTCCGGAAGCTGAGAGACATCTCCAGGAAGGTGGGTGCGGGGCGGGCGCAGCGCCACAGGCCACGGCTGGTGCTGCCCCAAACAAGGGCCAGTTGGCGAAGTTGACCTTGCAGACTTCCGATGTTCAGAGGCTGCTGTCTGGGTAGACACGCCTAGGGGGTGGCGCCGCCCCTAAAACCTCACTGCACGATCAGCCTCCCACCTGCCATCTTGTTCAGCACTCACCCAATCAGGAGATTCCTGGGGGCCTCAGCCCCCACCTTTTCTTTCTAGAGCGCCCCCTTCTTTTAACCTAGTCCAGTCCACACGAGACATGCGCAAAACAGACTTAAGAGCCGGCGTTCATTGTCAGGCGTTCTGCGTACTGGCTCAGCCAGCCAGAAGAGCACAGATCGCTTTCAGTTGACTTAAACAAGCACTAAGAGGCGGTGTTCCCTGGGCCAGCAGAGCTGCAGGGCCCGCAGCAGGACGTCCCTGCCAGGCCTGCGTGGGGAGGGCGGGCTGCCTTCTGAGCAGCCAGCCTGCCGGGCAGCCGGGCTGTGCTTTGGGTCAGGAGCTTGGCCGTTCTGTTCCAGCGCTTTCAGGCTGGCCCGAGCCGGACCTGCCCGCTCCCCTGAGCTCTGCACAGCCGGAGACGTCAGGCTGGGTGCCAGGTTCAGAAAGCGGAGAGGCCGGGCCGGACGGGGGTCTGCGGCTGGCCAGCGGTGGGTGCTGACCTTGCCCTCCTCTCCGCCAGCACGGCTGTGCCTTCTTGGTCGATGAGGTCCAGACCGGAGGGGGCTGCACCGGCAAGTTTTGGGCCCACGAGCACTGGGGCCTGGATGACCCTGCCGACGTGATGACCTTCAGCAAGAAGATGATGACCGGCGGCTTCTACCACAGGGAGGAGCTCAGGCCCAACGCGGTGCGTGCGTCCCTCCCCTGCCGGGCGCTTGGCGTGTCACAGAGGCTTCCGAGGGCCCGTCCTCAGTGGCTCACTGTGCAGCCAGTGGTTACGAGCACCCCAGCTCCTCTGCAGGCCTGGCTTCACGGCCGTCTGCCCCGACTTCTCTCCGTCCACGTGCGGTGGTGGTGTTAACGGCTCTGTGCAGCTCGAGCGTCTGCTCTGCACCTGGCCTGCCCTGCGCACTCCTGGTGCACTGTCAGCCCTAGGCACAGTCGAACCAAGGGGTGTTGTCTTCATCTCCCATTTGGTGACCAGGAATCAGGCACAGAGCGGTTTAGTAAGTTGTTCACGATCACACAGCTGGCTGTCTAACAAAGCTAGGATTCAAACCCAGAGCCCATGTTTTTAACTAGTATACTGTACTGCCACGTGGACATCTGGGATCTTTCTCTCTCACACAGAGTCATCGGGGACCGAGCATCCTTCTTTCCTCCCATCCTGCATGTAGTTTGCACCCTCGAGATTGCCTCGTGGTCCAAAATGGTTGCCGGAGCTCTAGCTATCACATCTCAATTCTCGACAATGGAATTGTCTCCTTGTCCTTAGCAGAAATCTCACTTCTATGTATAACACTTCGATTAAGATCGGGTTGCATGACCACTCCTAACTCAAGAGAGGCCAGGACGTGTGTCTCAGCTAGCTGTGCTCACACAGTGAAGCTTCATGGAGGAGTAAACCCAGTGGCGTTTGAGGGTCGGCTGCTGTCAATCCAGCACATGTTTACCCCGGAGAAATCACTTAGCCTCATCTCAGAACCTTGACTTCCCCCTCTGTAAAGTGGGGACCAAAGTAGTTAAGACCAAGTCTCTTGGTTTGGGGATTTCCCATGGATGGACACTTGGTCTCCCTAATAATGGTACAGCAAGTCTTCAAAAACTGTTTCGTTCAATGTGGTTTTGTGATAACATCAGTGAGAAAGGAACAGTCATGGGCAGCGTTAAAAGAAGTGTCATCGTTCAGGGTTTTATGCAGTGAGTCACTTAAAGTCAGTTTCCCAGCACCCCTCAGTGACTCACAGTGAAGGCTTGCCGAAGCTAAGGGGTCGCTGTAATGGGAGAAATTCAGTGAGGGATATGCGTCATCCTCTTGAACCTTACGGCCCCTGGGGTCAGTTCCCCTCCTCTCACACATGAGGGGGTTTCTGAGGGCAGTAGGCCTCTTTGGGGTGTGAACCCTCCCAACACCCTGTGTCTTATTCTAGCCTTACCGGATCTTCAACACTTGGCTGGGGGACCCATCCAAGAACCTGCTGCTGGCCGAAGTCATCAACGTCATCAAGCAGGAGGACCTCCTGAACAACGCCGCCCATGCCGGGAAGGCCCTGCTCACTGGGCTGCTGGACCTCCAGGTACCTCCCCTCCGCTCCCTCAGACCTCTGTCCACTGCTGCCCAGTGTCCCAGTACATATCTGAGCTCTCCATTTGGTGATGGTCATGGTGGTAATGAACCTGGTGGTGGTGCTGGTGCTGGTGATGGTAGTGGTGGTAATGACGGTGTTAGCGATGGTGTGATGGTGGTGCTGGTGCTGGTGATGGTGCTGGTGATGGTGATGTGGTAATGACGGTGTTAGCGATGGTGTGATTGTGACGATGGTGGTGGTGGTGGTAATGATGGTGGTCGTGATGATGATGACGATGGTGGTAGTGCTGAAGGCAGGCAGGAAGCTTCCATATATCAATAGCCCACCCTGTGGCAACCCCAATGACAGGCTTTTTTGCCTACGCAAAGTAGGCACATTATTGCACCTGTTTTACAGAGGGGGCAACTCAGATGTGGAAGTGTTGAAAAAACGTCCAAGCTCGCATGGCTTCTACATGGCACCCCTAGGTTTGCACCTGATTCTGGTGGACCTCCCAGCCCATGACTGTGTACTTCGCTGATGTGATCAAGGGCATAATACTAAAACGATCATCAGTTGACAATTTGCTGTATGTCAAGCATTGTATCAAGTGGCTTATCTTATTTAATCCTCAAGATCAGTACACTGCCGGGGAGCAGGAGGGGGGAACAAGTCCACCCCCCCAATTAAATCTGAAATTTGAGGCACGGATGGGGCATATGTGGGGTGAGAGGCACAGGACGTGGCTCTAGACAGAGCACAGAGGCAGGGGCTCCAGCGACACCCCACTGCCCCCACACCCCAGGTACAGAGGCCAGATTTAGCAAATTACAATACAGGATGCCCCATTAAATCTGAACAAAAGCAGTTGATTTTTCAGCATATAACCCATATGACATTTGGGACATACTCAAGCTAAAAATACCCTAAGTTGTTTATCTGAAATTCAGCTTGAACTAGCCCTCCTGAACACGGAACAATTTGAAATTGGGAAAATGTGATCATCTCCATATTCTGAATGAGAAAATGAGGCCCCGGGAGACAGGTGCTTTGCTGCCCTCACTGCTGCCAGGCTCTGCCCCAGAGAGACTGAAGGGTCAAATGCAGCTGTAGAGACACCTAAGCCCCTCCCACCATCGACTCTTTCTTTTCTTGGCCTGGAGTTGCATTTTTTTTAAAAGATTTATTTATTCATGCATACAAGGGCTGGGGTACAGACCAGAGGTGTGGGTGGTGAGAGGACTCACCAGAGACAGAGTGGGGAGCAGAACAGGCTGATCCACTGAAACACACTGCTGAGGGGAGCAGTGTAGAGACAGGAGAGGTCTGCTGTGCCATGTGGGTCCCCTCCCCAGCCGGCACAGGAATTGAACTGGTGCTGCAGTGGCTGCAGCCTGCTTCATAGTGTGGTGCTTAACCCACTGCACCACCAGGGAGGCCCCACAGAGCCAGCTCTTAACCGCATAGTCAGGTTTGTGCAGGCCCGGAGTAGGGTCCTGAGGGGCATCTGAGGAGCCACCACCACTAATGCCACCCTGGTCTCCCCCACTGCAGGCCCGGTACCCCCAGTTCATCAGCAGAGTGAGAGGACGAGGCACCTTCTGCTCCTTCGACACTCCAGATGAGTCCATCCGGAATAAACTCATTTTAATAGCCAGAAACAAAGGTAAGGCAGCCGGTGTGGGAGCTGGGCTTCCTGGTGTCCACCTACCCGGTGAGAGAGGCAAGGTGACCCCCGGAACTGGAACTAGGCTGAATGTGCTTTCTCAGAAGAAGAGAAAGTTGCCAGCAAGGTTTTCAAGTACATTTATTCATTCAACAAACATTCACCAAGAAAGAGAGTTGCTCTGACTCTGGAGAAAACCTGATGATGAGCAAGACCTCCGGGGCATGCTGTCTGCGGGTTACCTTCCCGCTGGAAGCACCCAAGCCAGCTTTGCACAGTCAACTGATTAGCTGCAGGAAGTGTCCGTTCCAGGAAATCACGATAGGCTTCCTTGGGGAAGTAGCATTTTGCCTTAAGCCTTAATGGAGAGACAGGGTAAACAGGTGGAGAAAATGAGGCAGAACATCCAGGCAGAGGGAGGAACGTGGGGGTGACGGGAGGCAGGAAGAGCTTCCAGAGGATGGGGAGCACCGAGGCGGCGAGCTGCAGGGGTGCCACGGAGGCCCCTTCCCTTGGGAGTCAGGTTGGAAATGCCGACGATTTGCAAAGCGCACGGCAAGCCACGGCAGCGTGCCAGTGGGATGTTAGGGTGCGGTCTGAGCACCTGCTGTGTGTCCTGCGGGGCCCCCAGGGTCAACTGAGAGGAGGACGGTGAGTCCCCGAAGCCTGGACAGGGCGCCCTGTGGTCCAGAGCGAAGTGACCCTTTCAGACCCGCCCGTCCGTGCCTCTGCAGCGCCGCCCTGCCCTGCACCACGGCGGCGTGGACTTGGGCGCACGTCTCACCACACCCGGGTGTCTGGAAGGCGAGGCCTTCCTCTCAGGGTGCCCCTGTGGCCAGAGCCGGCACAGAGGAGGGGAACGCAGGCCCTGCTCCCCGCTGCTCTGGCTCAAAGTGGAAGGAAGCAGCGAGGGGAGAGGAGGGGGGTGAGTGGCTGCAGGGGGAGACAGGTGGGCAGGCGGCGGATGTGGGGAGCCCCGCCAGGGAGCCTGCGCCTGACCCTCCTGCCCTTTCTTGCAGGCGTGGTCTTGGGGGGCTGCGGCGACAAATCCATCCGTTTCCGTCCCACCCTGGTCTTCAGGGACCACCACGCACACCTGTTCCTCAACATTTTCAGCGACATCCTAGCCGACTTCAAGTAAAGAAGCCATTTCCACGCCACCTGGGGAAGCCCTGATCTCAACTGTTGTCAATCGATTAGTTTGCCTAATTCATGTTCTCACTTAAAGTGTCAGAGGTGGATGCCTAAGCTGAAGGTTATTTGTGAGGAGGGGATGCTTGGTGGCTGGGGAGGAGGGGAGGGGAGGGGAGGGCTGCTGTTGCTCGCCCCTGCAGAGCCAGTGGTGTGCATTGGTTTGAGCCCCGAATTCTGCTTGGACCCTGGACAGAGTATTAGGATGGGCCCTGAGGGTCCCACCCGCCCTTGACCCCGACACTCTCCTTCCAAGGCACCCAGGGGCGCGGCTCTGGGCACCTCCTGCCGGCAAGGACGCTGGCCCTCCCCGTCCACACTCTCCTCCGGCCCGAGGTGCTGCCCAGCCCCCAGCGCAGTCAGGGAGGATGTACCAGATCTCTGGAGGCAGGATGGCGGGACTCTGGGATGGAGCCAGGACAGACAGGGGTCTTCAGCCTCCTTCAGACTAGGACCCACCTCTCCACGCACTGGGCCCCTCGGAACGGGACTCCTTGACGAGGCTCTGCCCTCGAGGCTCTCGGACGTCATCCTGAGAGTTCTGACTCCCCTTTCTCCCACCCCCAAACCGCCGGCCCCCATGTTCGATGTCAACCGCACCTTGTGCCAGGATGCCGCACCTGAACATCCGCGGGTCCCCGGGAGCCCGCGGGCCAACGCACCAGCCAGTGGGCGCATGGGAGGGCACGGAGGCCCGGGGCACAGAGCCACTGGACCCGACCCCAGCCCTGGGCTCGTGAGGTCTGGCCTCGGACCCCAGGCCCCAGGCTTTGGTCTCGCTTTTGCTCATCCAGCTTTGCTCCACCTCTGAGCAGCCCCTGCCCCCATCGAGCCCTGCTGCTGTATCAAGGTGGCCATTGCCGAATTCGGTTTCTTAAGAAAAACACATGAATTAAAGGCGCGGAGTCACGCTTATTGGTTCAAGGTGCTCCCGTCCAGCCCCTGCGGTTCTAAATTAGCACTTCCCTGTGCGGGCGAGTATGTCGGGCACAACCAGAGATAAGCGCACAGCTGGACCGTGGCTGCAGCTGAAAGCGGTCTGCCCTCCTGCCGCGCAGCGGGCTAAGGCCTGGCGTGTCTCCCTGGGCCTGGGTGGGCCTGTCGGAGAGGGACAGGGACCAGAGTTCTCGATCAGCACTTTGCTCTTTTAATAACTAATCACCCAGAGATCTGCAAGGCTGTGTTTTCTCCCCAGCTTCCACTCCCTGGCAGGTGTGGTCACGACCTATTTTTGTTGAGGAATAGCAGGCGCTGGTGTGGAGACCGGCATGGCGCATCCGTGAAGCCAGACCTCGGGTCCCTCGTCCGTGCTGAGTTGTGGCTTTAGGGCAGGGCTTTGCCGCGGGCGGGGCATGTGTGCGGCCTCCCCCTCTCTGCAAGGCTTCCCTCCTTGGTACGTCCAGTTATTTATGCATCGCTCATTCGTGGAACTCGCCTTCAATGCCCGCTCTGTCCCAGGCCCAGGGCTAAGCGCAGGAGTGCAGTGGCAGAACAAAACCTAGCGTCTGCTCTCGAGGAAGTCCCCTTCCACTGGGGACCGCGTCTGTCCCACCAGCAGCTAACCCAGAGCGGAAAGCAGTGTGACAGGTGTGTGCAAGAGCACCAGGTGCCCAGGCTCAGAGGGGGTTTCAGAGGAGAAAGGGACCTTTGAGCAGGGTTTGGCAGAGCAAGCAACAGTTCACCAGGCAGACAAGGCAAGGAAAAGTGTTGCAGAAAGGGAACAGCGTATGCACAGGCGCACAGTTCTTGGTCTCATACCTTTCACTGGGGATCCAGACTCCACAGGCAATATCCCAGCTCTCTAGGCCTTATTTAACAACCAAGCAAAATGCAAACCAAACCCTCATTCCTGTAGTGGCACGGCATGCTTTCTTTTGGGAGAATGCGGCAGCAGGTGCAAACGTTCAGTAAGACTCTTGGCGTCCAGAGGGTTTTGAAGTCAGGGCACCACCAGAAACTCGGTCTCTTCGGTGGAGGGAGGGGCTCTGATGGTTTGCGCTCCCCCGCCCGTGGGGCATCACCAGAGAAATGAAATCATGCCACCTGAGGGGTCACAGCCATTCCTTACCAAGGGAAGCGACTCTTCCTAAAAATGCCTAAGCCATTTGTCAGCAAGTTCTTGTGACTCAGGGTGGAAGGACTTCCTGAGACGTCCTCTTTTGGGAGGGGGCAAGGGGTAGAAGCTGGAAGAATGTCAAGGAGACGGATTCAGAGACTTGGAGGAAGTGGGGCAAAGGCTGCCTCCGCCCGGGGAGAAGGGGAGAAGGCTTCTGCGCCAGGGCTGGAGCGGAGCCCGTCCCATCGGCGCCACGGAGCCAGCAAGTGTCTCCAGCGAGTCTTGTCCCTGCCACAGAGAACCAGGTCCAGTCATCGCAAGTCTTAGCTCATCCTCACTTTTATTATCAACGGGTGTTTTTTTTATAATTCTTACTGACACTCAGTAACCATGCAAACTTGTGTCCTTAATGTATTTCTCTCTCTCCACCATCTCTCCGTGTCGGCTCATGGCGGAAACCCTAGCTAGGGAGCATCGCGGCTCACGCACCCCAAGTGATCTTGTTTACAGTATTCTGTTGACAGTGCCAATAAACGATAAAGAAACTCACGTGTCACGCTGTAACTGACAACCATGCGCACACTTCCATGGGGTCCACGTTTCTGTGTTAATCAGTATTCTTAAATTAAAAGAAAATATTTATAATGGAAGCATCAGAATAAATGTAGCCTTTTTGGGGCTGGAGGTGATGTTGTTAAGTGATTATATGACAAGCACTGATCGGCACCTACGATATCCCTCTTAGGGGTGCGTTGGGGGCTAGTCTACCTGCAGACGTCTGCCTTGGCCTGGGGAAGTCCTGTGAGGCCGGACATCTCCCCAGAGTTCAAGGACATGCCTGGGATGGGCGCACAGGGTGTGGTCCTTACCCCCAGCTCACCTCTGCGGGGGCAAAGGTCCCCGCCAGCTAAGGCCAGGACAAAGGAATCCCTGGGCGCCAGAGGTGCAGGAAGGACAGGCCCAACCAGGGGTGGCATCCGGCCCTGACTTTCACCTTCAGGGTTGAGTGGCCCCACCTGACTCTGGAGGGAGGGATGACTCCAGCCCAGGGAGCAGCTCGCTGCAGACCCAAGGGCCCGGTGAGGCCCGGCGTTTCTAGGAAACCAGTGGGGAATCGACGCTGACCAGGACGCCAGGGTGGAGAGGGGTAAGAAAAACTGACTGCAAATGCGGGACAGTGGCTTTTCACACTGGGTGCATTTAGCGTCTCTCTAAAGTACATCAAAAAAAAAAATCCTGGGGCCTCCCTGGTCAGCTCTGTGTCCACTGTGGCACATCCCTGGCCAGGGAGCGGACCCACAGGGCGCAGCAGACCTCTCCTGTCTCCCCGCGGCTCCCTTCCATGGTGTATTTCAGTAGATCTGTCTGTCTGGTGAACCCTCCGCATCTCTGGCCTGCACTCCAGTCCTTATGCAAAAAAATAAATAAACCTTTAAAGAATTTTAAAATACCTTAAAGCATGGGCCCCAGCTAAACTAGGTTCTCGCCATTGCTGGTGGGGGGTAAGTTGATTGGGCTCCGCTGGGAGAGAAGCCCAGGGGGAGGGCACACAGGGATGGCCGGTGAACACCGCAGGGGAGCTCGCTGGTGTCCCAGCCAGGAACCGGGGCTCCTGCGATCTGGCTGGTTTTCCCCTAGATGGCTTGGGGCCCTCATGGCCCTGACTTTGCCCGTCTGTCAACTGCGTGGCTAGAGTGTGTGATGTCCTGGACCCTTCTGGCTCGGACCCAACACGCCTATGAAGTAATTGACTCAGAAGGCGATAGGGGGTCTCCCTGGTGTCACAACGGGTTGAGCGCCACACTGTGGGGCTTCTGCAGCCACTGTGACTTTGATCCCCAGCCGGGGAGCGGACCCACAGGGCGCAGCAGACCCCTCCTGCCTCCCCGCTGCTCCCCTCAGCAGTGGATTTCAGTGGATCTGCCTGCTCTGCTCCCTGCTCTGTCTCTGGTGAGTCGTCTCCCCTCTTGCGACTCTGGCCTGTACCCCAGCTCTTGTGTGCATAAATAAATTTTTTTAAGAGGGGGGGACCTTAAAAAGAAGAGAAAGCATAGTAACATCACGTTTCTTTTTTTAATAACTACATATAGTGACAGTGATCGTGGTTGAGCACGGCTATGTGCAAGCGTGTTCTGCTGCCGCTTTATAATGTTCACAACACACATGTGAGCTCTGATTTCCTCATCTTTTTATGAGGAAAAGGAAGCTCAGATTGGCTAGAGGAGCCCATCACATCACACCGCGGGGGAGCCATGACGCAACAGCTGAGCGAAAGACGGCATCTCCGTGCGTGACTAGTCACGGACGGACACTGTCCACTCAGGCCTTCACTCGGCTCGCCTGAATACCATCATAGAAGGTGGACTTGAACTGGTCAGCAAAATATTCTAAGGCAGGGCGTGGACGACACCAGCACCCAAGATCAAATCCTCTTTCATAAGTAGCCGCAGTTTCTATTTTCTGTCTCACTGCGCCAGGGGAGGGGGCACAGGCAGTGGTGTGACCCAACGGCTACTTTCTAACTGGGTGACCTTGAGCAAGTCACTTCACCTCTCCGAGCCTTGTCTGCAGAAAGAAGCTGGTGATAGAAATGGTAGCTAGGCCTTACAGGTGCGCCCTTCTGCCCGGGATGGGCCCGCACTACCTCAGGGCGCTCCAGGTGGTAAGTGCGTCCCCCGCCTCCCGGATTCGTGCTTTTGGATCAGCTTCACGAGAGACTCAGGCACCGTGTCAGCGCGTGTAAGCGGCGCCAGGTCACAGCTGCAAAGCGGCAGGGCCGGGACCACAGCGGCAAGAGTTGTTGAGGTCCGCTGCCTCCCCGGGCTTCTGCAGCCCAGCCGCTCGCTCCGTGCGAGCGCGCACAGAAATCGTGCGACAGCCGGCACAATACGGCGGCATCGGCTGCGCCAGAGCCTTGCGTTCTCACAAGCGGTCTAACAATGAGGCGTTTCTGTGCCTCTCGTGTTAGCTCTAGTGTCGCCCGGCGAGTGCCCCGGGGGTTTCCGCAGCTGGTCAGTGCAGTGGCCGCCCCTTCGCCAGCAGCTCGAGCGTGGGCGGATGGCATCGACGCGGCCCAGTCCCCCTAATCGAGCAAGCTTTATAGTTGGATGCCGCAGGATCAAAACAAGGCCATAAAAGCTGGATTCTGCCTGCGGTTCAAAGGGACCCCGCTGCTTTCCACTGGGGCTCCCAAGCCCTGGAGTCATAAGGTGGCAGGGGAGGGCAAGCTCCCAGCCCTGCTGGTCTAGTGGCTTACCCCAGGCTTGGGCACTCAGCCCCCTCCCCCTGCCAGGGAGTGCCGGGAACGTGGTTAGTTAATGATGGCCTGCGCTCCTTAGGTGTGCGTCCCCAGGTGAGCCCCTCGGCAGCTCTGGGTCTGGAGCACCATCTGTGTCACTCAGGCTGCTGGCACCGAGCCACGCGGAGGGGGCGGCTTCAGCAGCACAGGGCCAGTTACTTCTCAGGTCCTGGAGACTGGGCGGACGGTCAGGCTCTCGCCGGAGGCCTGGTCAAGGCTGGGTCTTCGCATGCTGCCCTTGGCCTGTGTGCTCAGCCTCAGCCTTTCCTCACAGGTCGCTGACCCCATCACAGGACCACACGGCCTCACCTGACTCCACTCCTTTCCAAAGGCTCCACGTCCAAACATTACCACGTTCGGGGCATGGATTCTTTGCAGGTTTGTTTTTAGGGTTTTTTTTAAGAACCTATGGGCGGGGGGTGGGGGTGCTCCCTGGTGGCACAATGGGTTAAGCAACGTGCATCCGCAGCCACTGCAGCTCGAGTTGATCCCCCGCCAGGGAGGGGAACCACATGGCGCAGCAGACCTCTCCTGCCTCCCCGCTGCTCCCCTCAGCAGTGTGTTTCAGTTAATCTGCCTGTTCTGTTCCCCACTGTCTCTGGTGGATCCTCTCACCCCCGCACCTCTGGCCTGTACCCCAGTCCTTGTATGCATAAGTAACTAAATCTTTTTTTTTTTTTAAAGATTTATTTATTTATG
>JAGFMF010011768.1:2376835-2407471 GCA_019455555.1 Galemys pyrenaicus
TCCCTGGCCGGCAGCAGGGATCGAACTCGTGCTGCAGTGGCTGCGGTTTGCTTCATAGTGTGTTGCTTAACCCACTGCGCCACCGGGGAGGCCCTAACTAAATCTTTTTTTTAAAAAAATAGAACCCTGCAGGTACTCAAAAAGATCTGTGTGTCCCCCCAGCCTCCCCTTTCTCCAGGCCTCTGTTTTCTGGGCTCTGTGTTCACATCCTGTGTCGGGAGGGCTGCTCGACTCCCAACCCCTCTCCATAGATGTTCTAGTTATTTTTTTTTCCTTTCATAGAAAAACTGGGTGCAGGCCAGAGGTGCGGGGAGAGGATTCACCAGAGACAGAGTGGGGAGCAGAGCAGATGGACCCACTGAAACACACTGCTGAAGGGGGCAGTGGGGAGACAGGAGAGGTCTGCTGTGCCATGCGGGTCAGCTCCCTGGCCAGGGATCGAACTCAGGCCACTTTGCCATGGGTGGGCCTTGGCAGTGGTAGCATGGAGACTTAACCCTAGGCCACCCGGGAGGCACTATTTTATTTTTAATTTAAAAAATAACCACCACCATCCTGACTCTGAAGATCACTTATGCTTTCTGGGAAGTGGCTCCCCCTTTTACTGCAATTTTTGGGAAAAGCAAATCCCACACAATGATTCTTAAAACTCAGGGCACCTTGTAATCACCTGGGAAGCATAAACATACAGAGGCCTTGGACCTCCCCCTGGTGCAGGGGTTAAAGTCTCGGCGCTATCAAGCTCTCCACAGCCACTGCGGCCTGATTTCGATCCCCGGCCAGGGAGCGGACCCACATGGCGCAGCAGACCTCTCAGTTCTTGCCCGCTGCTCCCCTCAGCAGTGTGTTTCAGTAGATCCACGTGTTCTCTTCCCCGCTCTGTCCCTGGTGAATCCTCTCACCCCCTGCACCTCTGGCCTGCACCCCAGCTCTTGTATATAAAAGAAGAAAAACCTTTAAAAATAAAGAGGCCCAGCTTCTCCCAGAATCTACAGGGGTTGAGCGCAGGTGAGTTTTGTCGTCTTTGGGGATACCGGGACAGCTACTAAGCACTGCACTGAGGCTGCAGAAGGCCTAACCCGGTTCCCCCGTCACGAGAGCTGACTTGGGCTTGGGACTGCAGGGAGAGGATGATGCCCTTGGCCTGCGCGCCCTCTGCTGGTACCGTGTGGGCTGACCAAGCGTGGTGTGGACGCCAAGGCTGGGGAGAATCCGGGCTCCTCTAGCACAGGTTTGCAACACCCAGCCCGGGCTACACATGCCAGTCGCCGGGCGCCTGGCTCCAGTGGTGTGGTCAGCGGGTCTCTGGCAATTCACACATTCTCAGCCAGCTTGAGAACTGATTCTTTAGGCTAAAAATTGGCCCCAGGACTCTCCCAGGCTGCCAGCCCTTCAGAATTAGCTTCATGTTCACCAAAAAGACAGATTTAAGGATCCACCCAGGCCGATTCCATCTGAACCCCAGGGACCAGATTTGCTCAGGTAATTGCTTACCACTAGCCCAACAGCAGCGGCTATCTGAGTTAATCTGGGTTTTTAACGAGGCCAGAGTCAAACAATTAATACTTTTAAGATACCTCATAGGCACAGACGGTATTTCTGGGGACATTCAGTCACTGAAGGAAGCAACGAGCAGGTGCGGCGCAGAAGGGGCCGACAGCTGCATGTAACTGCTGTATAATTGGCTCAAGCAATGAGACCCTCACGCCACCTTCTCAAGTTTAAATCACAATGCCCCTGTCATGCAGAGAAGGAGCTGGAGCGGACCGCAGTGCAGATGTCTCGGGAGAAGGGCTTCCAGGGGGGTGCCTGCCAGTGCAAAGGCCCTGGGGCCGGGGCATCCTCCATTACTGCAGCTGCAGCAAGAGGACTACGACTGAGTGCGGGGACTGAGCCTCTGCTTACACTGACAGGTTAGAGAAGAAAGCTGGGGGCAACAAGGCTTGAGCTGTTACAGCAGAGACAGGGTTCTGGTTTTTAACAGCTCACAGGCTGCTGTGGGGAGTGGCAGCGCAGCGAGGATGGAAGCAGCAGCAGAGTGACTGGTTTGGATGGGATGGTGGCGGTCCGGCAGCCAGGCATGGTCGGGCAGCTCAGGCTTTTCTAAGTGAATTCACCCTGAACCTCAGGCCAACGGGACGCACACCACTTGACCGGGAGGAGGAGTGCGTCCTGGCAGCGGGCCGAGGACCTCTAGGACGCTCCGGGCCCATTACCAGGCTGGGTCGCACCCTAAGGTGCCCATCCCCAAACACCTAAAGGGCAGAAGCCCCTCCGACTCCAAACCACCCTCTCCCACCGCAGGAGCTAACATGCGGTGGGAACTGAACAAAGGAAACAAATCCATAGCCTGTTATTTCATTTGCATCTTTAATTTAAAAATGTATACAAAGAAGCTGTTTCCCCTTGTTCTGACACTCCAAAATTTCTTTCTCTCCTCCTCTTTTCCGCAAAGGTTTCCCACAGTGAATAGGATCAGATTCAGGAGCCTCCCCTCAGCAGAGGGCAGTAGCTACACTTTGTGGGTACAGAGTTCCTGTTTGGGGCGATGAGAAATTCTGGAGATGGACAGAGGTATGTTTGCACAACGTACTTAACATCACTGAACTGTACACTTAAGCGATAAGTTAACTTCATGCGTGTTTTATCACAGCTAAAGAAAAGACTGGAAATCTACACGACCTTTAGTCACTGGCTTCTGGTAAAGATCACGTCTGCTTGCTCTTCACTCCACTACAGACTGCATCGCAAATATGTTTTACTGGTAATGCTTGTGGCACTGTCCTCACCCTGGCCAGGAAACCCTAGTCCCTCCTCTGTGGGTTCCACAGCGGGGCCTGGGGTGCAACCACCAGGGGATCAGGAACTCCCCACTGCCAGTCTGAACTATCACCTCTGAACTAATTTCTCTTGACTTTTGAGTGGCCAAAGCCTTTGACATTTATTATTTTCACACCCATCCCACGAGGCGACGGGACTTCCCATTTCCCAGATGTGAAGACCCACTAGTCTGCCCTGGCTAGGAAGGTGCGGAGGAAATGAACAGTCTCTGACACCCAAATAGGCTGCCCCGCCATCCCACCTCCGGGCCTCACAACACTGTACCGCTGAGTGAACCTGCACACTTCCTCCGAGAAGGGGCCCTGAACATACATTTCCGGTCACCACCCAACCGTCACACACAGTGCAGACAGAATAACCTCTTTCAAAGTCCAGTGGTTACTATCTGCCTCATAAATCTCCTTATCCCGAAAGACATGTTCCCAGGGGCCCTGGCCCAGTCTGCCCCATCCCATTCTTCTGCCTCCCCCAATCTCTCCATCTTCCTGTCGGAAAGCCAGGCACCCAGGGCTACCGGGAGGCCTGGCGTCCAGCTGGTCCCTTGTGAGTGTCCAGCACCCCAAACACCCTGCTGAAACGCTCTCTGTCCAGGACGCGTCCATAGCGAAGGGTGAGGTAGAAGGTCTGCTTCCCACTGTACTGCTGGATACGCATGAACAGCTCCTGGGGCCGGTCCTGGCTTTCCGTGAAGGGGATCACATCGGCCACAGGGCAGTAGGTGTCCTGCCGCCAGCCCCAGAAGGTCAGGTGGGCTACACGCAGCACTGTGCCTGCCTCATTGACGTACAGGATGCCTACCAGCCTCCGGAAGAAATAGCTCATCCAGCACAGCATGGTCAGGGCAAAGCCTGCTATTCCCCCCGCAAGACACAGGCTGTTGAACGTCATGAGGCCCTGGGAGTACCAGTACCAGCCAGGAGGCAGGGCCACCACCGTCAGGGCCGTCTGTGCCAGCTTCAGCTGAGACAAGACCCCAAAGGCCCTGATGGCATCGAACCGGTACACCATCTGGAACTTCTCCGCCTCGGGACTTGCAGGTTTCTCCTTTGAGGTGGGTGACCCGCTCCCCAGCAACCTCCTAGGATCCTGTGCATTGCAGCGCCACAGCCAGCAGAGCGGCCTTGCACACGCAGCTGGCCCTGGCCACCGTGCCGCAGTTCGTAGGAGGGCAGCCTGGAAGGGAGACAGGAAACCATTTCTCTAGTGGAACTCAACGACGCTTATGGCAACATGAGCATCTGCAAAACATCTTACACGGAGACTCCTGCCAATCCTGTGTGGTCACCATCAGAGGCTGAGGAAAGTTAAAGCCAGATGCTTTCGCTCATGTGAGCTTCAAGAAAGCCGGGTGAGATCGGTACCACTCCCTCCACCGTACTAAGGGAACTAAAGAAAGGTCAAATTTGTTATGCATATTTTAATACAAAAACTAAGGAAACTAAGCCCAGAGAAGGTAAGAAATTTACCCAAAGACACACAGCCAGTGAGTTTGGCAGTCTGATCCTCAAGCTGATCCTTTTTGCTCCAGGCAGTTCAGGTAGGATTAGGAAAGGAAGTGCAGCCTTCGTTCATCCTACAAATACCTAGGGAGGCTCAACTCCGGGCTGGACACTGGACCCATAAGCAACGTATGAACATTTACCCAAACAGAAACTAAGCCATCGATCTCTTGGCGGGGACAAATGCGTGAAGTATTTAATGATACTAACTTTCCCTCTATGTCAACTTCTTGACGTCTATCTTGGGTGTGGATGGGAACTACAGTTTTGTTTTGTTTTTTTCGTAGCCCAGTTTGGGAGAGGGGAGAAGAACGGAGAAGCTGACCGAGGCTCCCACGCAGCACAAGGATTTTATGAGGTGCACAGTTCTGCACCCCAAGTACTACAAAGAAAGCTGCTTTGGAGCTAGACGTGCGCGCCAACCGGCTCCTGCAGTCACCAGCTGTGGATCCTCGGGTAAGCTACTCCACCTCCCGGGCTGTTTCCCCTTTCTTCAGGTGGGGACTCAGAGCAGGCTGGCTGAGATCATTGTTTCAAAGCTCTCAAGGGTGCCCGATTGCGAGAGCTCGGGCTTAGCCACCGCGGTGGACACACGTGACCGGGAAGCACAGAAGCGGGGGAATAACGGATCACAACACACCCGAGGCCCCGTCCGCAATTCGCCGAGTCTGAATCCTGGATATCTGCCTGCCCGCCCAGCCCTGACCCCGGGCCTGAAGGTGTGTCACACCTTCAGTTCCCACCACCGTCTTCTTACCATGGCCCCGCCAGAGGCTGCTGGAAGTAAATCCCACCGGCCTCCCGGAACCTGTAAGGGCGCATGCTCAGTCGTAATAGGCGCGTGTCGAGGCGCGCTGTATCCTGGGACTTGTGGTCCCTCGAGAATTGCCGGCGCTCTGCCGGGCATTGTGGGAGTGGGTTCCCCTCCTCCCGGCGTGCCCTGCGGCCTAGGGGCCGAGCCCGGAAGTCCCGGGCCTAATTCCGGTGCCAACGAGTCCCGTCAGGTGCGGATGGAAGCGAGAAACATGGCGCCGCCCGGCCGAGCGCTCTGCCTTTTCGACGTGGACGGGACCCTGACAGCTCCGCGGCAGGTAGGCGGCGCCGAAGGACTGGCGGCAGCGAGTGCAGAGCCCTGCAGCTCCCAAACGGGGAACGCCTCCCAGGGGGGGGCATCGAGGGGCGCCGAAGGGCCGCTCGCTCCTGGCGGGACGGAACTCTCCTGGGTGACCTGGCGGGTTGAGTCGGAACCCAGAATCTACTCTTCAGGACCTCGGGGTGCTTGGACACACGGGACGACCCGAAAAACTGTTGCCAAGAAATTTGGCTTGGAAAACGCCCTTCTGGACTCTCACTCCGAGGGCTGGGTCGGAACGCGGGCAGCCCCTTGCCTGTGTGTGCCCTGCTCTGCCCGTGTCACCACAGGTACACACACCTGTGGGCTGTATGGACCTTGTAGCCTGGTGAGGAAAACAGGTTCCCAGGTCAAGCAGACCTAGTCGAGTGTGGTCTTTACCTCTTGACAGCTGTGTGACCTGGAGCAAGTCACTATCTACCCTTGAAATGGGGGCATTTCCTGGTCCAGGTGGTTGGTTGTGAGGGTCGAGTGAAATCAATTAGTCCCTGAAAACGTCTTGCATGCAGTAGGCCATGTTCAGTAATATTCAGTCAATACCTGGCCCCCCCTTCTCCAGCTCCTGGGGTGGGCTGGTGTGGCCAAGAAAACCCAGATTGTTACAGGCTGCACGCTGAGAAAGCCGCCTTGGATTCCTGGAAACTTGCTTCCCGCTTCCAGATTTTGCTGCCACAGACACCCATAGGTTTCAGTTACGTTGGTCTCTGTGAGGAAACTCACTCCACCCTCCTCCTTGCCCAGATGGGTCACTGAACACCAGACATTAAAATCGGAGACCCACTAGGCCTTGCTCTCTTCAAGTTCTGTTCCCACCTCCACCCCCCTGAGTATGACTGGGCGGTAGCAGAATTCCACATCAAGAATGTGTGACCTTAGACATATTTTACTCCTCTGAGCTATGGGCTCAGCATATCCAGTGGTGATATGCAACCTCCAGTTCCCCAAACACCCCGTTTGACTGAGGTGCGCTGGTCGGTGCACACGTGGAAGTTGTTAAAAGCCCGTCGTGATCTAGAACCAGGGTCAGCAAGTCACTGTTTGTAAAAGGCAGGAGAGCAAATACTTTTGCCTTCGCCCACCATATGGTCTGTAGTAATTGTCAACCTTAATGCAAAAGCGACCGTAAACCATAGATTGACATAGTAACTGCATTCCGGTAAAGCTTTATCTTACGGTCTGTTGCAAAAATTGCTGCTCGAGTTGGCCCACTGGTCATGGTGGGAAGTTTGCAAAGGCCAAGCCTTTGCCCGTGGTATCACTGGACTCCCTCACCTTCTCCAAAGACTTTCATCCCACGTAGGCTGGTAGTTATTACTGGTTTATTTTTTTTTTAAGATTTATTTATTTATGCATACAAGCACTGGGGTACAGGCCAGAGGTGTGGGAGGTGAGAAGATTCACCATAGACAGAGCAGGGAGCAGAACAGGGAGATCAACGGAAGCACACTGCTGAGGAGAGCAGTGGGCACAGCAGGAGAGGTCTGCTGCGCCATGTGGGTTCCCTCCCTGGCTGGCAGCAGGGATCGAACTCGTGCTGCAGTGGCTGTGGTTTGCTTCATAGTGCGTTGCTTAACCCACTGCGCCACCAGGGAGGCCCTATTACTGGTTTAGACATAAGAAAACAGACAGTACAGCCACTACCTCCTGGGCCTCACACAGCAGATCTGATACAAGTCTCAGGGCCACAAGTCGTGAGTGCTTGCTGAGTTTGCTGTTTCCGCCGCTGTTCCAAAGCTGCTCCGCTGCTCCGGTTGCTGGGGTGCCCCTCTGGAGAGCGCTGCTGATCCAGGATCTGTAAGCACAATGTGTGAAATACAGACGCCAGGCGTCCAGTGTGTTCCCATAAAACATTTGAGACGAAAACTCTTTACAGTGAACACAAATCATTTCAATGCTCAGAAAAGAAATCTGTACTTTTTAAAAATGATTTCTGCATGCAAGAACTGGGGTATATGCCAGGGATAGGGGGTGCGAGGGGGTTCATGAGAGACAGAGTGGGGAGCAGAACAGGCAGATCTGCTGAAATCCACTGCTGAGGGGAGGAAGGGAGCAGCAGGCGAGACAGGAGAGATCTGCCTCACCGTGTGGGTCAGTTCCCTGGTCGGGGATCAGCTTGGCTGATCTTTAACCCCTGTGTCTTTAACCCCTGTGCCACCAGGAAGGCCCAGAAATCTGTACTTTAAAAGAAAATTGGGGCCTCCCTGATGGTGCAAGGGGTTAAGCACAGCACTATGAATAAATTCGCAGCCACTGCATCATGAGTTTGATCCCCAGTTAGGGAGCTGACCCACATGGCGCGGGAGACCTCTCCTGCCTCACCCGCTGCTCCCCTCAGCAGTGTGTTTCAGTAGATCCGCCTGTTCTGTTCCCCACTCTGTCTCTGGTGACTCCTCTCACCCACACACCTCTGGCCTGTACCCCAGTTCTTCTATGCATACATAAATAAGAAAGTGTCTATGTGCTCAGTGCTCTAGGTAAAACATGAAAAGATTTCAGCAATAGATGGATTCACTTAGCCAAACTTTCCCTTCCTCATTACATATTCTCAAACATTGATAAGCACAGTACAATGTGGTGGCAGAACAGGTTTATCTTATCTCTCACCTGCCAAAACAGACTTTGACCTAAACAGGTGAATCTAGTTAGAATTCACTAACTTCATTCTTTTCAGTTTTAGTAGAATTTTCTGTGCCTCATGTTTTCCTATGGAATGCCATTCTGTCTAAAAGCAGTTAAGATGTGAGCAAAGGTCTGCCGCAAGAACAGGCACATAGGCCTAGGTGAATTGTGTCACCTTCCTGTCATGAAAACGTCGAAGAATCACTGAAAAAGCCGTGCATGTAACTGATATACTCACCACCTGAATTCAACGACACTGACATTTTGCCAAATTAACTATTTTTTGACCTCTGCCCCACCACTTCCTTCGCTATCATCTAGGTGCCTCTCCCTAAATGTTTGGGCCTGCTTTGGGACACAGGTGTCCATCATGACGGCAGGTAGCCTCATCACACCCGAGAAAATAGCTTGCCAGCCCCCTGGTATTGCTTAGTGCCCTGGTCCAGGTGTCGGCAGATATTCTCTGTCTAAGGCCAGGTCGGGGTATAGAGGCTTCCCGGGCCCAGTGTCGCAGCTGTGCGGTTCTGTGGCCTCAGACACACATGGAGAGTTGGCGGTGGTGGCACAGAAACAGGCGCCACAGTGAGTGGGCCAGTGCCACCTCCACTCCATGGTGAACTCTCTCAGCCCAGAACAGTCATTTTTTTTTTTTTTTCCCCAGAAGGTAATGTTTAAGTTTTTTTCTGCCTTCATTTCAAATTTTTGGATCTTTCTCTGTGTTTTGTTTATAAGAATTCCTCCTTGTTGTCAGCACAGGGGCTGTATGGGAACCTGGCAGTTTTGCCCGAGGCTGTTTTGCTCTAAAGATCTCTCCTGCCTTGGGGTGTACTTTAGATGCTCCCTTGGAATCACAAACAGCTGGGGCTTATTTTCTGTCAAAAAACAAAAAAACCCACTCCTGCCACTTGGAGGCAAAAGTTGCCTCTGCTCCCCAGGTCACTGCAGGAGCGTTAAGCTCTGCGCCGTGCGCAGGCTTCTGCGGAGAATCACCGTTGTTAGTGCTGAGCCCGTAATGTTTCGCAAGCACAGGAGTCAGTCCACAGGCTCCTGTTCTGAGGCTGCTGGTGCAGTGCTAGGTTTCGTCAACTAGGTCGAGACTCACTTGGGCAAAGTAGGAAGGGCTGCTCTCTGTTGTGAGTGGGTCTCTATGATCTCGTAGTGCTGTGTGTCCGTCAAAAATGTGTTTGTGTGTGTGGTTTGAGAAATAAAATTAAACTGGAGCTTTATCTACTGAGGTTGAGTTGAATGGTTGTGTTCGCTTTTATTTTCAATTTTCAGTAACTATTTGTGCCGCTCTGCCATCAGTGTCCAGTTAAGATCACTAAAATAATGACAGAAGACTAACTGATTCAACTTTATACATGCCTGTCTTGACTGTTTATAGTTCCTTTTGAATGAACCTGCATTTTCGAAATTAACTGGTGTAAAATGCTCAGTGAGACCACTGTTTATAGATCGGGAGAGACTAGAAAATCTAAACCTTATTCTCATGCTTTTGTTTTTATAGTCAGTTCTGAAATTCCTGTCTAATCTCATTGTACTGTTTTGCTTTTTAAATCAACAACTTAAATCCACAAATGGCGTGCAGGATAGCATTTGAAAGGAAAGGACCAGATCTGTGTGTAGACGTGTAGTGATCACAAGTCAGTGCTGAAAAAAAACAAGCCACTGACAAGACAAAGACCCTGCCTACTTATGTGCTGGAAAATGAGGCATGTTTGTACATGTGCGTGTAGATAAGTATATAAACACAGAGCAAATGACTGGGACAGTACATCAATCTAACGAGATTTTTTTCTGGTTAAAAAAAAAACAAATGATGTCCCCAAATGAAACTGAAACATCAGGACTTGTGTACAGCCTAGCTGCCGAATCGGCACGTGCGAAAGGGCCGTGTTACTCTTGCTGTTTTAATCTCTCGGTGACTTTGTGGCTCATGGTTATTGTGTTTTTCTTCTCCAATGTAGAAAATTACCGAAGAAATGGATGGCTTTCTACAAAAATTGAGGCAGAAGATCAAAATCGGAGTCGTGGGCGGGTCAGACTTTGAGAAAGTGCAGGAGCAACTTGGAAGCAACGGTAAACTGCACACAGCTGATTGCACGACGGTGACAGATGTTATTAGGTAGCAGGCCGGGACTTGGAACCACTAGATATCAGGGCCAGCACCAGCTTTCAGCCCCATGTGGCCAGCTTCCTCCCTCCTTCTGTTTTCAACCCTATTAATAAATTTCTGGGGTTGCTAAGGGAGGACTTAGTACTCAGATACATGGGTAGACTCACCGAGAAAGGTGAGTGTCTTGAGTTTATCTAGAATTCACTTAGTTGTTCCTCCATTGCCCTTTGTCCTCGGGCTGGGGTCTCTTCTCTGTCACCCTAACACAGTGTTTCCCAGAGTTCCCTGATCATAACTTGTTCCCCCACCTACTAAACCCAAATCTATAGTGCCAGGCCCCAGTAAGCCAGAGGTTCTTACTCGTTCCTTCACCACAGTGCTAGTTGAACAGCTAGCCCCCACACACACGCTTCCCCGCGATGCTGCTGCTCAGCTCTGCCCACATGCTCTCCGACGCTGGAAACCACCTGGGCGTTTGCCTTAAAGACGAGGACTCCGGATCCGTCCGGCCCCCAGAGCCCAGGGCACCTGGCTTAGAAGAGGGCGGGAGGAGAGGGTGGCTGTTGGCCATTTGTTCAGTTCTGTTGCATTATGGGCCAGAGCATTTCCTGTGGGCCCCGCCCCGCCCCCTGCAGGGAGAGCGAGGAGAGATGGAAGACACAGCAGGCCACTCCAGGTTGGTAGGGATGACCAAATAACTTACAAGGCTTTTTCTTGGGTGCCACAAGACAGATTTTCTGTACCACCCTCGCCACGTCTCAGTCTTGTCAAAGCTTCAGCCGTATTCAGTCACATCTGCAGACCAGATAGGCGCAGCCATGCTTCACACATCTCAAGGCTGTGTCCTTGGAGCAACTTCTGGGAACACATGGTGCAGGGGGTGGGGTGAGGAGCCCCCAGTTACCAGGCCTAGTAACCACAGTCACATCTCCTTGATGGCTTGTCCCCGGTACGTGTCACAAATAAAAATACTGTATAGAGAGGTAATGGTGAAGGGTGTTAACTGTGGTCATTTCACAACTTACACAGATAGGGTGTATTTGTAAACATCGTGTTCTACACCGGAAACTTATCAAGTGTTATTTTGTCAGTTATGCCTTAGTTTCTTTTTTTTAAATTTATTTATTTATGCACACAGGCACTGGGGTACAGGCCAAAGATGTGGGGGGTGGGGGTGAGAGGATCCACCAGAGACAGAGTGGGGAACAGAACAGGCAGACTAACTGAAACACACTGCTGAGGGGAGCAGCAGGCGAGGCAGGAGAGGTCTGCTGCTCCCTGTGGGTCACCTCCCTGGTTGGTGGCAGGGATTGAACTTGCGCTGCAGTGGCAACGGTTTGCTTCATAGTGCATTGCTTAACCCATTGCACCACCAGGGAGGCCCCCAGTTATGCCTTAGTTTAAAAAAAAAACAAAACTAACCGTGATGGGCCAGTAAGCCCCAGAAAGCACATTACCTGGTCCCACCTGCCTTTCTGAGTCTGCACCTGTGTGGATTTGCCCTGTGCTGAGGACTCGTGCCAGTGCAGGGCTACACATTTCAGAGTATGCTTTAGAATCCCAGAGAGAAAACCACCTCGAGCTAGAAGGAAGTTGAACACACACACCACCACCACCCCCCCCCCCCCCCCCATATTAGCCTGGGATCTTTTTAAAATACAAAGGAGGCGACTCCCTAACACACAGGGTGCCTGGGGAGATGCATTGAGACTCCTTCAAGCTCTGAGTGGTCTCCAAATCCAACTGCATATGAGAATCACCTGAAATCTTTTTTTGTGGGAGGAGGGGGATCCTCATGACTTTTAGCCTGGCCCCGAGGACGGAGATAGCAGAGCCTGGCAGTCTGCAGTTCTCGCTCACTGCCCCGGTGATGGGCATTCCCGGTGATGAGGCTGGAGAGCTGTCATGGATCCAGCTTTGTTTCCAGATAGGCAGACTGAGGCAAAGACATGAAATAACAGACACCCTCCTCCCCCGGTCTCTTCTCCAGTGTAGTCATCATCATTTAAATTGAAATTTAGAGCCTTTTAAGAAAATAATTTTAAAGGCATTTTCCCCTACTCCCGGAACGAGATGCTCTTTCACGTTCCTTCCTGGAGCGCAGCAGTTGTGTTAAGTGTTCATCGAGAAGCAGAAACACGAGTTTCATTTCACCGCATTCTACGTTTTCTTTTGTTTTGGTTGTAGTGGTTGAAAAATATGATTATGTGTTTCCAGAAAATGGCTTGGTAGCATACAAAGATGGCAAGTTCTTGTGTAAACAGGTAGGTTCTTGAGAAGTATCCAAACTAGCACTTGCTGCTAGTCAAATGTTTCCTAAAATGATATTTGACATTGAATGCCTCTGCATTTGGGGCTGAAGAACTGAGGTGGAAAGAATCATCACACGGTCTTTTGTACATTTTAAATGTTGAACATGCGACTGTTACATATTCCAAATTATTAACTAAATTTTTGTCATTGCTTTTTGATTGTGTTTTAAGGGTAATCTGATATTTCTATTAAGAGAGCAGAGACCAGGGCGGCCTCCCTCGCTGCAAGCCATTGTTAAAAGTACATGCAGCACTATTACTAGTGAGATGGTTTTATCCAGACCTGAGAGAGCCACAGTGGAACAAACAGATTCCTATTGCTGTCTCTGGCTATTTTAATGGAATCAAACCAGTAGCAGGAAACCGTTGTGGACCTCCCATAAGGCATTTGAAAGACCATGAATACAAAAATCTTGAGTAATGAAGCAGAAAATGCTTTTAGCAAAAGCCCTTCCTGGTTTGCCTGATGTTTTCAGCCAGAGGAGAAAAAGGGAGGGAGGGGTGGGCAGTGGGAGCATCATGTTCGCCACCGCTCCGTCAGCCTAGTGCCCAGACCCCGGGTCCTGTAGGGCTGCGTTGGGCAGGCTTCCTGCTGGGTCAAGTAACTGCGCACTTTCTTCATCCAGAACATTCAGGGACACCTGGGCGAAGCGCTGATCCAGGACCTGATCAACTACTGCCTGAGCTACATCGCGAAAATTAAACTGCCAAAGAAGAGGTGGGTTTGTTTTTAGCCAAGAGGCCCCCTAGACCCGAGAAGACTATCATTTCGTGGGTTGATGCCAGTTTCTATCCAGTGCCTAGTTCTTTTTTTTTTTTTTTTTAGAGATTTATTTATGCATACAAGCACTGGGGGATAGGCCAGAGGTGCAGGGAGGTGAGAGAATCCACCAGACAGAGCAGGGGGCAGAACAGGCAGATGGACTGAAACACACCGCTGAGGGGAGTAGCAGGCCAGGCAGGAGAGGTCTGCCTGTGCCATGTGGGTCCCCTTCCTGGCCTGCAGCAGGGATCGAACTCATGCTGCAGTGGCTGCGGTCTGCTTCACAGTGCACTGCTCAACCCACTGCGCCACCAGGGAGGCCCTAGTTCTTAGTAAGGAATGACCAGGAAGCTTCTGTGAAGCCGGCAGTAGTGGAGGCTGATAGGTGGCGTACCGGTGCGGTGGGGTTGAGCGCAGCCCACTCTCCAGGGCTGGCCGCAGACATGCGTGAAGGTCGCCGTTTGCTCCTAGCAGCTGAGCAGCCCGTCACAGCCTGCTCCCTCAGGTTTCTACTGGAGGCGTTTGTGGGAGCCTTCCTCTCGGTCGAGTCTTACCTCAGTTCCTATTTCTCAGTGTGAGGTTGAGGTTACAGGGGATTCTTGGAAGTGTTTTGCATTCTCTTCTCGGCTTTCTGTACTCAGTACACATCCCCTTAATCATCTGGGGGAGTGACATTTTCAAGGTGGCAATTGAACCTCAGACCACACTCTCAGTTGGAGGCTGTCATGAAACCAACCTTCCACCCCTCCCCGCCACTTGCTCAGCACCTCACGTAGGGCCCAGGGCTTCCCCTCTGTGTCTGTCCCAGGAGGGGTGGGTGAGCTGCTGGACCTGGGTGGGTCTTAGTTGCAGGCTTTTAAGTGGCACGTGGGGTTCATGGCTCTGTTCTGTTTATTCTTCGTGGGTCTGAAACGCCCCCTAGTAAAAGTGAAAGCACAACTTCCGTGTGGTCATTTCCATCTTTACTCTGACCCAGTAAGCATTAAGTGGGGATACAGAAAGGATAAGGCATAGACCTAACCCAGCTTCTGAGGAGTGGGGTGTGGGGGTGTAGCTCAGGTTAGCATGACATGCTGGTGAGCTCAGGAGGCTGAGTGCCCTGCAGTCAGCATTTGTTCCCTTTTTCTTCAGTAGCCACCCACATCGGCGGGGAGGTGCCGTCTCACCTCAGATTGTCCAGCTCTTCAGGCGGGAATGGATGCCTGAGAAATGACCTTAACCTGACTTTGGAGATGAGAAGCAGCACCCACTCCCTCTGCCCAGGGAGAGGGCGTGAATTGGGCATAAAGTACATCCATGAGTTGGGGGGCAATGATTAGGTTCTAATGCTGATAGTTTAGGGCCCACAGCCCTGGGGTCACCCCGGGAATCGCCACCAGTCTCCTGGTACCCCAGTGTACGTGCAGAAGCTGTGACAACAGGGCTGTCTGTATCAGCTCCGGGGCCACCCTGACTGGGCTTCTTAAGGAAGCCTGAGATGTGTCCCTCGCCGCCTGCGAGTGCCGCGCACAGGCTGGAGCCAGGTGAGGCGGTCTCGCTTCCCACTGGCCGAGCAGCCCGGGCTCCCAGCCTACAGCGCGCTCCGGCCTGCACCTCTGCTTCTCAGACCCTGCAGAGGTCACCAGGGCCTTTGCCCCTCGGTGAGCTCGGCCGCGCAGCAGAGAGGCCGCACAGGCCAGGACTCGGGTCCCTGCTCTGCAGACTGGTGGCCCAGTGCTTACAGGAGGCCGGGCTGGGCCAGGGTGATGACCGCAGTGCAGCGGGGACCAGCGCGCTGGTGGCGGCGGCCCGGGTTCAGCCGGGAGACCTCAGAGCAGTTTGTCACCAAGTGCACAAATGGCATCCGCCAGGGTACTTAGCTTACGTGTCTTCTGCGTTTTCAAGAAACTATTTTGAGGTTCAAACTGGAAACACAGTGAGGGGAAGTGGTGGGGGTTTTTTGTAGATTTCTTTTTTTATTTATATATATTTGACATCAGTTGTAATCCCCATGTATTCCCCATCACCGTAACAGTAGTGCACCATCACCTCAGTCCCCCGTGCTCCCGTCTGCCCTCAACTCTCCCCCTTCCCCCTCCCCACCAAGTGTCCCCAATTTGTCCTTGTGTTTTCATTTTTGGTTTTGTTGTGTCTTTATTGTTGTTATTAATATTATTATTATTGTTCTTATTCCTTTCCTTGATCCTTCTTTGGGTCCCTTATATTCCTCCTAGGGGAGGAACCATCTGGTATTTTTCTTTTGCCTTCTGACTTAGGAAGTGGTGGTTTTTGTAACATCTTTGTTTGAAGTAACTAGAGTGGGCCTGGCCTCGTTTTCTATAATCGCGTCGGCCACATGGCCGCCATCTACCCCGGGGCTCAGCCCCTCGGTGCTCACTGCGGCTCCTTGGGCAGGCTCAGAAGCACCCCGTACCGTCTGCCCGTCCCCAGTGTGCCCGTCACCAGCAGCGCTCTGCAGGGCGAGGGCCCCGCAGCTCCGTCCGCAGAGACGCCTCTGCCGTTCAGAATGTCCTACGGCCAACATGAGAGGGAAAAGCAGAAGGGAGGAAAAAGACTAAATAAATTTTAAAAGGGACCAAAAAAACCAACAAAAAGCAGACAGGAACAGGAAACTAATCGCTTGTTTGACCCTGCAGCACAGAAACACAGTTACTCTGGTGTACGCCAGTGGGGACCCGTGGGGGGCTGTGTCCCTTGTCAGCCCGCCTCAGGCTCACGGCCACACGAGGCTCGTGTCCCCTGTGGCCCGGCGGCCAGGCCCGCAGCCTGCTTGCCCCACCTGTCACCCGCGTCTGTCACCACATTGATGACGCGCCTCTGTCCCCGTTCCCCCCAGAGGTACTTTCATTGAATTCCGAAACGGAATGTTAAATGTGTCCCCGATTGGAAGAAACTGCAGCCAAGAAGAACGAATTGAGTTCCACGAGCTCGATCAGGTGAGTCTCCTGGCGTGTCCCAGCCGGTGCGGCCCAGACGGTGGGTTTTCTCTGCAGCTGACAGCGGCTATCTTTTTGTTCATGGCAGAAGGAAAACATAAGACAGAAGTTTGTGGCGGATCTGCGGGAGGAGTTCGCAGGGAAGGGCGTCACGTTCTCCATAGGTACTGCGCGTCCCCATGCGTCTCACGTCGTGGTCACTGCTTGCTGGGCGTTTGTTGTGGCCGGGAGCCCATGAGCTTGGCCTGTGCCCACTTGTCGGGGTAGAGGACGCAGGCGCCCCATCCAGGCCATTGGGGGGGAGGGGGAGCCATCGCCTGCATCAGCAGCGGAGCTGGGCCTGGCTGGGTCCCCTGCCCTCCCGGGTCTGCTTCCTGCTGGGCAGCAGCTCTCTGCAGTGACTCATCCTCACCGGTAGCTTCTGTGTCCTCTCCCTGCTCGGCAGGAGGCCAGATCAGCATCGATGTCTTTCCTGACGGGTGGGACAAGAGGTACTGCCTGGGCCACCTGGCCACCGACAGTTACGAGACCATTTATTTCTTCGGCGACAAAACGATGCCAGTAAGTATGGCGGTGTTTGTGCCGGTCCCTGCGCGGTTTGGGCTCGGGGGGTGTAGATGAAGGGGCATCCCCTCGCCACACTCCACCTTAAGCTGCGTGCTGGAGCCGTCCTGAGAGGGTGTGACGCAGCTCCTGCCGCTCCACCCAGACCCCACACCTCTGGGAGGCCAGAGTGAACCCCTCCAAGGCCTTTGGCTGTTGACTTAAATGCTGCCCCTGTGTGTGCCTCCCAGAACTCTTGCCTGCAGAGCTCACAGCCTCTGCCGTTCAACCCCTGGCCCTCCGTGGTTTTCCTGCTGTATTCCCCCAGGGACTGTGGGGCCCTAAATGAAGAGGACGGGGTTCTCATAAGTGTCGAGTACGAGAGAGGTGGCCTTCTGTCGACATCACAGAGGGGACCGGGCGCTGGCAGGGGGCAAAATCCCAAGTCCGAGAGCAGGTGTAAATGAGGAACAGAAAGCAGCGTTGCCAGCAGACGCCCAGCTGCTGCAGCAGGGGCCCCGCTGGGCTGCGTGGCAGTCCACACCCCGCAGGAGCCTCCCAGGCACTGCACACACAGAGGTTCCTGTTCCTCCAGAGACGCCCACACTGTGAGGGAGGCCTGAGGGCGGGCCCGCCTGCCAGCCAGGTCTCCATGTCACGTGGAAGGGACTCCCAGGTAAAACAGTCTTGTCAGCTCCTTTCGAAATGAATCACTGGGACCAGAAAGGGCCATGCTGCACAGCTGATGACGGGACAGGTGGCACCGGCACAGGCAGCTGCTCCGGGCAAGCGCAGTGCAGGGGACAGCGTGGTGGGCGGGCGCGACCTCCTTCCCACGTGAGCAGGAGCCTGCTGGCCTGAGCAGCGGCTTCACACACTTCCCTCAGTGAGGTGCCTGGGGACAGAAGCCCTTGGGGTGCAGGCACTGTCTGGCTGGGTATCTACAGAAAAGTAAATTGATGACATTTTACCCCAGATTCAGGATGGACTGGTAGTTCCTTCAGCCCCCTACAACTCGGCACCGTTTTGTACAGGCTGAGGGAGAGCTGCTGGCAGGCGGCTGGGACAGGCCTCGCTGCTGTTGTCCTTGCTGCTGCTCCTGGCCTCGAGCGGGCAGAGTGGCAGTGATGGGCTGCCTCCACGGAGAGCCGTCTCCTCTGAGCCTGAACGGCGCTGTGTGGCGGAGGCTATTCCATGGCCTTTGACCTGCAGTCACTGTAGAACGTCAGAGGCTGAGTGCGCCCCGTCTGCGGCTTGTGACGCCAGAGCGCATCCAGTGTCTGAGTTTCTGCGTTTGCTCTGCCAGCGTGCTTCCTCCGCCCACAGCAGAGACATCAGGTGGCTGAGCCCCCTCGAGCACCCAGGCCGGGTTGTGGGTTTGTGCAGCCACAGTGTCCCATGCCTCATCGCTGCTGCTGGGTTGTCCCTGGGGAGGAGGATCACGGTCCGGCTGTGAACAGCCTCGGTCTGGGGGCGTCAGGCCGTGGTCTGCACTCAGGCCTCTTGACAGACTCTGCACGCATTTTCTGGTGTCGGTGGTGGTTCTCACTGGCCTCCAGGTGTTGGCACAGCCATCGGCGCAAGGCCACCTCTCTGCCAGGCGCATGGGCCTGGAGCCTGCCTGCCGGCCCTCTCTACACACAGAGGGTGCCCTCCCTGCCAGCACGTGTGAGTTCTGGAAACCCCGCCTCCCCATCAGCCTCACCCATGTCTTTGAAACCCAGAGCTCAGCTGACAAGCCCTGGGCCTTCATCCACTCGGGGTGCAGGAGGGCTGCCAGGGCACAGCCAGCCACACCCTGGCCGCTGTGTGGGGCTCCCCCCAGGATCCGCACGGCCCCGACTGCCTGGCGTGAGGGCTGTGCTAGCTTAGTGCACTCCGTAAGGAAGCCGTTCAGCTGGGGAACACTCCAACGCTGGCCGGCCCTCAGCGCAGCTGACAGGCTTTCAGCCGGCAGGTCTATGTCAGGTAATCGCCATGAACTCACCCAGGCAGGTGACAGAGGGCACGCATGGGGGCAGGGCTGCATCCTGCAGGGGGCACAGGTCCAATAGACGGGTGCTCCAGGGCCGGGCTCCTCCTTGGCACACACTGTGTTCTGGGGAGGCCTGGGTGTCGGGGCGTGCGCTTCCAGCCTGTGCTGCAGTCACTTGGGGGTCTCTTCCCGGCGACATCAGGGACCTGTCTCTTTGGGGCTCCTCCTTTGTCTTTTCCTCAGCCTCCAGCTTGGCTGAGGCCTTGCAGCATGCCCAGGGAAAACACCCGCTGCTGTGAGAACTGAGCCCTTGTTCCGCTGGCCTTTGTATCCACAGTCCCCAAAACCCCATATGCTTGTTGCACTGACCCGAGATAAGGTCTCCGTGCAACACTAGCCTGGACGTCACGCTGCAGCACCTGGGTGCCGGGGGGTCGGCCCCTGGGTTAGGCCAACCCCCTCCCCAGCTTCCTGTCCAGTCCACCTCCTGGTCAGCTTGTGCTCCCGCGCTTGTGCGCCCCTCTGTGGCCCCATCACCAGGGCAACCAGGACTCGCTGACACATCGGCTCTCCGCAGCCTAGGCTGCAGCCATGGGAGGTATTCGCAGCCCCTGCTGGCACCTGCCGATTCTATCTCCAGTCACCCTGGGGCCTTGGCCTTGCAGGGATTTAACTATTAATGGACTGTTCAGCCCTGCCTGGTGCACCCTGAGAAATACGATCTATCCACCCCTTTGTTCCTTCCCTCCCTTTTATCTTTTCTGAAACTAGAGCTTTGTTCTTGCAGCCGGGAAACTGGAGCTGCCCTGCAGGGATCTATCTAGCACCTTGGCACAAACGCAAACTGGTCCCAGAGCACCCTCCCAGCTTGGCCCCTGCCTCCAGACAGCAGGCCCAGGTGCCCCGGCAGGAGTCCAGCTCACTGGGCAGAGGGTGCTGCTGGGCCCTGTGGCTGGAAGGGCAGGAGCGGCCCCAAGGGCAGGTGGGGGTGGCAGGTTGCTCTCTGAATGTGCCTTTGCTGGGCACGAGTTACGCAGCCTCAGTTCTGGGCAGCCCCCACCCCACCCCGAGCAGGACTGGGGCATTTGCCAAGTCGGACGTCCATCCCTTCGCCCTGGTGACCGTGAGCCCTCTCTGCTCCAGAGGCCTCGCCCAGTGCTGGCTCTGTCCTCCTTGGCACCATCTGTCTGTTCTTCTTGGGGTTCCCTTCTGTCCAGTCCTTCCTTGCTGCCCCTCCTGCCAGGGTCCTTTCCTTTGTTAGCCACGTTTCTCTGCTCCCTGCCTGCCTGCGGGGTACCAGGCCTTGGAGGTGGCTGGGGTCACGCTGGCCCCCTCCTTAGTCAGCCGCGACTCCTGGCAGGTGTGGCGGGCGGCCTGGGCGTGCACAGGCCTGTTCTCTGGGTCCCGCGCCCTGGGAGCTCTGCCACAGTGCCCTCCCGTGGGAACGACTACAGCTTCTCACGCTTGCTTGTCTAGTGCCTGATGCTGGCTGCGCTCTGGCCAAATGAATGGTCCAGAGTTTCTTTCCATCAGTCCCCACTCACCCCCCACCCCCCCCCAAAAAACTGGCCCAGGGAAAGGACAGTCCCCAACTGGGCTTCAAGTTCCTGGCCATCTCCTAGGACACCGTTGCCCCTGAAGCCTTGAACTTCACCCTGCCTGGGAAGCTGCCTGCTCAGGTAGTGACTTCGGAGTCAGCTGGCCGTTCAGGGGTGTGGTTTTTCCTACAAAGCTTTTGTGAGAAAGTCCATTCTCTCTGCACTTACTTTCATTGTATTACAAGCTAATCGATTGTTACACGATGGTGAGCCAGGCTGTCCGGCTCTATGAGGAAGTCCCGAGAGACGAGTGGAGACTGTTGTAGCATTCTGGGTCTCAGGGAGTGGCCGGGAGCAGGCCCCATTAGCCTGGGAAGGGGTACAGCCTGACAGGGCCCCAACTCAGGCCCAGCTCCTCCCAGACGCGGCAGCCCTACCTGCCGGGCCTGGGTTTCAGCAGCCCCCGGTCAGCAATGGGGGCCGCCCAGACTCCAGCCCTGCAGAGCTGCTGGACGTGAGCCGACCCAAACCGCGGCGCCAGCCTCCGTGGGCCAGGTGCCAGAGCCCACAGGTGGATGGTGGGCTCGTGGGCCAGGAGATGGCCGTGCCCACCAGGACTGTGGCCCAGCCAGGCTCCCTGTGGCTTGTCAGACGCCTGGCAAGGCTAGGCCCCATCAGCCACATGCTGCTCGCTTCAGAGAAGACAAGCTTCAGGGGTGTTCCCAAGCCAACTGCAGCCCCCCTCAGCCACGCCTGCGCCCTGCCCCGCCCCCCATGAGGCAGCCCGCCCCCCGTGGCCCCCACCCCCGGCAGGCCTCCACCTGCTCCGTGTCTTTGCAGGGCGGAAATGACCATGAGATCTTCACAGACCCCAGGACTGTGGGCTACACCGTGACGGCGCCCGAGCACACGCGCAGGCTCTGCGAGGAGCTCTTCCTCTGAGGCCGCCCCGCCCCAGAGCCCAGGCAGCAGCCCGGCCTTGCTCTGCGGAGCTGCCCTCCGCCTCCCAGACCCTCTGCACCCCACCTCCAAGGCCAGAGAAGCCTCGTCAGGACGCTCGGGAGTCGCTCCCGAGGTCACCCGACCCGGACCTGAGGCCCGTGTGTAGTCAGCGCCGGACGCTCCTCTGCCGCTGGAATCCGAGGACTGTGCCAGGACCTCAGTCCTCATGGGTCTGTGAGAAGGACCCTGGCCTGGGACCCTGCCTTTGGGCACCTGAGACGAAGCTGCCCCGGTCAGCGTGCAGTGGGCAGACCCTGCGAGACACGGCCTGGACAGGGGCAGGAGGCAGCCGCCTGCTGCCAGCTCTAGGCCAGGTTCAGAGACTAAGGGCGTGGCACCCACAGGTGCTCCTCAGGGGCCAGGTCAGACCCTGGCCGTTAGCAACCAGCTGCACTTGTCTTTTATAAACAAGTGTGCCCTCAAGCACCCTGAGTCCAACCAGGTAGGAGCGGCCTGGGTTGGGCCTGAAACTCCCATACCCCACGCCCATGAGATCTTTATGAACAGGGCAGCTCCAGGCCGGGTCTGGGGTCTGGACCGGTGGAGGCAGCTGTCCAAGAAAACGGTTCACGGGCCACTTTTCAGTATCTAGAAACTTGCACAGACCGGCGCTGGGACACCCTCTGTCCACAGCGGGCAGCGAGCACGAGCAGGCCGCCGCCTGAAGCCGGGGCGCGGGGTGGGGCTACCCAGGGGCCCTGCCTCGTGGGTTTACAGACAACACGGTAGGAACTTTCAGAATGAAAATAGCAAAGTTACTGTTTCTGAAGCTGACTCCTGACAAGCTACTCACCCCAAGTGTGGGAGGAGACCCTGCCTTTTCAGTCAGAGGCGCTGGTGCCTCCAGCCTGTGCCCGCTGGGTGAGGGGCCTCTGCTCCTAGGCGTATCCAGGCAACATGCCGATGCTCACGTGGCCTGCCCTGACCCAGGGAGCTGGGGGTACCCCAAGCGGGCGCCCTGAGACTCAGCTGGCCCAGCCCTCCCAGGCCCTGCGGACCCCTCCACCTCTCCCCACTGCGCCCCCTTCATCACCTGCACGTCCTCCACCTCCCAGCACACCTTGACCCGTATAGATGTCCTCGACCCCCCATCCCAGTCCGGCCCCCGCCTCCTAGCCAGCAGCACGGTGGGAGTGAGGTGTAGCAGCTGCGTGGCAGCACCCACCGTAGCCGCCAGGTGAGGGGCCGAGCAGGATGGCCGCCGGCCCTGAGCACGCCTCCAGGTCTCATCCTGCCATTCCTGCCGTGGAGACTCACCAGGCAGTCTCGGTTCTAGTGGATGGAGTGACAGTTTCCGTCAATGGGGGGCTCCTGCCACAGGTCGTGCGGCCAGGAGCCGCACCGGAGGGCCCCGCCGGTCCTCACTGCAGACCAGGGGCCGAGTCCTCCCCACTCAGCCTTAGGACTTCACAGCCCCAGAAACAAACACCGCGGCCAGGCCCCTAGAGTCCCCGCCCAGCACGAGCCAGGCGGGCCCAGGCACTGGGGCTTACTGGGAAAGGCTGCGCGAGGAGCCGGACCTGACGCCAACGAGGGCACAGGGCGGCCCAGAGGCTGGCGGGAGGTGGGGAGGCCAGGCGAGGCGGCCTTGAACCGTTTCCTCTCGGCTACAGGTTCCCCTGCCAAGTGTTGCCTGACCTTGGCCACCGGGCTGGGCCGGGCGGCCAGGCTCCCTCGCCCTACCCCAGCCCTGCGAGTCCTGAGCCCGGGCCAGCTGGCCCCGCAGCCGCGTCCTGCCCGCAGCACCCGCCTTCACCACTCCCGGCAGGTCTGATGGGCGGCGCCTACTCCCTAACCCACCTGGGAAGTCTGCGCTTTTGTGCAGTAAAGATGCTCCGTCTGCACCGCCACGTTATTACCCACCACCCCAGGGAGGCCAGCGGGGTCCGGGCCTCCAGGCAACAGGCCCCAGGCGGCCACACCTGCTCTCCGGCCTCCCGCCCACCTGGCGCCTGTTAACCAAGAACCTGGCCTCTCAGGAGAGCGCCGAATCCTGCGGGAGGTGCCCCCTCTCCACCAAACAAGTGCTTCTGGGCCCCTCGGAGGCACCCCGCTGGGCCGCTGGGGTGGGGACGGCCTGGTCATTCCCAGCCCCAACCCGGTGTGGGGCACAGCTCCCCACCACCAGATGTCGGGGGGCCAGGCGTGAACTCGGGGCAGAAGTTCCGTCAGAGCCCGTGGGCATGCAGGAGAGCACCCCTGCGCCCACAAAGCTGGAAGCTTGGGGCACGGGTCCCCCACTGACCAAGGAAGGGCGTTTGGGCGAAGCCACGCCCCTTCCAAGCTTCCTACCCAAATAAGGACAATGGGGTGATCCCATCTTCACCCCTCCAAATACCAGAAGACAAAGGGTAATGACTGTCCTCAGGTTTGTGGGAGACACCCCTGCCCACGGCCCAAGGGGCAGCTCCCGAGCAGCCGCCTCCTCGGGAGCGGACACAGGGCGGCTGGGAGGGCGGTGTGGGCACAGCCTCCGGGCCACTCCGTCTGGGGCCAGCATCCCCCGCGAGCCTGGCCGGCCCGGAGGCGTGTGTCTGAGCGAGGAGGGGCCCTTCCCGCTCTGGCCCTGCGCTTCGAAGACACTCGACAAGAAGGCTGCGGTCAGGCGAGGGCACAGCTGGGGCCACCGGCTGGAGCCCCCAGGCCGCTGGTCCCCACGCGCCCCCACTGACAGAGGGCCGGGTGGGCAGCCCCACGCCGTGGCCAGGGCAGGCCCTTCCCAGGGAGCTGGGCGTGCAGCGGGGTCGCTGGGCCTCCGGGGCCCCTGGGGAGCAGCCCTGCTGGAGGGGCCCAGCTGGGAGCCGCACGCAGCAGGAAGGTGGGGGAGGCAGTCGGCGAGGTCAGGCCTCTCTGCCAGAGGGGCCCACTCGCCGGCCGAGATCGACTCCACCTGCCGCCAGCCGCTCGGGCCTGCAGCCCCTTGGCGGGAGCCAGGGCCAAAGCTCAAGCCAGCCCGAGGCCCGCCTCCTGGGCCGCGCGGGGTCCTGGACCCGCCACCCACTTCCAGCACACCAGCTACTCCTACCCTGAAAAGTCAAAGCACAGCCAACAACAGCCTAGGGGTCTGCTTACTGGAGTGGAGCCCCGAGAGCCCGCCGCCAGGAGCCACCAGCTGGCTCCGCTGGGACCAAAGTCCTTAGAAGCAACAATCCTAAGCATTTCTGAACCCCGGTTTTCAAGACAACCTCCTCCCCCAAAGGGCCTTTCCTGCCAACTCAGGACCTTACCGGGGGTCCGGAGGCAAGGGGCAGGCGTCCTCCTCTCCTCCGCCGGACCAGGCCCCGGAAGGCGGGCCACAGGAAGACCCACCCCCGGCCCTCCCCTGCAGGGGCTGCAACCCAGCCGGGCCAGGGCAGAGGGGCGCCGGCCCAGGCTCCCAAAGCTCCCAGACACCCCGCTGTGACCCCCTCCACCAGCTGTGGCCAGCCCCCCCCAGTCCGAAAGAACCTCCGCCCAGGCCAGAGAGACGTGGGACGGTGAGGCCGCAGCTGTGGCTCTCAGCCCGGGGTCTGCAGCTCTGCTCCACGCCAGCGCTGAGCCCCGGGGGGGCGGCCGGGGGACGCCACCTGCCCCTGCGCTGGGGTGATCCCCCCACTCAGCCACCAGCTGGCACCTCCTTTTCAAATGCTTTTAATGTTTTCCGGATGGTGAGAGTCGTTGCAGCGGTCAGAGGCGGTCCTGGTGTCGAGCGCGCCGTGCCTGCCCCCATGCCCCTTCCTCCAGGAGCCTCTCCGAAGGGGCGCGTGGTCCCCAGTCCTTGCCTGCACCACCCCGCGCGGGCGCGCGGGCCCGAGATGTGGTGCTTCCGCGCGCCTAGGAGCTGACGACGTGCCCAGACCAGGTCTCGTGCTTGGTCCCCGGCGCCAGGTGGGTGATGACCACCTCCACGGCCTGCAGCTTCTCGTTCTTGGGCGGGATGGAGCACATCTTGTAGGTGACCTCGTCGCCTTCCACCGGCACGTACTCTCCCTCCACGCTGCGGGCGAGAGTGCGCTCAGTGGAGCCCCCACCAGGCCGCCCCACAACACCAGCCTCTCTCCCCGGCGCGCCCCGCCCTGCCACCAGAGGGCGCCGCCACGCTGCGGGGGCGCCAGCGGCCCGACCCCATCCGCCTGTCCCTGGACACCGGATGCTGAGACAGGCGGGGTTCAGCCACCTGTGGCACCCCCACTGCACACTCAGTGTGGGCGCCGCGGGCCCTGGGGATGGAGGTGCAGGGAGAGCCTGAGCCAGAGAGAAAGGGGAATCAGAGGCGCGGAGGGCTGGGCTAGAGGGCAGCAACCCCACCTGGACACCCGATCGCCTTCCGGAAAGTCCCTGTCCTGCTTAAAGCTAGCTCCGGGGGCCTCCCTGGTGGCGCAGTGGGTTAAGCAACGCACTGTGAAGCATCCTCAGAGCGAGTTCGATCCCTGCCTCCGCCAGGGAGGGGACCCACATACATGGCGCAGCAGACCTCTCCTGCCTCCCCGCTGCTCCCTCAGCAGTGTGTTTCAGTCCGCCTGCCTGTTCTGCTCCCCACTCTGTCTCTGGCGAGTCCTCTCACCCCCCACACCTCTGGCCTGTACCCCAGCTCTTGTATCCATCAATGGATAAATCTTTTTAAAAAGCAGTTCCAGGGAGGTCCTCACCCTTGTGGACACCCCGGGAAGGCACCCTTCCCTTCTAGAGGACCCAAGTCACCATCTCCCCAGCAAAGTGAGGTGCCCATCCTGATGCCCCTGGACAGAACCCCAGGAAAGCCCTTCAGGTCCTGAGCGAAGGGCAGGCAGTTCCCCCAGAACTGCAGCAGGTGGTGCTTCCCTCCTTGCCTTGGCAGCCGGGAAGCTCAGGAGTAAATACGCAGCCTGCTTCTCCAAGGCAGTGCCTCCACCTTTCTTTCCTGCCCCCACTTCCACACTCTCCCTACTCAGCACATTGCACTGTGTATCTCCTTGAAGCCCTGTGAGCCCCCTGGCAAGAGGCAAGCGGGGCTGCACGGGCACACACGCAGGTGTGCTCACACAAGATGCAGCCCCAGCAGCTTCCCGCACCCCTGCAGCGTGGAGAACCTATTTAAGACCTAATAAGTGAGAACTGGGGGCAGAGAAGTGGGGGTGACCCCATCACTGCAGGAGTTGCTGAGGATCCGTGTTTTCAAAAACATGGCTTTGGACCTGTTGTGTGGGATCAGGACTTTACCTACCGTGGACTGAAATGAAAGGTTGGGGGTGCTGAGGCCCGAGCCTGGGGCAGGGGTGGCTGCCACATAAGGGCCAGGACATCTGAAGGCTTCCTGAGATCGGAGGCAAAGCACCAACTACAGGACACCATCCAGCCCTGAGGCCTAGGATGGGTGGACCCCACCCAGGGGCCCCACGGCTCCCAGACACACCGGAAGGAAGGAAGGAAGGGAGGATGTCACTGGCAAGTGGCAGGGAGACAGGCCCAGCCCGACTTCCTTCCTGGAGCACAGGGGTCCGGCAGCCCCCAGACCCCCAGGCTGCTGCCCCTGGCACAGGGCAGGAAACCAGCCCCCAGACCAAATACAGCTCCCCCAAATCAGAGGGACGCCCTCCCGCCCACCCGTGCACATGGTCAGTCCGCACGGCCGCGGCAGCCTTGGACACACTGCCCAGCCGCCCCGCCCTGGCCCGCAGGCCGGCCTGACTCACTCGGAGATGTGCAGGAAGATGTCGGGGCCACCGTCCGCTGGGGTGATGAAGCCGTGGCCCTTGGAGCGACAGAAGCACTTGCAGACCCCTTTGTAGACGGGACCCTGGGACGCCCGCACCGTCCTGGCAGAGGGGGCAGGTGTGAGAGCCCCGCTAGTCCTGGGGCAGTCGCCCACAATCCTGGGGCTCACCCCGCCCACCCGTCCCCACCCACAGCTGCGCCCCAGGGCGCCCTGGCGGGACAGCCAGGTACAGCCAGGCAGGTCGTGCACTGCACAACCGGGAGCTGCTCACACACTCCGTAGGAGCAGCTCTGGGGCCTCCCTGGCGGCCAGGGGTTAATCTCAGGCAATCACCGCAATGGCTTCAGTTCGATCCCTGGCCAGGGAGGGACCCACAGGGCGCAGCAGACCTCTCCTGCCTCCCGCTGCCCCCTCAGCAGTGTGTTTCAGTGGGTCTGCCTGTTCTGCCCCCCACTCTGTCTCTGGTGACTTCTTTCAGCCCCTGCATCTCTGGCCTGTACCCCAGTTCTTGTAGGCATAAATAAATAAAAATCTTTAAGTAAATATATATATATACACACACACACATATATAAAAATACACACATTGCGGCCTCCCTGGTGGCGCAGTGGGTTGAGCAACGCACTATGAAGCAAACCGCAGCCACTGCAGCACGAGTTCAATCCCTGCTGCCGGCCGGGGAGGGGACCCACATGGTGCGGCAGACCCCTCCTGCCTCACCCGCTGCTCCCCTCAGCAGTGTACTTCAGTTGATCTGCCTGTTCTGCTCCCTGCTCTCTGTGGCGAATCCTCTCAGCCCCCCACACCTCTGGCCTGTACCCCAGTGCTTGTATGCATAAATAAATAAATCTTTAAAAATAAATAAATAAACAAACAAACAAACAAATAAATAAATAAATAGATAGATAAATAAATAAACAAACAAATAAATAAATGAATAAATAAACAAACACGCGCGCGCGCGCGCGCGCACAATTTAAAGAAGAGGAGTGTGGCTGCGTGGCCCTGATGCAGGCCCTCAAGAGGCGCCCATCTGGGGGCTGAGGGCTGAGGGCGCTGCACTCAAGTTCTGGGGACCCTCCCAGGCTGGCCCCGGCACAGCCTCCAGCTGCCTGAGCACGCGCAGGCCCCCTGCAGCCCGTGGCCACCTGCTGCTGCCCTCTCACCTGAGGACGCCGAGGCCCGAGGGGCTCTTGCGCGGGGCCCAGCCCAGGGATCCCCACTGACTGCCCGCCCGCTGCCGGCCCCACCCTGCAACCCAGAGCCTCGAGGCTCAAGTGGGCCTGGGGCACCCTCCAGACCTTAAGGGGTGCTGTCCCAGTTTCCTGCCACCTGACCCCAACCCCAAGTCCCCCCACGGGGACACGCTCGCCGGTCTGGCCCCGGGACACCCCCCGCTGCCCGAGACTCACGCTGAGAAGGTCCTTGTCCGGCGCGTGGGCAGTGGGCTCGGGACCACGTTGCCCCGGAGAGGGGACGGCGAGCGGTCTCGGGCCCGCTGGGTGTCCAGCAGCCCGACCGGAGGCTGTGGTGGCGGAGGTGGCTCAGATGACATGGCTGACCTGGAGAGAGACAGGGGGCTCTCAGCGACTCGCGCACCCAGTGTCTGAGGGTCTGCGCCTGCCCAGCCTCTCCTGTTGGGCGCAGGCTCCATCCAGGCTGCAGGTCGCCTCCCTGGAGACGCGCCCTCCTCCCTGACTGTCTCAGGGCTTCTGGGACCCCCACAGCAGCCGTGGGCCCCCCTCTGTCGCAGCTCTGCTGGGAGGGCCAGACCCCTGTGACAAGGAGCCATCGGGCCATCCATGTCCCCACGGGGCGGGCAGGGGCCTCCATGCCGAGGCCCGAGAGTAGAGTCTGGCCACGCCACACACCCCAGCCCAGGGCCAGGCAGAAAGGGGGCGCCAGCCGGGGTCCTCCAGGAGCTCAGCGCCCAGACAGAAGGCCGCCGTGAAGCCCCTGGGGCTCGGGGGTTCCGTCACATGCACGGGGCGGGCAGGGGGCCGGGACCCCACAGCCAGGGCCTCCTGCAGCCAGCTGTGCAGGAGCAGGGGGGCTGCCGGCCAGGGAAAGACGGAGCAAGTGACCACGAGCGAGTGACCACAGAGGCGCCCTCCAGCCGGGCGGGGCTGCAGGCCAGGAGGAAGGAGCAAAGCAGGGGAGGGGTGGGGGTGGGACTTGGGCCAGCCTCCCCCTCTGGGACCCCTCCCTCCCTGCAAAGTGGGGAGCTCGGTGGGTGTCACTCAGCAAGTGCTGGGGGCTGGTGATGGAACCTGGGACAGGGTGGGGTGGGGGGCAGGCACCACTTGCCCACCAGAGAACGGGCCTCACCAGGGCCTCGGGGCGGTTCACCTCGGGGGGAGTCAGAAGCAGCCCCCCCAAATGGGTTTTTTGTCTCACGGGGTTTTCAACTTGAAAACGCAAGCCCATCTTTTCAGCACCCAGAGGCAGCCGCACAACCCAGGTGTCCAGCTGCTCTCGAAAAAGGCCAGCAGCCAGCACCCCTGCCCGCTTCCCCATTTATAGAAACTTTGTGGCCTCAGAGCACCACGTTTTCCAGCTGCGCCACCCACAATGCCCAAGCCACCCAAGAAAAGGGCCTCCCTCCTCCAGGACAAGACCTTCCCCCACCCGCACAGCGCCCAGCCCCCAGGCCTCCGCACTCCCCTGTCGGGCCTCATGTCTGAGTGGTCAGGCAGGGCGGGGGCCAGCTGGCTCTCTGGAGGAAGTGACATAGCCACCTCCTGGGCCCCCTCCGCTCAGGCACAGCCACGCCGGGAGGACCGCCAGCCGGGGCGCCCCACCTCATAAAGGCCCTGGCTGCTGGGCTGGGGTCAGGGCTCCAGCACAACCCGCCAGCACAGGTCATAGAGTGCTAGAATGTTCCAAGGCACAGGGTTCTGGGAAGAGGCCAGCGCAGGCTCCCAGGACAGCAGGCGGGCGCAGCGGCCGGCAGCACCAGGTAAGGTGGGAGCTGCCCTCCCGCGCCCGCCCAGGGCTCCGGCCTCCCCTCCAGAGTCAGGCCCCGCCACCTCCAGCTGCGTGGTCTTCAACGAGCGGCCTAACCAATCTGGGCCCTGCTTTCTGCATCTAAGAAGGGAGCTGTAACCCGCCTGGCTGCCCAGCACCCTCACGAGTTGACTGAAGTGACACCCGCCGAGCGTGGGCACAGCACTGCCCAAACCAGAGAGCAGCAGCCACCAGCTACCGCTGCTATTCTAATGTCATCAGAAGCCACTCAGCAAACGCGTGCCCAGCCCAGTCCTACCATGGCGCTGCAGGGGGGTGCATGTGGGGCCAGGAAGACGAGCACAGGAGCAAGGTCAGCACAGACGCCCAAGGGGTACACAGGATGGAGGCCCCCGGGGTGGGGGTGCCACTCGAGGGAGGGAATCGGGGCCTACACTGTGAGGAAGCTCACCACTTGAGAAACAGGGGCCTTTTCTGAGTAGGGGAAAGAGCCGGTGCAAAGGTCCTGAGGCTGATGAGAATGCAGTGTGACTAAGGCTGACAGGAGACCTGGTGTGGGCGCTGGGGCTACAGGGGGTGAGAGACAGGTGGGGGGAGTGGTAAGAGGTGGGGGGGTGGAGGGCTGAGAGGTGGAGGGGCTGGAGGGTGAGGGGTAGGAGGTGGGGGGTGGAAGGATGAGAGGCAAGGTGGAGGGCTCAGAGGTGGGGCTGCAGGGTGAG
>JAGFMF010011768.1:2408128-2491849 GCA_019455555.1 Galemys pyrenaicus
CTGCCTCCTTCACCCCCCGCCCCCCCCACATCTTCCTTTCTTTACCCCCACTGTCTGCCCCAGGCCCCTCACCCTGCCTGTCTCCTGGGTTAACGAAGCCCCACCCTCTCCCCACCCCAGCCTCGGTCCCTGGACACCCAAGCATCTAGCAGGAACCCACGGCCTGGATGGCGCAGCCTGTGAGGGCAGCCCTGGTCCCTCCGCGTCCCTCGGGCCCTGCTCCGGGCTGGCACGGGGCAGGTCTCTGGCTCAGCCCCAGGGCTGACCGCAGACTCCTCAACCCCTTGGTGTGAGGTCAGCACCTGACCGGTCCAGCAGCAGAGGGGGAAACTGAGGCACAGAGCCTAAAAGCGAGGGGAGGGGGAGCTTTTACTCTGCCCGGGGAGCTTCAGGAGCCAGGAGACACCACCCACCCACCATCCACTGGCTGCCCACCCACAGCTGGGCGGAGAGCAGCCAGGCAGCCCTGCCAGAGCGGGCTCACCCCACCCCGGCCCACAGGGAGGAGTGAATGGCCTTTGTGTGGGGGAGCCAGGCGCAAAGTCCAGCTGTAGGGAAAACAGTTGCAGGAGAGGCAGCCAGCACCCAGGAGCCAGCTCTGGGGCTCCGCCGCTGCCCCCGGCGCGCACAGACGGCCCGGCCACTGACGCCAGCGGGGCGTCCCAGCTCTCTGGGCAGGTCGGGGGGTGGCGGGGCCAGGCCTGTCCAGGCCGCCGAGCCGTGCATGTGCACACGTGTCGGGTGTGCGCGCTCGGCGGTGCAGGTGCGTGTGTGCGCAGGTACGAGCGCGTGCACCCGCACACCCACCAGTGTGCACGCAGGCTGCAGCTTACTGCAGGGTGCCCCAGCGGCCCGGGTGGGGGTACCAGGCCCCAGCAGACGGGAGCACTTGCAGCCACCAGAAGCCTGAAGACACGAAGTCCCTGGCCTTCTCCTCCGTGCGGGACCCCAGAACAGACATCCCTGCCGGGGAGCCGTGTCCTGGACAGGGAGACCTGGGGCGCCAGAAGCAGCATCCCGGGGCTGTCGGGGCCCTCTGCCCTCCGCACCCCCATTTCATTTCACCCCCAGCACACACCTGCTCTTATAACGGGCCCCACCCAGAGCCAAAAGAGGTGGGTGCAAACGCGGGTCACCACCTCACCGCACCCCAGTTCAGCCCGCCTCCTTCACCCCTGCTCAGGCCTCGTCAGCCGACAAAGCCCCTCTGACGGAGAGGGTCACAGCTGGACATGGCCCTGAAGGACGCAGTCTGCAGGCCTCGTGTTTCCCGCCTCTGCCCAGCTCCCCGGGAGAGGAGCTCCGCCAGCCGGGAAAAGAGGAGAATTCAAAATCCCAAGCAGGTTCCTCCGGCCCACGCGGCGGCTGCGGCTGAGGCTGTGAGTCACCGTCGGAGCACGAGAGTGGGCGATGGGAGAGTGCACCGGGAGCCGCCGGTCCCCTAGGGGCTGGGCTGGGGGCTCCACGCTCAGGCAGAACTCGGAGGTGAGCAGTTGGCTGTGCTCCCACCGACTGCCCCAGGGAGGGGGTGCCAGCAGGGCCTTCATCCTGGGATAGGGAACCCAAGGGCCGCAGCCCCAAATAGCCTGGGAATTTTCCAAAGGCTGCTGGAAGGTTCTGGGAGTTTAGCTGGGCACCGTGCTCTGACTTCCACGGCCGCCTGGACCCACCCTGGCACCTGGGGCTGTCACCTGGCACTGCAGAGCCCCGAGCCCCCTCCTGCCCTTTCAGCCTGAAAGCCTCCGCCGCATCAAGCACCCCGGGGCCTGGCAGCGAGTTAGCCGGAGGGTGTCAGCTACTGGCCAGAAGATGGTGGGGGGAGAAGTGGACTCTGTGGGTGCTTCACTTTCAGCAGGCCAGGCCCCTCCTGTCCAGGCCCACCCTGGAAACTGGAGGCCCTGGCCGGGCGGGGCTGCGGCATCCCCACACCTGTCAACAGAGGTGGGGGCGATGCCGGGGGTGCTGCTGCCAACAGCCATGGCTCAGGCTCCCGTGGCCCCCAGCCAGGAGGTGCGCCCCGGGACAGAGGCGGCTGTGCTCCCCGTGCTCACAAACCCCTGGGAACGGAGGCAGGTGCAGGCTCTGCCAGGTCTGGGACCGAGACTCTGCATGGCTGGGCTCCAAGGGGGCCAGGGGCAGGGCGCTGACCCACCTGCCCACCTCCTGGCCAGTGGGTGGCAGGGCTGGCTGGAACCCGGTGGAAGAGGGTGGAGGGGAAGTTTTGAGGGTTGAGACTCTAAATGAAGCACAGATACCCTAGAGCACCCCTGTCTCCTTTGTAAACTGAGGCAGAGATGCCCCCTCTCCCTTTGTGGTGCTGGGCCACAGCGGGAAGAACCGAACCTGGCGGACTGGGGGCAGGCGGGTCGGCTGTCACCGGACAGAGGGCTTCCAGGGGTTGAGAGGCCCAGGGCGATCCCGAGGCGACCGGGCTCCGGGTCGGCCACATTCCCTCCATTGTTCCGGGCAGAGCCGGCGCGGGGCGGGAGGGCGGGGTGTGAAGGGGGTGGAGAGGGTGGCGGGCGGGAGGGAGGGGGGCAGTAGTAGGGGAGGGCCGGAGAGCCCAGGGGTCCCCTAGGGGCGGGGCGTCGGGGCCGCGCCTTCCCCGTCCGCCCCCCCCCCCCCCCCCCGGGCCCCNCGTCGGGGCCGCGCCTTCCCCGTCCGCCCCCCCCCCCCACGCTGAGCCCGCGGCGCCAACCGCCCAGACAAACACAAACAAGGCGGGGAGGTGCCCGCCTCTGGGGGCGGGGCGCGCGGCTGATCCCCCTCCCAGCCCGAGCCAGGCCGGGAACTGCTCTCCCGCCCGCGGGCCCCGAGTGCTGGGAAGCCGCCGGGAGCCGCCGGGAAGCCGCCGGAAACCCGAGGACCAGCGAGAGTACCGGGAACGCGCGGCGGCACCCCCGCCCGACCCCGCTCCCCGCCGCCCGCCCCGCCGGGGACCCGGGGCTCCTGGTCCTGGAGCCCCCACTCGGCTGAACTTCTGGCCTAAAGCTCTCCCCACTCCCTGTGACCCCAGGCAAGTGACCTCTCCGGGGCGCGCCTCAGCTTGCTCGTCTGTCTAGAGAAACAGGAAATTGCAGCACCCACGGCCCCGACGTGCGTGGACCCAGCTGGCTGAAGCGGACTCAATAGCTGGACCACTGAGGGTGCAATGGTCAGCCAAGAGGCGACCTCGAATAATACTTCCCACTCCAGTCCCTGCTGATGGCACAGAAGCCACACGCCCTGTGCCATGCAGCGGGACAAAGGAAAACCGGCCCCTCCAAAGGGAAAGCGCCCAGGCGAGCTCGCGTGTCTTCGTCCCGAGGCTCTGCAGGGAGAGCCGTGCTCTGGGGGCTCGGGGCGGGCGTGGGAGTGGGAGACAGGTCCGGTCATCAAGGCCGCACAGGAGGGGGACTCCCAGCAGGGGTCCTGCAGGTGCGAAGGTCCAGAAGGAGGATCGAGGGAGGCGGGTCCGGAGGACGTAGCCGGGAGCCAACAGAGAGCTCTGCTGGCACGTTAGGGGCTAGATGACAATGGGGACCGTGGACGACTTCACGCCACGGTTCTCTGCAGCCGATTACTCGCACAAGTCCCCTCCGGCTGTGGAGTGGCGAACCGGCTGGCGGGCAAGGCAGCGAGCGCGGACCCGGCAACGAAGTAGCAGAGGAAACAGAACTGTAGCCCGCGACTCGGCTGGCCGGGGTCCCGCCGCCTCCCCTCGCCCACGGCCTGCAGGCGAACGCCGGGGCGCGCGCCCGGGCCCAGCCTACACACCCCACTGCAGACCCAGGAAAGCCGCGGGGGCCGAGGGCTTCCTTTTGAAAAAAGCCCGACGAGAACGCTGCGCTTCCGCCGCGAACTCCAGCTGCCCGCGCGAGCTAAGTTTCTCCGCCCGGCTTCGGGCCCCCATCCCGGCACAAACACCCGGGCGACCCGGGCGCTCCTCCTCCCGCAGCCGCCGCCAATCGCGCGGCGCAGGGACGGCTCCCCCTCCTCCCTGCGGAGGTCCCGCCACACGGCCGCAGCTGGCGCTGGGGGTGGCGCCACCTCCGGGGTGCCGCGCCCCCGCGCCTCGCCCCGCCGCCCCACCAGCCACCCCATTTTGGCGAAAGCGAGGGGGACCGCTCCGGGAGCAGAGAGCCGCGCCCTGCACGCAGAAAACAGGTGGCGCGGCGGGAAGTGTCGGCCACGTCCGCCCAGTGCCGCCGGCGGCTGCCACACCCCCCTCCCGGGAGGAGCGCCGCGCTCCCCGACAGGCCGGGCGGCCCGGGCATTTCCGAACAGCCAGGGCGCCCAGCCCGAGCCGTCTGCCGGCGGACGGGGAGACCCCGAGCCAGGGGGTGCGGTGCGGGCAGCGGCGGTGGAGGAGGCCGAGGTCCCGCCCGGCGGCTCGCGGGACCCCGGGGTGGGGGCGCCCCTGAAAAGCTCCTACCTGGCGACCAGCTCCGCTCCGCCAGCTGCTGCGCGCCGACTGCTCCCAGCGCCGGGGAGGGGGCGTGGACTGAGGGGCGGGCCCGCTGCGGCCACGCCCCCGAAGCCCCATCCAATGGGGCAGCGGGCCGGTAGGGGCGGGGCGGTAGGGGCGAGGAGGGCCGATAGGGGCGGGGAGGGCCGGTAGGGGCGGGGCGAGCGGGCCCGGACCTTTGTGTCCCGCGCGGGCCTGGCTGGGGCGCGGGGCGCGGGGCGCGGGGCTGCGCCCGCCGGTGCGGCGCCCACGCCAGAGGCTACGTGAGGAGTGGGGACAGCGGTCCCGGCGCCCGCGCAGGCCCCTCCCCTAACCACCCGCGCGGGGTCCGGCCCTGGGGACCTTCGCTCCTGAATCCGGATGGGCCGGGGCGCCTCGGCTTTAACTGAAAGGTCAAGGGACAGCGAGAGGGAATGCAGAGAGGCCGGCGGGGGACCGGGAAACCAACGACCGGAGAAAGAGGGGGACGGAAGGGAAACAAAACGAGCGGGAAAGCTGTTGCTTGCGTCCCCCTCCAGATTTTTGCTTTGTTCTTAGTTTCCGCTCCCTCCTCGAGTCCTCTGACCCGGAGTAAACGACTGTCCCCCCTTTCACAGGAGGGGAGACCGAGGCACGGGGGCGGCCCAGCACGTGGGAGCAGGGGCTGCGCTGGCTTCAGGGACTGGGGAGGGGAAGGGCCCGCAAGCGGCCGCGGGCTGTAGGGGCAGGGTGGGGCTGGCTCTCTGGCCCCGCGGGAGCCCGAGGCTCCCCCTCATCCCCCCTCCTTCCTCTCCCCGTGCACAAAGAAGTGACCACCGAGGACACCAAAGTAAGGGGCTCCTCCCCCGGATCCCGACCTTGGAATTACGGCCTCCAGAACTGCCAAAGCAACAGTCAGTTGGCTTCCCAGCGCCCCCCCTGTGGTGTTGGGACGTGGCTGCTGGAGTCAGCTCCCCTTTTTTCCTTCTCTCTCCAAAGCCCTTCTCAACTTCCTGATGCGTGACCCGTCGGGATTTCTCAGCCTAGTTGGGGCGTCACTGCAGTATCCACGGGCCGGTCCTCTGCCGGCTCTGCTGGGCTCTGAGCCTCCAGAAATAAAAAGTGGTGCCCCCAATCTCGCCGTGCAGAGTGACTGACTAGACGGGTGATTACAGGCCATCCTGGGGCGCCTGATAAGCCTGCTGGCTCCCTGGGCGCCCCACCCTCGGGCCTGGTCCCTGGAGTCTCCCCAATTGCCTCTGCCTGAGTCTCCACAGCAGTGACAAAGGCCACCAGCGTGCCCCATCTGATGACACTGGCTGGTGGCCAGGCCAGCTAACCGCTGATGAGGGGCTCTGGCTCAGTTCTCTGCTCAGAGGGGGCGCCTCCCAGCCCTCCAGTCACCCACTGGACAAATATTTGCTGTGGATGAGCTCTGCTTGCAGGCCTGGGCCAAACAAAACCCGCATTGACCACGTCCTGTCGTGTTACATTGTGATGGGGGCAGGTGCTGGCTCTGATCACACCATGTCCCTCGTACTGCAGGGACCTTTGCGGGGAGCCTGCTCTGGGTGGTGCTGATGGGCCTGAGAGCTTCCAGGAGATAAGAAATTAAACAAAGGAAAGGACTTTTTTTGCTTCTTATTTGGAAAGGGCTTTCTTGGGAGGGGTTAGAACCCACGCAAAGGCCTTGGGGTGGGGGTGAGTGTGGTGGGCCTGGGACAGACACACAGGGAGGGTGGCATTAGAACAGGCTAAATGTGCTGGGTCTCAATCAGCCTACCTTTGAGAATGATGGCAGCCGGCTAAAAGCAGAAAGCGGGCATGAAATGGAAGCTCCTCCCTGCGAGGCAGAACCCTCCTACACCCACCTGCCTCGCTTCTTCCCACGGTGACCTGGGTCCCGCTGCCTGGCAGGAGCAGAAACCTCCCCCCCACGCCCACACCCCAATCTTCTACTCAACAGTCATCATGCTCTTTCAAAGGCATAAAGTTCAAAAAAATTATTCAAGACACTTGTTAAAACAGTAAGGCAGGGCTCTCTCCAGAGGTGTGGAGACAACTGCAGTCGGATCTTGTGATGGGGGAGGAAGTTTGAACTCCAAATACATCAAGGACAATTGGGGATTTATAGCCAAGTGTGGGGGGGGGGGCTGCAGTAGATGGAAAATTACCAAAAGGAAACATCAGCGAGTAGGGGGTTTCTGGCAACACTGACCTAGCAGGGTTCTTGTTAAAACTGGACTCACAAGGACAGACAGAAGCCCAAGGTCAGACCTAATCTAGCAGAGGGCTCACAGACGTCTGACCAAGGAGAACATTGACCAAGGAGAGAATCTGGGACCCTCCCTGGTGGCGCTGTGGGTTAAGCACTGCACTTTGAAGCTCTCTGCAGCCACTGCAGGACCAATTCAATCTCTGACCCCGGCCAGAGAGCTGACCCACACGGCACAGCAGACCACTCCTGTCTCCTCGCTGCTCCCCTCAGCAGTGTATTTCAATAGTTCCTCCGTTCTGCTCCCCACTCTGTCTCTGGTGAATCCTCTCACCATCTGCACCTCTGGCCTTTACCCCAGTTCTTGTATGCATAAATAATATTTTTTTAAAGAAAGGAATCTGTTATCGCTATGTTCCTCTCCAGCTCAAATCCCTTCAGTCATTCCTATTGCTCTTTAAATAAAATCTAAACTCCCTCCACTGTAACGCTTCAGATTTGACTTACTTGCATATAAGAAAATGCCAGTAAAGAACATTTGCAGGTTGGGGGTGTAACAGTTCTTTTTTTTTTCTTAAGATTTATTTATTTAGGTACACAAGAACTAGGGTACAGGCCATAGGCGTGGGGTTGGGATGAGCGGACTCACCAGAGACAGTGGGGAACAGAACAGTCAGATCGACTGAAACACTGCTGAAGGGAGAAGCAGGCAAGACAAGAGAGGTCTGCTGCGCCATGTGGGTCCCCTCCCTGGCCGGCAGCAGGGATCGAACTCATGCTGTAGTGGCTGCATTTTGCTTCATAGTGTATTGCTTAACCCACTGTGCCACCGGGGAGGTCCCTGGGGGTGTAACAGCTCTAATATGTCTGGGCTCGATGCGACTGGCCCATCACCCTCAAGGACTTGGTGTCTCCTGTTTTCTCACTCCACCACTTTTTAACATTTGGCTTCCAGCCTCAAGATCCAAAAAAGCTGCTGGAGCTCCAGCCATCACAGGTGCATTTAGTGGGGAGAGGCAAAAAGTGTCTTCTCATCTTTCAGTTCCTAGACAGCCTTATCTGGGGGAGCCCGTCACTCTTTGGGCTCTCCTCGGTGTTCTCATATAAGCTGTCATTATCTTGTCCACCAAATAATTGTCTGCCCAGCAGACCGCACCTCTAGGAGCACAAAACATTGTCCCCTGGCCTCAGCTGGTGCTCCCAGTGCCTGCCCTGCAAGAATGGAACCCCGGTGAGTCTTCACAAGTGCGTGCTGCATTCCCTGCGGATGAGATGCGTGCGTGTGCCTTTGCTCCGAGGTCCCTCTGGTGTCTCCAAACTCACAGCAACACCAGGCTGGGGGCTGGAGTGAGCCCTTCCTCGGTCAGAAGGGGTGTGGCTGTGGCTGCGGTGGGGGAGACCCAAGGGGCTTCCAGGGGGGCTTCTGCAGGGTTTGCCTGAGTGAAGACTTGGCCAATGTAGGAGGGGGTGGGCATAAGCCAAGGCCACACTTCCCTGCCGCCCCCCCTCCTACCTGCTCAGAGTTGGGGAGCAGGCTTGGGTTGCAAACATGGAGGCGTGGGGCACCCAGCTCTTGCTGGAAGAATCACCCGCATCCGCACAGCACGTGGGAGCACCCTACCCACGTGGAGCAGTGACAACCAGCAGCGACAGTGGCCTGTCAGCATCGCCCAGCGTCTGCAGGCAGGCCCACAGCTTCCTCCACGGCGTCTGTGTAATTTTGAGGTGGGGGAACCCCCTGCTACTGAGATCAGACAGCTTTTCTCTGTTTCCTTCTTTACTCATTTTGAGAATTGTCTGGAAGCTTCTTTGGCCAGGGTGAGGCCCATCCAGCTGTGTGCAGCTGGACCTGCAGGCTCTGGGGACAGCTGGCAGCTGCTCTGGGCTCCAACCGGTCAGTCCAACCGGTTACTCTTCTGGGCACCTCAGTTTCTTCCTCTGGAAACAGGCACCACATTAGCCCCTGCCTGTGCGGCTGGGTGTTGGGGAGTGACAGATGGCGCAGAACGCATGGCCCTGCTGACTCACCGCGATTACTGTGACTGCTGTCTGCTTAAACCTGTGGCACCAGCAGTGGCCAGTGTCTCGCCCCTAAGACGCAGGGGTGGGGGCAGGCTCATGCCACGCCCCTCCTGAAATGCTCAGCACCGCCTGGAAGTACAGCCCCCCACTCTACAGATGCGCCCCGAGGCTCAGATCAGTGGTGCCACTTACCCTAGGTCACACAGCAATAGCCAGATGGGCCAAGCGGGCCCAGAGTCCTACCCCATGCGATGCCCCCCAGGGACGAGGGCCCCAGGCACAAGGACCCACTCCAGGTGTGACTCCCTGGGTCTCAGAGCGGGCCCTCCCCGGACTGCAGTGGGCGGGCCCTCCTCGGACTGGAGTGGGCGAGACCAACCCCCCCCACTGGAGTGGGCGGGACCTCCGCTGGAGAACACCTGCTCCGCCCTGCCCTGTGCTCTGGTCTGGATGGGGCCAGCCACCTCCTGCCCCTGCGCAGAGGCGGGGGCTTCTAGCAGGTCGTCAGATCTTGTTTGCTTTGCCCAGCCTACCCTGTGTCGCCCTGTGTGCGTCCCTCTGGCCGCCCCGAATCTCGGGCCTTTGCACCTGCTGCTTCCTGGGCCCAGCACCCCCGTGCCCCAGATCTCCCAGCCTGCCTCTTTCTGGTCACTCCAGCTCCAGTGAGGGGCCCTCTGCCCCCTGAGCCAAACGTGGCGCCCATCAGCCTGTCCCACGCCCATTACCACCTCACCCTGCACCTCGTCTCACCTGCCCTGCCTGGGTTTTGTCTGGCTGGCATACAGTAGGTGCTCAATAAATACCTGTTAGAGAGACAAGGGCAGCAGCACTGTTGTGGGATGTGGAAATGCGGCTCTTATGATTAACCCAGTTTCCCCTTCTATAAAATGGTGCTGGAGGAGGGTACGGTTTCAAGGGAGCGGAAACTACCCCTGGTCTGGGTGAGGAGGCCGGGGGGCGGGGGCAGCCTGCCCTCTCCCCTCACCCTCCCGGCTGGGCACTCTTGCAGATGAGACCTGCTCAGGGTGCTGTCCAGGGCGCTGGCCGAGCCCGCCAGCTGGTGGAGGGAAAGACAGGCCCACCGCCTCCCTGCGTCAGCCCACCCCCTCCGACACCCCTCTGGCACCGCTTCCTGTGGACGTGGACACACAGATGTGGGAAGTCATGGACAGAGCCGCCTGAGACCATGGAGACGCAGATACATCCACGTGCACACAGCCCACAGGCGGGAGGGCACCCACAGACACAGCCCCCCAAACACCCCCTCCCATGAGAACACATGCAGATGGAAGCACAAGACCATACTCTCTCCCATCATTCAGCTTCTGGACTCCCTCAGACGGCAGGCCCCCAGAACCTCCTCCATCTAGAAGCGCCCTCCTCCTCCAGGGAGGCCTCCAGTCTCAGGGCAGGGCTTGGCCTCAGGAGAATTGGGCCTGCGGTGCCCACCTGTTGCCGGCTCTCTAGAGAGTCTTCTTGGGTGCCAGGGAGGGAGAGCCCCTCCCCTTCCCTGTCCCCAGAGAAGCAATGGGCTTGGACTGGGGGCCCCCGACTCTCACACCTCCAGTCCCCAGCTCACCAAAACCTAGAGGAAAAGAAAGCAGATGGGGGGGGGGGCAGAGCTAAAAATTCAACCCAGAGAGGTTAGAGGACCCCAACGTGTCCCAGCAGATCCTGGGCTCCAGGCTCCACTTGCAGATCTCCTCTCTGCTGGGCAGGAGTGGGGGCAATTCTGGGGGAGGCCCAGCCCCTTCCTGGCCCCTCAGCAGCCCATAGTCCCAGCCCGGCCTCGGGCCCTGCCTCCTGTCTCAGGCCTCCCTGCCTGGGCTGGGCCCTTCTGGGAGAAGAAGGTGAACAGGAAAGAAAAGTACCCGTTTCCTTGGGAACCCACCCAGCTGCATCTTCTTGTCGCTCCAGAAGGCAGAGCCAGAGAGGGTGAGCCCGGAGTCTGGGGCCACACAGCAGAAGACCAGGGGTCTCCCAGGACCTCCAGCTGCCCAAAGTTCCAGCTGGTTCCATTCCCAGGATGACCTGGCCCTGCCCTAGCTTTTGTGGCTGTGCTTACTCATTCCCGTCAGGACTATGAATGGCTGATGTATTACCGTTACTGTCAGTAGCTAATTCACCACAGCAGAGCTGAGTGCTTGGGGTGGGGCTTTCAGCTCGCTCACGGCGCATCTTTACTGTGCATCTCCTCTGTGCCAGCATGACTCCAAGGAGCAGGGAGGCAGCTGTGAGCCAAGCCTATGAGGCCCCTGACTTTTGGGGGGCGGTAGGTGGAGGTCGAGTAAAGCAGCTGTCCGTGAGCTGGTTCGTCCCAGAGGGAGGTCACTGCTGTCAAGACCAACCCTTGTGGCAGAACAGCGGGCAGCTCCTCCCGCCAGGGGCCAGGGCAACCCTCCTCCAGGAAGTGGCCTCAGGAAAGAGCTTTCCAGGGGCGGGCACAGAGCAGAAGTGCAGAGAGCAGTGTGTGAAGGACCAGGCAGCCAAGTGGAGCTGTGTGACCTGCTGAATTTCCATGTGGAAATTGGCATAAATATTAGTAGTCAACCCATTTTGCAGAGGAGGAAACTGAGGCTCAGAGAGGGGAGGACACCTTCTTGGAGCCACACAGCGGGAGTGACAGGCCCAGGTTTTTAATTAATTAATTTATGCATACAAGAACTGGAGCACAGGCCAGAGGCACCGGGGTGCGAAGATCCACCAGAGACAGAGTGGGGAGCAGAACAGGCAGATCCACTGAGATACACTGCTGAGGGGCAGCGGGCCAGGCAGGAGAGGTCTGCCGGGGTCCCTCCCTGGCCGGGGATCGAACTCGTGCTGCAGTGGCTGCGGATGCTTCATAGCGCGTGCTTAACCCCGTGAGCCACCAGGGAGGCCCCGGGCCCAGGTTTTGGCCACCCTCTTCCTCCTTCCTTTGGGGCAAAGATTCAAAGGAAACAACCAAACACACAGGCGCAGCCCTGCAGGCGCCCTGAGCCCCGCAGAGATGAGCCAGGGGCAGCGTCCCGGCGGGGCGGGGTCCGGGCCAGAACCAGCTCCACCACAACCCGGCCTCAAGCCCTCTCCCAGCCTCCTCCCTCCTTCAGCCTGGTCGCGGGGAGACGGCGTGGGAAGGAGGCCGCCCCCAGGCCGCGCGCCCCCACCCCCGCGGCGGCAGCCCACCTCAGCCGCGGCGGAGACCGAGCGGGGCTACTCGCGCAGCCTCGTGCTGCCCCCTGGTGGCGGCGGCCGGGACGTCGGAGCCCGCGAGCCGACCCTGCGGGATCCGGGCCGTGTCCGCAGGCGGCAAACCCCAGGAGGCAGTCCCCACCCCACCCCCAAATGTGGGACGGCGAGTCTCCAGAGAGGCCCAGGGCGCCAGAGTGGTACCCAGTGGGGTTCAAACTGTGTGGCCACGAAGCGGGGGCAGGAGTGCGGAGGACTGGGGCTGGGGGTGTCCACCACGTTCAGGCAAAAGAGCTTGAGCACCTGGGCGGGGGCACCCCCTGGAAGGCCCAACGGTGTGGCCACAGGTATGGGCCCGGGTAGGCAGCGGGAGGAGAGAGGTCACCTGGGAGAGGCGCTGGGGCTCCCCGCCCAGAAGAGACATTCTTTCCTCCAGGAAAAGAACTTCGTTGTGGAAGTAGGGAAGGGTTTCTTCCGACACTCATTCTTCCTCCGTCGGCTGCAGAAATGCACAGACCCACCGCGCGCGCTGGGAGCGGCCCTCGCTGAGCCGCGTGCACCTGCCTGCGCCGAGCCTCCCGCGGCAGGCGGCTGGGCGACCGCGGCCAGCAGAGGGCGCTGCGGGCGGAGCGGGGTACAGCGATGCTGCTGCCCGCCGGGGAGGCATCAACGGGGCAGCGCTGCCTGGGCCCCTGCACTTCTCCCTGACAGCTCCTCCTCTCCATGGCAGCGAGGACCCCAGTCCTTCCCCCAGGCCTGCTGTCATGTGACCTACACAAGAGGGGGATCTGACTAGGTGGGTGTTAGCACACGTGACAGTGGAGGCTGGATGGGGGCCACTGACCCTGTCTCTCTGCCCTCCGCACGGACCTGAGACCAGCGGAGCAGTCCAGTGGCCCCCGGGGCCCCCACGGTGCTGGTCCAGATGCCTCCAGCCGCCGCCCCGACCCGCCCGGGAGGAAACCAGCCAAGCCAAGGGGCCCCACTTGGGCCACCCACCCACCACTCTCCGACTAAACACCTGTTGTTTCGAGCCGCTGGCCTTGGAGCGACCCCCTGCATAGCTCTGTGTGGCAATAGGGATGGGACACTCTGCCTTTCTAGACACCTACGTGATGGACGCTCACCACAGCCCGGGAGCAACACCCACAGCTGACGAATGGCATAAGCCAGGCGGTCCATTCGTGCTGAGTCCAGAGGCCCGGAAGGAAGCCCGACTGGCCTAACCAGAGTCCCCTTGGTCCACCCACCCCGGGACATGGGGCAATAGGGCTGCTGAGGTCCAGCCCGGGACTGGGGAGAGCAGGAGAATGGCCGTGGGGTCAGGTGTGGCTTCGGCAGAGAAGCGACAAGCACTTGCCCGCCTCAGCCAGTCTTCCCCAGGTGCTTTAGCCATCACTCGGACACACGCATTGTTCGTTTTCCGTGTGCAGAGATTTTCTTTTGAAAATGTCTCAACGTACGATGAGGCAAACTGCAGCCACTGCAGCACGAGTTCGATCCCTGCCGCCGGCCGGGGAGGGGACCCACATGGCGCAGACAGACCTCTCCTGCCTCCCCGCGGCTCCCCTCAGCAGTGTGTTTCCATTGATCTGCCTGTTCTGCCCCCTGCTCTGTCTGGTGGATTCTCTCACCTCCCCGCACCTCTGGCCTGTACCCCAGTGCTTGTGTGCATACATAAATAAATCTTTAAAAAAAATGAAAATGTCGGGCCTCCCTGGTGGCGCAGTGGGTTAAGCAACACACTATGAGGCAAACGGCAGCCGCTGCTGCATGAGTTCGATCCCTGCTGCCGGCCAGGGAGGGGACCCACATGGCGCAGCAGACCTCTCCTGCCTCGCCCGCTGCTCCCCTCAGCAGTGTGTTTCGGTCCATCTGCCTGTTCTGCTCCCTGCTCTGTCTGTGGTGAATCCTCTCACCCCCCACAACTCTGGCCTGTACCCCAGTACTTATATGCATAAATAAATAAATCTTTAAAAAAAAAATGAAAATGTCTTTACTCAAATATCCGGAAAAGTTGAACTACCTGCACTAAATGCAAACCCTGCTGCCCAGCACTGCTCTGTCCGCGTCTTACTTTGTTTTTTCATATATTTAGTTATCTGATCATCAATCAGCTCATCTTGCTTGTTTTTTGAAAGATTTATTTTACTTATGCATATGAGAGCTGGAGCAGCAGGGAGACAGGAGAGGTCTGCTGCGCCATGTGGGTCCGCTCCCTGGCCGGGGATCGAACTCGTGTTTCAGTGGCTGCAGATGCTTCATAGTCCGTAGCTTAACCCACTGTGCCACCAGGGAGGCCCCAATTTTTGCTTTTTTTTTTTCTTTTTGCATAGAACTGGGGTCTAGGCCAGAGGTACGGGGAGTGAGAGGAGTCACCAGAGACAGAGTAGGGAGCAAAACAGGCAAATCCACTGAGATACACTGCTGAGGGGAGCAGCGGGGAGACAGGAGAGGTCTGCTGCACCATGTGGGTCCGCTCCCTGGCCAGGGATCACACTCAAGCCACAGTGTTGATAGTGCTGAGACATAACCCCTATGCCACCAGGGAGGCCCAGAGTTTTAAAATTTTTCTTTTATTTTCTCCTTGGAAATATATCTTCCTCCCCTTTTCCTTATACACAAAGTGGTGCAATACTATGCACCCACCTATCCTTCTATCTACCACCTTTCTCCACCGGTATCTGTCTGCCTGCTTACCTACCGCCTACCTGTCCTTTGCTAGTTAATGACTACCCTGGAGAGATGGTTCCAGAACGGCACTGGTTTTCCTCCTTCCTCTCTCCCTTCTCTCTCCTCTTCCGGGATTTCTGGTAGCCACGGAGCAGCTGGTAGAGGGACATCTGGGTCATTTCTCGTCTTTCGCAGCTGCACTGAGCAGCCTTGTCCGTGTCCTCCAGTGCTCCCGGCAGCCGGGTGTCCCGAAGCCTCGTGGCTGGGGCAAAGAGCCGGCTCTGCTGCTCTGCTGGACCACCGGACCCTGGGCGTGGGCCTGGGAAGGCGACTCCCCCAGATGCGCCCTGATGTCCCCTTTCTGCCGACCGGTGGGCTGGGCACTTAAGGCCGGACTGGCCGGGGCCTGGCAGTGTGGAGGTCAGCCGTCAGCTCTCGGGCACAGACCGGGGAGCCCTCCGGCCCAGGCGAGTCCCTGATCGGTTCACAGTCACAGCGCTGCCTGCTGCGTTCCAGGGCTCACTTTGCCTATTTCTAGCCACCTGCGGCAACTACCGTCAGCCCTTGTACAGAGCAGGCGCGGGGCCAGAGGGTCGGAGGTCAGCGTCATCCCGAGCTGGGTGAGCAGGAGAGGCCTCTGGGAAGAGTCACATGCGCACACACACAATGCACATACACATACACACACAGGCACACAGATACACATACATGTGCACACACGCATACACATGGATGAATGCGCAAACACACCCACCGAGTGCGCCCTCGCACGTGTGTGGACACTCCCCAGGCCAGGCGGTCAGGCGCTGTCCACCGGGGTCAGGTCCTGGGGCAGCATCAGCCGCCCAGCTCTAGGCCGTCACATTTCTACGGCTCTGGGTGGACTCTCCCCGCCACCCCTGCCCCTTGCAGGGGGGCACAGCCGGGGGTGGAGAGGGGCCCGCGTAGCGGTTCTCAGCCTGGGGCCCTGGGGGGGCCAGGCGGCCTGCCTGGCAGCGGGCATACACATCACAATGGCCCCTGCAGGCTGGGTGGGCGGGTGGCAGTCCTGTCCGCGGCTGGCAGCGGGGCCATGAGGCAGTGACCCCATACAGGCACTGACTGGCAGAGCCTCGAACCCACAGCCACTGCCTGGACACTGTTGCGGATCACAAAGGACCTTCAGGATGTCAAGATGGACGCGTCCCCAGGGTGCGGTCCCACGCTCGGCGCCCGGGCTGGGAGAGGCCCGGTTCGGGTGGACTTTCGGGCCCTCTGGAAGCCAGAGAGGAAACTGGCTTCCCCCTCTGAGCTGGAGCTGCTTCCAGCCGCCCCTCAAGTGCTCCTGTCCCCCACCAACCAGGGGACCTGGACTTGACGGGACAAAGTAGAACTCTGACCCCTGTGCCTTCCCTTAAAGCGTGAGGAGGAGTGCGCAGGACACGACCAGCGTCGGCCCCAAGCCAGGCACGACCGGAGTCGGCCCCAAGCCAGGTACGGGCCGCTGAGACCGAGCGGGGCTGGCGGGCCGGCTCCGGCCCTGGGCCGCCCAAGGTTCTCGGAGCCGGTTTTCTCAAGCTGGCTTCCAGGCTTGAACAGACGCCTGCCGGGGACCGCGCTGCTCCCTCGTGGTGCCCACGGGCCGCTGGCCCTGCTGTGGGAGCCGCCCAGGCACTGCGGGCCCCGGCCGGCCAGGGCCAGGCGTGTGGCCCGCACCCCTTCAGCCACTGGCCTCCCTCTCCGGGAGGGCAGGCGCCCACACAGTGCCCATGTGCCCCCCGTAGAGACGGGGGTCCCCACACCGTGATTTCGATGAGGGTGCTCTTATCCCCCCACTCCCAGATCGGTACTCTGGGTGTGCAGGACCCCAAAGTCCTTATCCAGAGAGCCCGCTTCTGGGAGGTGCCAACAGGAGGGGCTGGGAGTCCACCCCGAGAGGCCCCCTGTGGCCAGCAGGCGCTGAAGCTGGGGAGAGTGGAGCGGTGTGGGGCCCAGCGTCCTCCTCGGGAGGAGAGGGCGGCCTGCTGCCTTTTGGGGCACCCTTCCATCCTGACCAGAGGGGCGCGGCCTGCACGCCCAGGGAGGCGGGTGTGCCGCCGGGCCTCCGCTCTGAACTGACCTGTCCAGACAAGTCACTCGACCCTCTGCGCCTGGTCTCCAGTCTGCAAAACAGGAGTGGACCACACAGCAGCTGCCTCGCTGATGTTCAGCAGAAGGAGGCAGTGCCTTCTCTCAGCCGGACTTCGGCAGCAAGAATGCCCGGCACGGGAAGACAAGCGCTGTGGCCCGCGCCCTGCCCGCAATCCCCGCTCCCCCGTGGCCCTGGGCGCGGGCCCAGGCGGTGTTGCCTTGCCTGCCACCCTCGGTTGGCGCCCCATCTCGCCGCGGCCCGTCCGGTGGCCATGGGGCCCTCCAGGCGTGGCTTCCCCTCCCACTCAGCAGGTGCTGCCGTGAGGCTGGCCGGTGGGGCACAGAGGAAGCCCTGGACTGACGGGGTTTCCTTCTCCCCCAAAGAGCGGCCTCCTGTGACTCAAGGGACTCAGCCACCGTCCCGGTTCAACCCCTCAAATTCCCAGGTAATATACAGAGGTGAGTGCCCTGCCTTCTCTCGCCAAGACAGAGCAGCAGCACCTCCTGCGGAGCCCGACTCCCAGCCTGGCGCCCCCCCAGGGCCCATGGTCGTGAGCCCTCTTGCCAGAGAGGAGGGGCTGGCACACAGCAGCTTCCCGGTCCTCTACTCTGCAAAGAAAGCCCCAGCTTGCAGGAAGCAGCACAGACCCCCACCCTGGCGTAGGGCCTGGGTTGGGGGGTCAGTAAGTGAATTCAGGAGCGGCGGGGTGATAGCCGGTAGGCCTCCTCGCTGCTGGAAAGCTCCCTCAAAGCTGGGCCCCCTTCCTGCCATACTTGGTTCTTTCCTTAATGCCCTGCCAAGCTGGGGTAGTCCAAACCCCCACAATCAGGCCTCAGCACCCCTCCCCCCAGCCCCCAGCCCCCAGCCCCCAGGGGAAGTCCAGGTCTGTCGTAGTTCCCCATCACGCAGAATGACACATGCAGAACAGCCCCTGGCTCAGACTGCTGAGTGGGGTTTGTTTTATCTTTTTAAAAAAATAAAATAAAGGGGGGCCTCCCTGGTGGCGCAGTGGGTTAAGCAACACACTATGAAGCAAACCACAGCCACTGCAGCACGAGTTTGATTCCTGCCGCTGGCCGGGGAGGAGGACCCACATGGCGCAGCAGACCTCTCCTGTCTCCCTGCTGCTCCCTGCAGCAGTGTGTCTCGGTTAATTTGCCTGTTCTGTGCCCCACTGTCTCTGGTGGATCTTCTCAACTGTCCCCCAACTCTGACCTGTATCCCAGTGCTTGTATGCATAAATAAATCTTTTAAAAAATAAAAAGGTGCGCGGTGCAGGGGGTGGAGGATTCACCAGACAGTGGCAGGGGCGGGGAGGGGCAGAACAGATGGATTTACAGAAACACACTGCTGAGGGGAGCAGCGGGGAGGCAGGAGAGGGCTGCTGCACCCTGTCGTCAGCTCCCTGGCCGGAGATCGAACTCAGGCCATAGCAGTGACAGCGCTGAGAACCCCTCAGCCACAGGGAGGCCCCCGCAGCAGGGTTTACGCAACATGCCCAGGCACCACCACCGCCCAGGCACCACCACCGAGGCACGCCTTCTCCCCGCCTGAGCCTGGGGATGGCTGCAAGGCTTGAGACAGCCACCCACGCGTCTTTGGTCACACTGTACAAAGAGGAAGAGAGGCCGGCAGGAGGGCTTTGGGTTGCCTTGGGCTGCGGCACCTACCCACCACAGGGACACAGCACCCCTAAGGAATGGAAAGCACCCCCAAGGAAGATGTAGCCAGGCTCGGGTGAATAGAAGATCCCAGGGTAGCCCAGAGAGGCTCCCCAAACAGCCAGGCCCCTTGGTGGGGAGGACAGGGCGTCTTGGCTGAGGGTGGCAGGCAGATGGGCGGTGGGGAGGGGAGTTCCTGGGGAGAGGAGGGCCCATCTGGTTGGCCCCGGGAGCTGGGGAGCACCTGCCTATGGGGACTGGTCACAAGAAGGGAAGGGGGTCTGACCGAGCCCCTTTCCTCTCCTCCCAAAGTAATGCCCTCTAGCTTCCCCAGGATGGGGTCTGCTGTACCCCTACAGTCCGTGTGTCCGTACTGCGGAAACTACATCATCACGGTGCCCACGCGGGTCCCGGGGATGCTCACCTGGCTGCTGTGCACGGGCCTCTTGTTTTTCGGGTGAGTGCCTCCCTCGCCTGCGCGGGTTCCTGAGCGGCAGTGCGGCACGGTCCCGCCGCCTTGGGGCGGATGGGCGCGGGGCGCGAGAGCCGGGCAGCGCAGCGCGCCCGGGGCGGCAGCGTCCAGGCGCTGACTCGGCGCAACCTCGGGAGAAGCTGTGCTTGGAGCGCGGGGCGCCAGCCCAGACCCCCCGGCCTCGGCCCCGCCCACCTCCCAGCTCCTCCCACCAGCAAGGCCACGCCCAGGACCTGACCACGCCCAACCAAGCCCCGCCCCGCCCCGGGCCCGCCCGCCGGCTCAGAGCCCCCTGCCCTTGAGGTCGCAGGTGCTTCCTGGGCTGCTGCCTCTTCCCCTTCTGCGTGGACAGCTTGATGGACGTGAAGCACTTGTGCCCCGTGTGCGGAAGCGAGCTTTTCCGCTACCGTCGCCTGTGAGCCTCCGTGAAATAAACTACACAACGCCCGCCCGGGTCTGTGCGCTGCGGCCCGCGCCCAGGGGTGCTGGGGACTGAGCCGCTGCCGCGGGGTTTGGTGGCGCGGGGCCGCGTTGCCACCGAGCAGGGCGAAGCATGCCCAGGCCCATCCTCCGCTGACCCGTAGAAGGCACAGCCGCGAAAACGCCTACGCCTCCGTGACCCCACGGGGCCCGTTGCTCCTCCATCCACCTCCAGCCCGCGCCGGCGCGTGCAATACCCAGGGAGACTCCCCTCTCCCCCGCCTGCCTGGCTTCTCTGCACGCCTCTTGCTCCCCCTGCCATACACACAGGCTCTGTGGGCACCACCGGGGAGCCCCCCAGGGCTCCCTCCCAGGAAATTTCTCCCTCTTCGGAGTTCCTTCCTCACCTGCACACCCCAGCCTTCTCCCCTGGACGCTCCAGGGGCTCTACAAACCCAACAGGCCTCGAAAGGGGCGTCCTCCCAAGGCCTCGGCATGGCTGGTGGTGAGCGGCTCTGCCCTTGGTGCCCAGCCCTCCCTTTCCTGCCCGCCGCCGTCCTGCCCGGGGTTCCTCAGGGCAAGGACAGCCCCCAGGGTGTCAGCTTGTCCCCGTCCCTCTCACCTGCAGCCAGTGGCTGGCACAGAGAGCGCGATGAACAGGGCGAGGGTTAGTGACTTCAGCCTGGCCGGAGAGACCCCCGCGCGGCACGCGCCCTCGGAGTCCAGGCGCAGGCGTGCACGTCTTACTGAAGTGCGTGGCCTCACGGCATCCTGCACGTTTCAGGTGCCGTATCCGCTACAGTAGGCTCACCCCCCAAAATCCAGTTTCCATCGGTCACAGTCGACCCTTGATCTGACTTCCCACCCCGCCCCGGGCGACCACCATTTTGCACAACAGGCCACAGGTCTTGGTTCTGCTCGTTCACTAACTTTCTCTCTCCGGCCATGAGCCTGTGCTTGTGCTAGTCTCTCACTGCCCGGCCCCACCCCTCCAGCCAAGGGAGGATGGAGCGGTGAAGGGAGAAGGGGGCGTCCGCTGAGTGTCCTGCTGTGGCCAAGTCTCCTTCCCACTCGGCCGCAGGCGCTGAGCCATGTGCCGTCCTGCGGCCGGAGCTGCGAGGAGCTGCGAGGAGCGCGGAGTGCTCCCAACAGCGTCTCCTGCTTGGTGACCACCCAGACGGGGTAACCGCATCATGAGACTGTCCGAGGAGCCCTGTGCCTCCCGCGGCAGCTGCACGCTTTACGTCCGTGCAGCGGGCGCCCTCTGCTCCACACTCTCCAAGCACGTCTTCCAGTCCAGGCCTCGAGGCCAAGGCCGGAGTTGGAGGCCACTGTTGTGCAGCCCCCCCCCCCACCGCGCCCCTCCACTCTGCAGGAGGCCGGCCCAGAGCCCATCTCCCTGGGGTCCGGTTTGCCCAGCCTCTCTCTGCAGTGCCCTGCCCGCTCCTCTTGGGTCACTTTCCCCAGGCACTGGGGTCCCTAGGACCTGCCTGGGACAGGTGGGCTTGTGGGAGCTGGGGGTGGGGGAGCAATTCTCCCTCAATCACAGCCTGCTGATCCCGAGGCAGTCTGACGCACCCCTCCCCCCAGCGGCCCCCACCGCCCCAGCACAGCCCACCCAGCGGTGGCTGTTGGAGGCACTTAGCAAATGCTGAGGTCCTGCGTCGGCCTATGGATGGAATCCCGCTTGGGTAAAATGGGGTCACTTGGAGGAGAGCCAGTAGGAGAGGGGGTAAAAAGAACACCCCCTTGGACACAAAGGATTTTTATTTTGTAAAATATAAAAAGTACTATCCATCCGTGCTTTCGATTGAACTGAACTTCACCAAGAAGGGGGAAGGGAGGGAGAGCATAACACCGGCATAGGAAGCACATCTGGCCGTAAAATGGGGCAGCGGACGGCTGGACCGTGCACCCTGGCAGGCAGGGCTCCCCAGCCCTGAGGCAGGGAGGGTGGGTGCGAGCCTGCAGGGCCGAGTCCCCTCAGCTCTGGGGACAGAGCTCTCCAGATGTCAGCTCCCCTCCTCTCAGGCAGTCCCCCTCACCCCCACGGCATGGACGGGCCAGCGGCACAGCCTGTCTCTAATCGCAGATGGGGATCCAGCTTAGCAGCAGGCCGACTGGAGGCTGATGCTTCGACAGACGGCATCGGGCCCTGGTTGCCGATCTCCCCTTTGTAGAAAACCAGGCGCAAGCGAGCCCAGTGGGTCCGAAGGTCACCCATCCAGCCCCGAGTCCATAGGCGGACTGGCCATGCCAAACAGGGCGGGTGAACTGATGGGGGCCCGGCCGAGGCCCAGCGCGGGGCCACCTTTGGCCTGAGGGGCTCAAGCCTGGGGAGCCGACGCCACAGCTCCTGGGCAACTTGTGGCACTGACCGTTCCCCAGCAAAGCCAGGACACCAGTGTCTGGTCTTCTGGGGCAGCGATGTCCCACCTTGGGGCGCGAAGCCTCGCCCGCCACGGCTCTGCCGGTGGCGCAGGTCACGGCACCAGAGTCCCCGCTCCCACCCCCGGCCTGGCCTGGCTGCCCCCGACGTGCCGGGGCCTGCCAAGGAGCGGGGTCCAGGGGACACCCAGCCCAGCCCCCTTCCAGGTCCTGCCCGGGCCACTGGCCTCACGGCTTGGCGCTAACAAAGCATGTCCATCGGACACCCAGAGCGCCCCGTGGGCAGAGCAGGCCAGAACTGCAACAGCAAGGCTGGCAGCAAAGGCAACAGGACCCCAGGTCCTGCGGACACGAGTGGGGGCTGGCCCGGCCACGCCACTCGGATGCACCCCACCCACCCCCGGCTCCATTGCTCTGGGCTGCGGCTGCGCGGCAGCATGAGCGGGGTCTGGCCGGGCCAGCAGCAAGCGGCAGGAGCGTGCCAGCCCACCTGAGGCCCGGGCCTGCTATCCCTGCACATCTCAGCCGGACGCCAACCACTCTGGACACGCACACGGGCAGCCGCAGCTGACGTCCTACTCCGAGGCCATCGGCAACCAGGGGCTCTGGCCCAGGGTCAGTCTGAGCGCCAGGCCGACACCCAAGCCCACCGACCGTGTGGCCATGGGCGGGCTTTTTAAAACAACACGTTTATTGACGCCGACGCCCAGCAGGCGCTGCTAAGGGACGTGCCCCGTCTTGCCTGGGGGTACAGGGGGCTGGGGGCGCGCAGCTCCCACAGGTGTCCCCAAATCAAATGGGCAGGGGTTGCAGGGAGGGGTGACAGGGTGCCCAACAGGGCAACTGCTCGGCTGCCTGAGGAGTCCCTGGATGCCAGCCCAGTGGGGGCCCACTGGCACCAGCAGCACCAGTGCTGGTGGGGAGCAGCGGCCTGGGCTGAGGGGGCCTTCGGGAAGGCAGCTGTCCCCCTCGAGGCCCCGCCACCATCCTCCCGCCACTTCGAACTCAGATGCAGCACCATGACCGGCAGCCAGCGGCCAGGACTCAGCACACGCTGTCCCCGAGCGTCCTTTGGGGAGAGTCGTCGGTGAACTCAGAGACGGAACCGAGCCTCAGCCAGAAGCTAAAACTGCAGACTTGGGACTTTCAGAGCAATTCAGGTGGAAGACACTGACCCCCTCTGCGGAACGCGCGGGCATCGGGGCGGGGAGGCAGAACAGTGGGGCGGCCAAGAGGGGGCTGCAGGGCACAGGGCGCCCAGAGAGCAGCAGGGCGCGGGGAGGGGCACCCGCCAGTGGAGGCCGGGCGCAGGATGGCCGCCCCACGCACCAGCAGTCACAGCGACCCCTCCTGGCACAGCCCCTACGTCCTCGTCCTCAGCCTCAAGGTGAGAAGGGGCCCCGGCAAAGCCAGCCCAGGACGGCCTCGGCGATGCTGGGGTGGGCGGGTGAGCAAGCAAAGGTGTCCCCAGCCTCCTTCCAGGGAGAGGAGAACTCTCCCTCAACTTCCACGTCACTCACTAATTATAATTTTTATAGAAAATTTTATTCAACATACAACATTTTCCAGCAAAAAGGCAATATACAGGAAGAGTCGGTGCACACTGCAGCTACAGAAACAAACAGAAGATCCGGGGAGGATGGAACTAAGAGTGAGCTGCGGCTTCTATTTCACTGCACTCACTGGACACGCAGCTGGCATCGGCGCCAAAGTAAAGGGGACGAGGCTGGACGGGAAGTAAAACTACACACGATGAAGATCAACAGTGAGTCACTTGCCGAGTCACCCAACAGAAAGTCGCCTCCTCCCGTGGTAAATTGTACATGTTCATTCATTAAATAGACAATTTCATTTTTCCTTTTAACTTTTTACAAAGTGACAGCTCTAACGCTAGCGAGCATGCCCTCTGCGCTACAGGCTCTCCTGCTGCTCACCGCCAGGGACCACTGGCCGCGCGTCCCTGCAGAGCGAGCGGCGGGCTGGGGCGCCGGCCCGGTGCGGCTCCTCGGCCCCGAGGCGTCCCCGACGCAGACCCCGCGACGGTCAGGGCCGTGGCCAGCACGTCGCTCTGCAAACGGGCTGCAGGCTGCGGTGGCTGGAGGCGGGAGAGCCGGGCAGCTGAGCACCGAGGAAGGGGCGACAGGACACGCGGTGGAGGCAAGAGCGCTATTTATTAGGTTGTGAGTTTCTCTGTTTTGCCTTTACAGATGCACAAAAGGTCATTGAAAGTGTAACTGAAGGAATACGTCAGACGAGCCTAAACGTAAGACTTACTAGCCGCAGGGCTGGAGACCAGGACCCCAGGGAGCAGCCGGGCCGCTTGTGCCAACGAGGAACAGACGAGAGAGACCCCTCCGCCCACAGTGGCCCCCGTGCCGCTAACCTCAGCCCCGCTCGCCGATGGCCGCCGTGCCCCGTGGCCGCCACGAAATAACTCTCATTGGCACCCGAGCTTTATAAAACACCTTCATTTTGCTCAAAAAGGACAGTCAATAGATACAGAGAAGCCAAACTGAACAGCCCCAACAAAACAAAATTAACCCCAGCAGCAGATCCTCTTGCTGAGACCGGCCGGCGCGCGTGTCCGCGTCCTGGCTGCTCGAAGGGCCGCAGCAGGCACTGCCCCGCCTCGCGCTCGGAAGGAGTCAGTTATGGATTTTGATGGCCTTTTCAAGGTAAGTGTAGCGACTCCTCTTCGGGGCTTTGTTGAAGTGGTCGAGCCCCAGCCAAGGCCGAGGGTGAGACATGTTACCTGGTGGGAGAGCAGCCGCTGAGGCGCAGCGCACCCCAGCACCCCGCACCCCAAGACTCAGCCTCCGGGGCTTCAACCTTCCCGGCTTGGGAAGCCCCACCGCCTCAGCCGCGCCGCGTGGGCCCGGCCTTCCCAGACCCGGCGCTCTGCAGTGGGGACAGCCACGGGTGGGGCCCGGCGCTGGCCTCGGGCAGGGCTGCGGCCTCCCGGCTCTTACCATCGGCCGCCAGAGTGAACCCACGGTGAGGGCGCCGGGGAGGCTCTTACCAGGCTGAGGCTCAAAGTCTTTCAAGTTCACTTCATACTCATCTTCGTTGATGTACTGGTGCCGGCCCATCATGACAATGGCGAACTTGAACTGCAAGACCAGACGGGAGCTCCCTCGAGCCTGCCTCCCGGCCCGGTCCTGCACCCCTACACCCCTGCACCCATCCTCCCCTCCACCACAGCACGAGGCCGGGCAGCCGCGCACCTTTTCAAACTCCTTTTCCTGAATGTCCAGCAGACTCTGGATCCGCTTCATCACCTCTCTGAAATGCTCGCCCTGCAACGGCAGGATGCCTGCGCTGCTCACCGCCGCCCCGCCCAGGCCACCACCCAGCTGGGGCGCGCCGCGCAGCCCGCAGCCCCACCTGGTGTATCCTTAGCAAGAAAGGAATCCCGAACGTCCCGAACACCTCCTTGTGGAAATGCGCCACTGTGATGAGCATCTCGTTCTCCTTGTCGATGTCAACCTGGTCCAAGGGTATTTCCTGGGGACACATCGGGGGCTTGGGTCAGTGCTGTCGGCGCCCACAGGCGCCGGGGCCCGTGCAGGGGCGGCCGCGGGTGGCCAGGAGGTGTGGCATGTCTGCGGGGAGCTCAGTTCTAGGAGGCCACACAGAGGCTGAGAGCAGCTCGAGCCTACAGGGAGCATAGATGCGCGCGACCTGCTTGGAGGCCAGGCCCAAACTTTGTTTCTAAGAACAAAATCCACGGCCCCTGCACGGGCAGGAGGTGAGAAGGTGGCCACAGGGGCAGCGGTGGCTGCTTCAAAGCCAGAGTGCCCTCAAGGGCCCTGAACTGCAGGCTCGAAGGCAGTCCCAACAGGACGCTTTGCGCTGGGTCCTAGCCTGACGAACACCGAAGGCTTCCACGGCCCTAAGCGGAAGTCAGCGGAGACCACGCAACGCCGGCACATGAGCGACGGTGCCCGGGGTGGGGGCACCAGCCAGAGCGCGCCAGGCCGGCTCGTTACCTCTATCCGGAACGTCCGACTCGTGGCAGGAGACAGACATTCTAACAGCTCATCTTCTTGATGCACACCAATAATTTTGTAGCTTACAATTTCTAGCAGCCTAAAGAACAAAACAAGGGGAGACTGTGACAAGCTGACTAGCGCCTCCTAGCCTGCAGGCTGGCTCCCGGGCGCGCACATCCTCTAAGCGCTAGACGCCACGGGCAGGCAGGCATGCCGGGCATAGACGGCACCGCGAGGTCGCATCTGCAGGGGCCTGAGCCTGGCAGGGGTCAGCCCGGGGCCGGCGTACTTGGGGAGGGAAGAGGCGAAGCTGCTCTCTGGACCGGGTTTCCAGCACCGCGCCCGGCCAGGCAGGACCGTGGCCCTGCGGCCGCGTCCGGCAGCTCTGCCCTCCAGCAGCGCCAGGCAGCACGGAAGCCCACACCACCAGGCGCAGTGTCAGCACCTCCGGCACACAGGCCGGCGAGGGAGGAGGGAGCAGGGCAGCCGCCTCCAGCACGGCTCACGCCACCTGAGCGCTGCGTCCTTGGCTGGGCTCCACCTCCTGACCCCAGCGTGCAATTAACACCCAGAGACAGGGCGGGGACAAGGGAAGCACAGCTCGGGCATGAAGCCGGCTGAATGGCTGCGAGGGGGCCGGCCAGAGCCGGGCAGTAGCACCTGGCCCGCAGGCAGCTGCCAGCACCCCAGCTCGGGTGGCACTTGCCTAAGTCTCCCTGACGCCTTCTCCCCCAGCTCCACGGCCTTCTTGCACTCCTCCAGCAGGTCCCGGACGCACCCGTGCTTGTCTGGGTACAGTGTTATTTCCTGAGAAGGGACAAGGAGGGCAGACGCTCGAAAAGACACAGAGGGCTGGCTAGATTATGCTGCTCTGCTTGCAGAGAAAACCAGCTGCAGTGGTCACTCCCCTCCGGCCGCCCCATCTACAACCCCCAGGTAGGGCTCGGCTCAGAAATGCCACTTTGAAGCAAAACGCTGTGACTCCAGGACAGCGCCCCAGAGGGGCCAGGCGGAGCCTTCCCCACCCCGCAGCAGGGAGCGAGCCCGATGCGGGGGCTGGTGCGGACGTGCAGCGGTCCCACTCGCCCCAGCCGGGGACCTTCTGGCATGAGTCTCAAGCTCCCCTCCACACCCCGACCTCCAGGTGTGGGCGGACCGTGCCGGCTGCTTAAGGTTCAAGGTCTGGGGTGAGAGAAGCAACCGCCAAGCTACAGAAAAAGCTTCTTATCGTTAAAGAAGCACTTACCTCTTCCCTAAACTGGCTGTTTAACCATATACACTTAAAACTCCTCCTGTTTTCGAAGTCTGTGATTTTCATCTTCAGCTGTTAAGAGAAGAGGCTCGTCTCACGTGGGGCCCACACGCCCCTCCGCCGCAGGCCGCGGGCCGGGACGCGGGCCCGTACCTGCTGGTAGTAGAGCTTCTTGGGTTGTCTGGGCTTGAAGAACTGGAGAAGGTCTCGTAGCGTCCCTTCGTAATTATGTCTAAGAGGGTTCCCTGGGCCGTCCCTGTAACTGCAGCAGAAGCACAGCCGCCACGAGGAGATGCGCCGGGGGCCGAGCACGCGAGCAGACGTCCTGCCTCACCCCGAGCCTGCAGCGCGCCCCCAGCCCAGGCCGTGCCAGGCCCACCGCGCCCCCGGGGGCCCGCTGCAATGGGGACCTGGCAAGAGGCCTCGCGGGACCCCCGGCGGGCGGGCTGACGACAGAGCTCAGCCAGCCAGGCCTGGCCTGGCCGAGGCTGTCAGTCACCGGGGCCCCCGGAGCAGTGTGGGACATGAAGAGGTGCAAGTCCGCGTGAACTCAGAGGTAGTGTGCCCGGCGAGCGGCCGGCTGCCCCCAGGGCGCCGTGAACGCTGCTTACCCTTGAGACTTGAAGAACTGGAGCAACATGGGGTCGGTATTCAGCCGCTGGGCAACCGTCTTTGCAACCTGAGCAGGGGAGGGGGCGAAGTCAGAAAGGGGCTGAGATGTGCTCATTCCCTTTATCGCACAGCACTCCAGCTTCTCCAAGCGGCGCCCGGGCCGCCCCCGCCACAGGAAGGCACGGCGGCCCGGAGGCAAGGTCCTGGCGCCAGCAGCCCGTCTGCGGAAAGGACTTTTAAAGGCCGTTTTTATCATTGTAAAGATGAAGTCTGTAGATTTCTGTATTTTCTGATTGCTTGGGGCGGGTCACATTTGGCACGTCATTATTGGAGCAAAGTTGCTGCTAAAACCATGATCTCTTAAGCCAAATTATACCGGGAATAGAGGGTGGTGTGGGCTCTGAAGGGAAAAGAGCACTTATCACATACCTGAAAATAATTCATTCTATTTGATAATGTAACCACAAATCCAGGGTCATTAGGGATTGTTTTATCACAGAAAATGACATCCACACGGTGGTAGAGGTCTCTAAAATATTCCTTTGCGGTGGGCAGTTCACTGTTATCATTTTCGGGGTCATCCCTGGAAGGAAGAAAAAGAACTTGCACACCAAATCACAGGGCAAGCCGGCAACCCAGGCAGCCAACGGCACCAGGAGGCCAGCGGCTGTGGCCACTGCCCAGGCTCACGTCTCTGGGTGCCGGCGGTCCCTCTGTCACCCGAGACAAGGAAAAAGAGAACCCTGCGCCTAAGCCGTGCTCTGGACGCCCACTCCTCCCGGACAGAGCGAGCAGAGGGGCCAGGCCACGTGGCCGGCCGGCCCCGGAGCAGGGGGGCAGATGGGCGCCCAGGCCACGGCAGCGGGCCCCTCTCCTGTCCTGCAGGAGCCCGCTGACCCTTGCTGGCGACCACTGCGCCGCCGGCTCTGGAACCTGCGTTCCGGTGCGTCCTGGCCGGAGGCATCGAGAGCAAGGCCCCGGGAAGTGCAGAGCCCGGGGCCAGACTGACTGGGCTACAGCAGATGTGACTTCTAAGTGACGGGGGCTTCACCACCACTCGCTCCAAAACTCAGAGGCCAGTTGCGCTAATGCCCTGAGAAGCTGCGGGCTGAACATCTAGACACAACACGGGGTGTCAAGGTACAACTCTGTCCTGTCCTAGGGCTCCCACACCGGGACAGTGACCGGCCCCTTCAGGAAGCACGTACTTCTGAAACACGATGATGTCACCGTCCATCAGCTCATCCAGGGCTTTATCAAGAGACACGTCATAGTCCTGAATTCGCTCTGTTAAATTCGGTTTAACTTCCTAGAGTCAAAGACATGAAGCGGTCACATCCACCTCTGCCCGGTGACCGGCAGGGCGTGGCCCGTTTGCACACCTACCCAGCCCGTTCTCACAGTGGGGTTGCCACTGGCCCGAAACTGGTGCAGGTCACAAATGTGACCCTCAACCCACGATCACTGGTGGCCCCAATGGCCACCAGTTGCAGACTTTACCCAACAGCAAATGTGGGGCTAGCAAAACACACAACACCCGCCCCCAGCCCCTGAGGACACACAGATTAGGGGAAGACGAGCTGTGCAAACCTCATAGAGGATAAGGCTAGTATCTTGGATAAATCCTGCTCTGTCACACATAACTGGGAGCAAGTCACCTGGGTTCAAAAGTAAGAAATCCAAAGATGTAATATACCAAGCTGTCGGCAAAGCTGACGTAGAAGCTGAGCGCAGAGAGGACTCACGTATTTTGCAGGATATCGGGGTGTAGATATGCCCGCAGTAATTCAAGCTCCGAGTCCTGGGATCGTACATCTTCAGAAACAGCATGACATCGTCTGCCAAGTAAACGAGCAGGCTTGGTCAGGCCCAACTTGCAGCACGGTGTTTGAGAGACACCGACAGTGAGCCGGAAGAGGCTGACGCCGCGGCTGCAGCACCAGAGGCGAGGTGGCGAGGGGGAAGCCAGGGGCCCAAGGCCCAGTCCCGCTGCCAACTGCTGGCAGGGAGCTGCCAGCCACATCTCCACAGTCAGAGTGTGCAGACCAGCCGTGCCCAGGCCTGCCCCGTGCACACCGGCATCTCCCGAGGAGCGAGTGGCCGGCTGCGCGCTGCCCCCCCACGCAGGGCTGCGGGACAGCTCGGCGCCCCGCCGACAAGCCTGAAGCCCGCGGGGAGCAGCAGGACTCCCAGGCAAGGGGAGAGCTGGGCCAGAAACTCGCGCGTGGACGCCCTCAAGGAGGTGGCCGGGGGCCGGCACTTACGATCCTTGTCAAACTTGGGCAACGTGGCTCCGCTGGCGGCCAGCTCGGGGTCAACTGTTTCCAGGAATATTGTCCAAGGGTTCTCATTATCACTGAGTTCAATCATCTGTGCCCAAAAGAGACGCTGATTTTAGAAGCTGCCGACGGCTAAGCAGGAGTGAAACCCACACTTGAAACGGAAGAAAAGCCCGACAGGAGTGGCTGGACCGAGGAGCCAGGCCGCAGCCCCGCCGCGCCGTGCCACGCACCGTCTTGTTGCCGTCAGCCTCGTTATCCAGCATGGCCGGCCGCTTGGTGCCGTTGCTCCTGGCCTGCATGGGCCATAATCGAATCTGATCTTGTGGAAACCCCTGCAAAAATCAATGTAATAATGAAAATTAATTAAAACACCATCAGCTCATGATTTCGTGCTGTAGCTGTAATGAGGCTACAGTAGACAAACGTCACCGCTGGCCCCCCTGCAGCTGTGGCAGACGACCTCTGCAGCGGGGTGCAGGTTGGGCAAGGGCTCAGACAGGAGGCTGGGGGGCGGCCCCGGGTCTCCGTCGCGCCGACACAGAGCAGGCACTCACCATGGTCTGGGAGAGGTTCTGGACAAACTCAGCCAGCGAGGAGTTCTTCAGCACTTTGAACACAGTGTATTTCACCTTCTCTTCGTCGTACATGTCATTTCCTTGGTGGCCACAGAACTGGTCCTCCGCCACGATCTGGAATATTCACACCAGGCACAGCTCGCATGGTGCATGAGCACACCCTGCCCTGCTGCTCAGGCTAGGTTTCCTCGTGTGGAAAGGAGCCAGCCAGCCACTCGGGCCGAGGGCCTTTTCCCAGAAAACCCCAGCAGAAAAGTGACTGATGACCAAGGACGGAACCAGGCATTTTCTCAGGAAACATAAAATCTTTAATGTGACTGCGCTTAACTCATCTTCAAGCACTGGCCACAAGCTGCAAGTGGGGTGGTCTCCAAATACCATACAGTTGGGGTGCACCATGCCCTCTTTTCCACTTGGTCAACCTGTTAAACAAATGCCTCCTTTCTTTCCTAACACTGCAAGTGAACTGTGAACGGAAACACCTGGATATGCACCTTCCCCGCGGCTGCTTCCTCCTCTCTGTGCTGTGTCCCTCCTGTGCACCCTTCAGCCCGTCCCGTGGCCCTCACTTCTCTGCTCCCCTCTGCACTCACAATCCCGCTCCATCCACAGGCACTGCCGGCTGACCTGAGCACGCGTTAGAAGCGCTCACCGAGCTGCCCAGGAAAGGCGGGAGCAAGCCCTGGTCTACCCACAACTCTGCAGAGCACGGCCGGGGCGGGCCGGGCCCCCGCTCCTGACCTGCACTTGCATGTAGAGGTGGGCTTCCTGCCGCTCCTTTCGCTTCTGAGCCTCGATCCTCTTCTCCTCTTGCAATCGTTCCACCAACTGCTGAGGAATATCGTGGTCGGTGACGGCTTGTAAGACTTCACCTGCAGGATAAACGCATCTTCTTTTGCCTCTGCCCAGGTGGACTGCCCCGCTGAGAAGGCCTCAGCTGCACATCATCACGGACAGACTCATCTCTTCCAGGAAAATCGCCTGGGACCACGGGCCCACATGGCACCCCACAGCCCACGCCGGCTGGCTCCTGGACACTGCGAGCACGGCAGGGCGTGGTGCAGCTGGGCCACACGAGCGGGCCGGGAGCCCAGGAGACCGGGAAGAGGGGGAGGCGCCACTACTCACTCAGCTTGGACTCCCTGATATAAACCAGCATGTAGGCGTTGGTGCAGTGCCGCACGGAGAGGTCGTCGTCATGGCCCCCGTAGTTGTGCTCGATGGCTTCTTCCTTCGTGCACCTCGACACCACGTCGTCGTCAAATTTACACCACTGCAAGGAGAGCCAGGAGCCATCAGAGGCGGCACAGAGAAGCACGCACCATTTTTCAAAAATACCTGATTTGATGAGGCACTGGCCCCGGCACCCCTCCAGGAGACTCGTCTCGGGACTCTCCTTGCTCAGTGCCTGGGGAGGTGCTCAAGTTGACCCACTGGGGATTTCTGCCACCTACTCAAACAGCTCAGCTTCAGCTTGGGCCCCATCTCCTGCAGCTGACTACAGAATCGAAAAGCCAACAGAACTGAGATTCTTGTTTTTTTCCTAAAGATTTACTTTCCTTTATGTTCGCACACAGGGACTGCGGTGTAGGCCAGAGACGCAGGGTGAGTGGATTCACCAGAGACAGAACGGAAACAGAAGAGGCACCACATAGGTCAGCCCCTGGCCAGGGATCGAACTCAGGCTGCAGTGGCTTCTGATAGCTTGACAGCACTGAGACTATAACCCCTGCGCCACCAGGGACGCCCAGAGTTGGGATTCTAAGGTGTGTTTATCAAAGTAAGCGGGCCCTCCTACCCACCCGTGACACCAGGTCCCTAACAGCGCTCCCCAGCGCAGACCACACATGGAGATGGCCCGCGAGCGAGGCGGAGGCGGCATTCCACAGCTGGGGCAGGACTGCAGAGTGACCGTGAGTCCAAGCTGCCCCCGCAAGGCTGCGGAAGACCGTGCTGCTGATGCCCTTAGTTGGAAATCAGTGCCTTGCATTAGACAGAAGGGGTTCTCTAAGGCCCAACATGCAGCACTGACAAAGACGCACACAGAAGTGCAACCACGCATCTACTCTTCACCGTCAAAAAGCCAGCAACAAACACAAGTCAGAACTATGATGGACCAGAGCCCAGGGAGGAAAGCACAGCTCCGAGCTGGCTAGGCCACCACGCTGAGACGGCTGCCGTCTCCACGCAGGGCCCTCCGCCCCCCGCACTTACTTTGCCATCCCCTTTGGGGTTTAGATAAACCACGTAGTGTCCACCGTGATTATCTCCACTATGGACCAGGACTGCATGAAGAATGTAATTTGCAGGGTCCTTAGGGTCTGTTTTTTGCAAAAATTCATCGAGTGGTAACTGTTCAGGGAACTCAAACCTATTTAGAAACATTAAAAGAAAAAAAAAAATCCAGGTTTTACTCACATATAAATGTTCCACCATTGGGTTTGTTTTGTTGTTACACCTCTAAATTATTGACGTATCTTGATTTGGAGAAGGAAGTCTGATGTACCGCTAAGGAAACTATTATTTATTAGAACAAATTAATTAGGCATCTACTACACAACATTTAAAGCTAGATATGAGAAAATGCCTTCGACACTGGACACCTAACAACCTCCAATTCAATGACACGACCCACGTCAGTGTGACAGCACGTGTGCACCGCGGCAGCCCGGTGACCTGGTGGGCAGAACCTGGGCACTGCAGGTGTGAGAAACAGGCAGACTTGTAAGAAATCAAATCCGGGGAGGGAAGACGCATGGAAAAGACACTCCACCGTGTGATTTCCAAAGACATCCCAAACCTGGCGTGTTTCTGAATGATGGGCTCCATAACTATTTCAATTACGTGGTGAAAACCCATTAACAGGAAGGAGGTTGGGGGACTGCAGTGCAGAAAGAGCTGGTGCCCACGCAGCACATAAGAATCCCGGCCCAGCGCTGCCAAATGTTCCGAATTCCTAAAAGATGCCAGAGACCTAGCCTTCAAAGTGAAATCTCATGATTTTCAAAATATCAGCAACTAATTCCAATGAAAACAAGATGCGGACTCAAAACGCATCTGCAGAATGGATTTAGCCTGCAGCCTGCCCGGCCTGTGTGTGACTGGCAGAGACAGTCCTGACAGGAGACAAAGACGAGCAAGCCCGGCCCGCAGCGCGGCACGTGGCTGGCCAGGCAGGCCACACTCCCCTTCAAGTCTGAAGGGCAACAGACCCACCTCCATCCTGTTACAGCTGGAGCCCAGAGCAACAGGAGGAGGCAAGCGGGAGACGCAGGGTGAGGCACGCGAGCCCCTCTGCTTCTGCATTCGTGGAAATCCTGGCACCTTCTAGAGTCACGGTAGACAAGAGACTACAAAATACTGGGGGTCCTACTGGAATCAACACACTGCCGAGCTCCCTGTCTGAGGAGACGTGTGCAGCCTAGCCAAGGCCACGCGGCCTGGGAACCCTGGGGATGGCAGGCCGAGGAGCAGAGGACTTGCCTTCAGGGCCCTAACCTGCCACAGCCCCTGCGGGCTCCTGGGTGACAGGCCTCTAGCATTAGGGTGTGACGCGAGGCAGGACGGAGGTGCGAGCGAGTCAGAGGCACCGCAAACCCGAGCGCGCAGAGCACGACGAGCCGGCCCGCAGCCGCTCACCTGTCGTTGATCTTGATGTTTTGGTCCGTCTGAGGGTCGTACATGAATCTCATCAGCTGCAGATGTAACACTGGTGGCAACGTCAGGAATTTCACCCCTTTCTCTGCTTCCTGAACGACAAGGAAGAAACGCTACTTCCACGTGCCTGGACACCCGGCAAGGACGGCATAAGCAGTGTTTCTGCCACCCGGAGGGGTTCTGGCGGGGCGACGGGGTGGAGGCTCCGCCTGGTGCCCGTCGCAGATTCTGTCTGGGTGGGTATCCGGGCTGCCATGAACAGAATCGCTACAACAGCCTGTGAGACGTGTCCTTCCCCCGGGCTCCGTCCCCAGTCCAGCAGGGGGCGTGGTGCGTGGACTGGATTGGCCGCTGGGGGTGGCGCCAGTCACCGCACACTCAGCTCTCTAAGACAGAGCAGCCTGACGAGAAATAAAAGCCCGGGACACCCTAAATACAGCAGCAGGCCACAGGGCACGGCGGGGCCTGAAGGGACACGCTGCAAAGGAAGGGCAGCACCGTGGGGCCCCGCGCGGACGCCGTGGTACCTGCAGCCCGTGCTCCCCGGCGTCGTACTTGTTGTCGCCGTCCAGCTGCTCCACTGCCACGTAGTCCACGAACGACTCAAAGACTTTAAAGAGAAGGAGGGGAAAAGTCAACCCTGGTGGCCCCCAGAGCACTGACGCCAACACGGCCGTAGCTCGCAGGAGTGACAGCGCGGGGGGCTCAGGCCGCACGAGCCGCCGGCAGAACCACGTCCCTTCGGCCGGCGGGGAGGCGGCGGCTGTGCGGTTCCCGGGCGTTACCGACGGCAGCGAGGGCGACGTTCCAGCTTTAGCAGAATCAGTAACGACAAGCCGCGGCCTCGGCCAGACACTGTGCCAGAGCTGCAGTTACGGGGCCACGCGAGAGCAGGCCCACGGCTGGGGCCAGCGTGGACCAGTAGCTGCCTGCACTGCGCTGGTTGCTAGCACCGTTCTGGTGCACGAAACCTGCCAAGAAGTGGTTTTCTCACACGCACGCAGGAGAGAGCACGAGAGAGCGCTAGTGCGAGAGAAGGCGACGGACGTGCCCGGGACCGCACGCGGAGTCCTTCCCGAGGCGTGCATCGCCCTGAACACCACGACCTCGCCGGGTGCGCCTCAGTCAAGCTGGGGGCACAGGGTGACCAGGGGCACACACGTGGCCAGAGGAGGCCAGAGGAGGTGCGCCGGGCACACGTGCAGGGGCACCGGGGCTGCTGGAGGAGCTGTGTGCCCAGCGACCTCCAGCCCCAAGCCACACGAGTGTAGGAAAAGGGCTTCGTAAGACACCGTGTGGTCCGGGGCCTCCCTGGTGGCGCAGTGGGTTAAGCAACGCACTGTGAAGCAGACCGCAGCCACTGCAGCACGAGTTCGATCCCTGCTGCCGGCCAGGGAGGGGACCCACATGGTGTAGCAGACCTCTCCTGCTGTGCCCGCTGCTCCCCTCAGCAGTGTGCTTCTGTTGATCTGCCTGTTCTGCTCCCCGCTCTCTGTGGTGAATCCCCTCACCCGCCCCCCACACCTCTGGGCCTGTACCCCAGTGCTTGTATGCGTAAATAAATAAATCTTTAAAAAAAAAAAAAAAAGACACCATGTGGTCCACGCGACAAAAATGCCAAGACCGAGGAACGACCAGCGCTGGTGTGTGCAGAACCAACGACCCCGGCGGGGACAGGCGGAGCAGCAGGCACGAGGCAGACACACCTCAGCCATTCTCACACGAACACTTAGAGTAACCAAGATCAGACGCCCCGGTGGCAGTTTCCTGAGGGGGAGGCAGGGATGGAGGTGTATGCGCAAAGGCTCTACTTCTTCACTGAGTGGGTTCACCTGAGGGACTGTACACTTGTGATTTGAGCAATTTCCTGTCTCTAGCCTGCAGTTCAATACAAATCACCTGTGTAAATGAGACACTAAACCCACCCAGGAAATTACCAAGAGGGTGTGCCACTACGTACAGAGAACTTACTATTTTTCTTTCCTTTTATACTTAGCTGGATGTCATAATAATCTTCTCTTCTATCAGACCGATAGTCTACTTCTTTACACTGGATATAAGACTACAACAAGGAAAACAAGGTGTTAAGTATTAACAGGCAAAACGTCACCACCACCACCAAGTCTGTAAACCGCCCCTCTGACGCCCGTCACATACCACCATCTTGCCCCTGAACAGCTTCGGTATGGTGCCTTCCACACACGTGCCCTTCATCTTATTCTCCACATTATCCAGCAACTGAAAGAGAAAATTGTGGTTTTAAGAAAACTTTATGTTGAATGTTGCAAGTCATTTGAAACTTGACAAGGAAATTTCAATGCTCAAAGAAAGGCTTGACTATAAATATTATGACCTTTGGCATGCAATTATCAAAAACATACAAAATCTTCTTCCTAGCTTGGATATTTACAAAAATATCTACATGCAACAGTTGAGATTAACCCTTTACACAGCCTTTGGAATGAATTAGTAATCTGTAGTGCCTTTAGAAGCATTTTTTATATTCATTTTACCTCTGTGGAAAAGCATGTAAATTGATCACTAAACTTAACTCGTATTGGTCCACACCAAGAGATTAATGAGGTTGAGCCTGTCAACAGGATTGACTGGTTTGTCCATGGATATTTAATGAACTGGATTCAATCCAGCTAGTGCTGCAAAAAAGAAAACACACCTTGCCCAGCCAATCACCTTGAGTCGCCACTGTGTGTGTGCACGCGTGAGTGTAGAGTACGCACGTCTTTCATCGCAACCGCAAGGGCGGTGACTTGCTAGAGACTAGAGACAGTTCTGGGAGACTCGCCCACTTACTGCGTGTGGAGGAGGGGGTCTCGGCTACGGAAGTCACTGCGCTAACTTGAACCAGGAGAGCTACCGGAGCCGACCTGTGGCTTCTTCGATTAGTAACGCAGGCAGATGTGACAACTCAACAAGCTGGCATTTACTACCTACTACTATTTAAATTCAAACTTCCCCTCACACTATACTTTTCAAATATATTTTTTTCTTTCATTTCTGCCTGGTTTTTAAACTAGACTTTTATTTCTAGCCTTGCCTTGGCCCTGAACGAAGCTGGGCGTATTCGAATTACAGTGATGTGAAGTAGGTCTAAGGTTTTACTCGTTATAACAGCTTCTGACAGTGCTTCGAAATATTAAATGTAAAGCAGTAAACGATTATAGTTTGGGACTTACCACGCGACACAGCTCTTGAACATCGTGTTGCATGAAGCTATCTAAAGTTTCCCACCTTAGAAAGATAAAACGAACATTTGTATTTCAACTTTCAAATTAAATTAAAATGCAACTTATGTGGGGGGAAAAAAACTACACTGTGTGTAATCAGCCAATTAAAGTTTATTTTTGGAGATTATAATCCAAGATAAACTAATTTTATTAGGACAACAAAATGGCCATAACTTTTTAAAGCTTCTGAAATCTTACTGCAAGAGGAGGCAGTGTTTGCGCGAGTAAACAAAAACTCATTTGACAGTCACACATGTCCCTTTCTTGGACAGTAAAACTTTGCAGCGCTGAACTACTTCCCAAGCCAAGTGCTAAAGCAAAGCTGCTGCTTCCAAAGAGGCGCGCAGACTGGGCGTGCCGCACGGGCCAGGCTACGCGCACCAGCCGCCTGCACCGCGCCTGGCTCCTCTCCGGCCTGGACCAAGCAGGCGGGAGGCCGGCTGGTACGTACCCGAAGGACTTGGTCAGTTTCTTGGTTCCCACGGGCTTATCGCTGTGCTGTAACTCGTAGAACACTCTTTGTAAAGCTAAAGGAACGCTTTTGGATGAATCATCGCCCTCTGTCGGCATCATGTACACAGCCTAAAAGAATTGATTTAGAAATAAAAATGGAATCTTCCGGGAGAGTTTCACTTCTAGTATCCCAGTGGCTACAGCAGAGGCTAGGGTTTTCACCCATCCCAGAACCTAAGTCAAAATTTGTTTTTAAACCATGAAAGTCTCTAGAGACAATCTGGAAAAGAAAGTATTTTAGAAATTGTCTGTAGCTCACCATCCAAAGAGAACCACTTCCATCTCATACTTCTTGGAGCACCGTTTTAAAATGAACATTACTTCCCAACAAGAGAGTTGATGAGAACTGCAGTGTGGCTGTAGTGACCCGGGACCACCCACCGCGGTCTGCCCCTTGGGGGCCAGCACTGCCTGGCAGAAGAGCACAGCGGCACAGGGAGTCCGGCAGACCAGCCGTGTCCCCCCAGAGGACAGGGGTCCCGCCCTCACACACTGTGCAGCGGTGTTCCTGGACCCAAAGGCGGCCCCTGAGGGTCAAGGGCGCTACTCTGTCTCAGCGTTCTTTCAGAAATGAGTTGTCTCTACAAGAAGTGAAAATGAAGACTTCCCAGCCAGTGCTTTTCCAGCTAATCGATTTTGACATGAAACTTTTCAAATGTTGCTGCTGATGGCTCTCATGTATTTTTTAGAACCTTTATTATTTCTGGCGCAATTCAGGCTAAGGCTGATGGCGGCAGTCAACGTCCAAGCACAAGCCCCGACTGCCCGAGCAACGAGTCCAGAGGCATAAGGCGGCCCTTGCCGAGCAGAGCTCTGTGCCCAGCAGACAGGGCAAAGCCTGGTCCTGAACACGTGAGAGAGAGGGGCGGGTGGAAGGTCGAGGGAGACAAGTACCATCCATTTACCTTTCGCAGTTGATTTGTGAAAAATAAAGTCTGCAGCAGGCTGTTCATGTAACAAGTCGCTCCCTGATTCTTTAAACCGACATAGCCCGTGTGCTTCTTTGAATCCCACCTACAAGATCAGTTTGAGGTTGAGGGAAAACGGCACAGGACAGCTCCTTGCTCCTGCGGTGAGGGGAGCGTGGAGACTGACACCTGACCGCTAAGCACAGCCCCTCTCCCCACTGTGCCGGCACCCCGCAGGCCAGGAGGGCGTCACGGCTCCCTGTGGCCACCACGAGCGCCGCCAGGTCCGCCAGAGCGGACTCCAGAGCAGCTGCTGCCCCGGAGCGCTGGCGCCACGGGCCCTCGCCGACCTTGGTGGGCCTGCAGGGGCTGACGCCGCTCGGGCCCTGGCCACACGCCACCCCGGGGGGTCTGAGTGTGCCCTGCCCTCAGGGGCAGGCAGTGGCCGTGGGACGAGTCTCTTCTGCTGAGCCACACTCGGGAAGATGGCGCCACGTGACCCTGGCGAGTGGTACTCCAGACTCTGAAGCTGCGGTCTTTCCTCTCGATTCTCTTTTGGTTGGGTGGATTAGGGGAAAGGCCGGAGTTGCGAGCCCCCACAGGCCATCAGGTGCTAACAGGAGCCAGAAGCCCCCCCCCCCGCCCCCGCCTCCCTCTGCACCATACAGCACTCACCGGGAGTGCGACCTGGGCGCTGGCCCGTGGCCTGGCAAGTACTCAGGTGCACCAGCTGGCTCTACTTAAAATGTGTCTGTGTAGATGTGAGCAATACTAAAAGTCTGCAAGAATCCTTAATTACAGCCGGCTATTAAACCAACATCATCAGGGCCTCTGGTGGCGCAGGGCCATCAAGCTCACAAGCCACTGCAATAAGAGTTTGGTCCCCAGCCAGGGAGGGGACCCACAGGGCGCAGCAGACTTCTCCTGTCTCGCCCGCTGCTCCCCTCAGTAGTTCCTCTCAGTAGATCTGCCTGTTTTGCTCCCCACTGTCTCTGGTGAATCCTCTTTCACACACACCCACCTCCGCAACTCTGGCCCACACCCCAGTTCTTATATGAAACAACAAATAAAAATAAATCTTCAAAAAATGAAACCAAACTATAATCATAAAGGCTGAGGTACTAATGATACAAGTTGAGAGTGAACCAAGAAACGTTCTGACTGTGAAGACTCTAAGGCCCCACAAACTATTTTTATTTCTAAAGATTTATTTATGCATACAAGCACTGGGGTACAGGCCAGAAGTGTGGGCGGTGAGAGGATCCACCAGAGACAAGAGTGAGGAGCAGAACAGACAGATCTACTGAAATACATTGCTGAGGGGAGCAGCGGGTAAAGATCTGCCTGCGCCATGTGGGTCCCCACCCTGGCCGGCGGCAGGGATCGAACTCGTGCTGCAGTGGCTGCAGTTTGCTTCATATTGCGTTGCTTAACTCACTGCGCTACCAGGGAGGCCCCCCCATACTTTAGTTCAAGACATGGGGTCATAAACAACAGGTTTTTAAAATGGGGCGGGGAGAGAAACCACACAAATTTGAACTGGAGACATAACTTTTTGCCCTGACTGGCCGGCACCTCGGCTGCCCCGCCGCCCTCTCCCCGTCCTCTCCCCGCCCTGCCAGGCCAGCCTGGCTCTCCCGCTCAGGCAGGGCGCTGTGGACCCTGGGGCCGCAGGTGCCTGCCGGCCCCACGCCTGCTCCCACCCCGCCCTGCTCTGCGCAGTGCCCGCAGCTCTGCCCCACTGAGACTTGCCTGCTGGCGCGTTTACCACCTGCCCAGTCTCATCGTCCCTCCTTGCCAAGAGACGACCCTACCCCGTAATTCTGTAAGACCAAACACATCCCCAGCACCAAAACTCCATGTCCAGCGGCAGAGCAGGAACGCCTGAGCCCCCATTGCAACGCGCTGGAACGCCTCCCAACCATCCGTGCCTCTGCCCTCATCAAAGCCAAGACAGACACGATAAATGCCAGACCCGAGGGCAGCCCTGACCAAGCCACGCCCGGCTCGGGCCTTCCGGCAGGTGCTGCTCAGCACCAGCCGGGCACCCGCAGCAAGCACAGAGGCGCAGGTCTGCGGGTGCCCCGCCTGCCACAGGCGAGTGTCTCGGAAGTCAGCTCAGGACCTTTGGTCAATGGCACCCAGTTAAAGAGAAACTTACGCAACTCCATGGGGAGCATCTGCCTGCACAAAGACTTCAAAAGTGACTTTGTCGTCGTCTATAAACCCTTTCTCAGGATCAGTCACTTCCTATAAGAAATGAGAACATTCATGTCAGTCATTTCTACTCAATTTAAAAAGGGGGTGAGTCAAGAACTGCCTAAGAAGACACAAATACTCACTTTATCCCAACGAGGCAATCACCCTAGCTCCCTGTGCGCCACTGAATGCTGGCTCCGCCGCCTGCTCCCGGCCAGAGGCCGAGGTCAGGCAGCAGTGTGACCGGGGGGAGGCAGGGCCTGCTCCCCAGCAGGGCGGGCAAGAGGACCGCTAGTGAGGCGCCACGGGTCCCCCCTCCAGGCAGCCTGAGCCAGCGCTGTGGGGGTTCGGCAAGTTACACGGCCGGGGAGAGGCCCCGGCATCAGTGTTGCCGCTCCTAAGGGGAAGCTGATCTATCAGGAGAGCCTGGCAGGAGTGGAGACGGGAGTCCCGCTGCTAACACTGGCAGGAAACACATCTCCACGGGCACCTGCGCCGCTTGGGGTGCCACTTGGCGTCTAGACGAACAGAGGGGTGCGGGGGAAGAGGAGGAGGGAACAGCAGTGACATGCAGTCCAACACGAGGTTACTTACACTCCAGGCCATAAAATTGGAAAATCCCCAATCATTTTCTTTGTGGAAGAACAAATGACTAATTCGACGGCTGAACGACTTCTCGTCATCTCTGTAATTTATTATCTTGAGCACGGCTTGCGCATGACAAGACCACGACCTGTCGAAGACAGCGATCTGAGCCTCCCGGACACTCACCGGGCCACACACTTTAAGGACCCTGAAGAACAGCACGCAAAGCGTGGCACGGTCTTCTCTTCCCTCCCAGGCAGTGGGGACCCAGGTTTGCCTTATGGAGAGGGCTACAAGGGCGAGGCAGGTCCCCACATGCGTGGTCGGAAGAACGTAGGGATTTTTTTAATTTCTAAAAGGCTCCAAGTGCTTTTCTCAGCAGCTATAAAACAAAGCTTCCGGGCTGCGAGCACTGGCCGCGAGCTGGAAGACTGTGTCCCAGTAATAGTTCCAGTATCGTGCAGCGGGATGCACGGCCAGCGCGCCCTCCCAGGAACGGTCCAGGTGACGGTCTGTCTCCCGCACGAACAGCCCGGACTCAGGTTCTGAAGGTGACACCGGCTAGCACAGGCCGCGCTGCAGCCCCACCCGTGGCCTCAGCGCACTGGGTGGGTTTGGCACCCAGGCCCGCAGAGGGTGATGGCCGATGCAGCCCCATGTGGAACAGACCCCAAAGGGACTTTGGGTCAGAGTTTTGGCATTTTTAAAGGCCAGAAAGATCACCCTCTGCAGCCCCACGGTGAAAGGAGAGCTGCCAGGCCCGCAGCTGGGCGAGGGGCTTGCGAACCAGGACGCGCCCGGCGCGCAGAGCTCAGCCTCCCCAGCCACTGTGAAGGCTAACGCTGCCTACTGAACCCAAGCAGAAACTCATGAAAGCAGCTCAAAGCAGGGACACAGGAAGGAAAACGTGGCCTATGAGGCAGGCCTGGCTGTACACTAAAGCTACTGCGGCATCTCTGCAGCCTGGCGGGAGACCCTGGGTCCTGACACACAGCCAGAGCGGCGCCCCGCTCGGCAGCAGGCACAATGGGCCCGGGGTCCCTTCAAACACTCTGCCCTCTGAGCTGCTGAGACATGTCAATCAGGAATAGTGACAGATTAGGGGGACGAGTCAGCTTTTGGAATTAAATAGCAAATGTGAAGTCGCTAATAACTGTTTCATTGGAAAAAACTTTTCCCAACTTTAAGACCTCTGCATAAGTCTTGGAAGTCACACATATAAAATGCAACTGTCCTCCCTGGGCTTCAGCAGACAGGCGCCGCAAGGCCTGAGTATCAGCCTGCCCCTGCAGCCCCGCCACCGGGTGCCGGCACCCAGTCCACGCGGGCCCCGTTCGCCACGTCCAGGGCTGCCCGCTTCTGCCACAGGACTTGAGCTTTTCATTTCAAGAAAAATATACAAGTTTCTATTTTGGCTAAAATGAAAGTTTAGGGAACTTTTAAAAGGGACATGTATTTAATTTAAAATCAAAGAGCTACTTGGAGGCAGCAAGGAAATTAAAAAGGAAATGCAAAATTCAAAGAGAGGGCGATCAAATTTGGCTTCCGATTAATGCACCGTATCTATTTGTGGATTTGTAATTGCATCATTTAAACCGTCTTACGTGGAGTCAGATTCAGCATTGCACTGGAGAAAGAATCCTACGCTTTTTTGGTGTGGTCTGTCTGGATAAAAGCGTGGCATCACCATAATCTTCCATGGCAGATTTCGCACAAAACACGGAGGGCTAAGGACCGACTCACTCAGTCTGCTGAAGCGCTCGACAGTGAACTGGAAGGTGGCCTCGGAGCGCCAACTCGTGTCTGCAAGAGAGCACCTTGTCAGTCACAGGGCCGGCTCTGAGCACAGAGTCGACAGACTCGGAGTGAACTGTTCTGTAGCGCCGCAAACGAACGGCTACAACTGGAGAAGCAAATGCACGTTTCCACTTTCTTAAAAACCAAAACAGTGCGGTGATAGTTCGTGTGTGAACGGATCCTTCCCTGGGCACGCGCCTTCCCTCCTGGAGTCAAGAGTCTGACAGGGCGAGGCTGTCTAGTCTACGCTCTGAAGCCCCAAGTAATCCTTCGTGAGTGTAGACTTTCGAGAGAGTCAATCAAACGGCTCACGTTAACATCTTTTCAAGGACAGGACTTGTGGAGGGAAAAAAGGCTTGAGACTCAGGCTGCATCTGAAGGAGAGAGGTGGAGGGGAACGGACGGAGGAGGACTGGGCAGCACGGGGAGGGAGGGGCGGCCATGCCCATGGAAGCGCAGCGCCATTTAGAGGCAGGAAGACCGCTAGAAGTTAGCCTAAAAATAAATGTCAATTGCATTAGTTCACCATTTTTGTGAATTGCCAGACTGGACTCCCGCAACGGAATGGATCTTTTAAAAAGAAGCTGGTACCCTTTGCAACATGATAGTGTACACTGTGTGAGTAAGTTTAACGAGACCGGAGGGACGCCCGAAGGACTGGGGCCTCCACTGGTAAAAGCCGAGAACTCACACCGTACCTTAGACCGCTTAAAAACCACGATGTAAAATGCCACCTTTCAATGACTTTGGTGACTGTCCATTTGCAAGTGACACAGAGCCGGTCACCAGCTCCGACAGGCCTGGGGCTGTGGCTGCCGGCGCTGCCCAAACTCCGGCCAAGGGCACCCGCCCCCTTCTGCCTGCAGCACCTTCGGAGAACAGCGGCTGCAGCAGCGAGACAGCGCTCCGGGCTCCCTAAACACGCTCGCTGCCCGTCTCCTTGAAGACTGGGTGCCCCTCACAGGCTGGAGGGTACCGGGGACGCTCTGCGGCGCCGTGGCCACAGAGCAACTGGCAGGAAGGTTTCCCAGGTGAGAGCCAGGCCACCGGGCCCAAGGCTGCGCGCACAAAGGAGATGTGCAGGTGGGCGGGGCAAGAGGAGCATGGGCACGCCTCAGCACCCCTTCTCCTGCCTGTCTCCGACTTCAGCAACACAACCAGCACCAACGCAGACGCTCCGTGCCCAGGGCGGCTCGCGGCCTGCTCGAGAACACGTGCCCACTGGTCCTCACGAGAGGGGGTGGTCTTCACCAGGGAACAAACAGCCAGCGCCCGGGATGGCACCTCCCCCCTCCAGACGGCCCCCACCTGCCAGCAGGCACGGGAAAGCGCTGGGCTGCCGGCCTTCTCCTGCGGGGCCTCGCCACGCGCCCCGTGACGACAGTCTGCCACCCGGCAAGGAGCCTGCTCGAGGGGTGTCTGCAACAGTCCAGGTCGCACCGGGGCCGTTTTCTCCCACGCACAAGTGACACCGGAGCGCAGCACGGGAGCCCTGGCAGGCTCCAGGCTGGGGACACGGGGGCATTCTACAGACGAGCTCCCACGGGACCAAAGCCCCGAGACCGGCCGACCCCCCACGAGGCCACCGCTCTGGCTCTCACAGGCCGCCCAGCGCCTGCCCTCACACGCCACAAAGTGGACCGGCCCGGCGCGCTCACAGCCGCCCACCGCACTTTCAGATACAGGTAAGCTCTTCGGAGAACCAGACTTTTAAGAACACCAAGTTTATAATAAAAGACTTTTTTGTTCTTCCGCCCCACAGCTCAGTCAAACTCCTGCATCCATCATTAAATACTGAACGGAGCCTCGTCTGGCACTGAGGTCCATGTGCCGGGAAGCCCGCTGGAGACAGAGGAGGTGCCGTGCACCTGGCTCCGGGCTGGCACCCAGAGCTCGGCTAACACACCAGGGACGTCTTCTGAAATAAGCTGAGCGAGAAGTTTAGCATGAGATTTCATGTGAATAAAAAGGTGCTCTCCGAAGCAAAACTCTCAGATTAATTCAGTGGTGCAAAAGTTACACCAGAACACCAAAAACCGGCAGACAGCAGGCCCGACCACCCCCAACAGGACTGCGCCAGCCCAATCAGCGTCTCTGCCCACGAAACAGTACTCGGAGCCTTGGTGCCATTTCTGCAACTTCTGTGTTACTTCAAATTAAAAAAAAAATTAATTTTGCTAAAAAGTAGTTCAACTGGAGTTATAAAGGTCACACCACGACTTTATCCGGAGACGCTCCCTGCCTGGCTGCGCTGACGGTAGCCAGCACCTGTCTCCCTGCTCCTCGTCTCTCTCCACTCGGAGGGCAGGAGCTGAGGCTGTGCCGGCTGCAGCCGCCACAACCTTCCGTGAGCAGCTTCTGACACCCCCAGGAGCAGCAGCGCCCGGCTTCTGCCGTGCCCGCTCGCACACCGACCTTGTCTGCACAGGAAAGAGGTCAGTTTGCCAGCCTGGGCTTCCCTGGCGTGAGAGAGTAGAGGAAGAAGAAATAACACTTTGGGCTTTTTAAATCAGAAAACTTCGCTGAAATTTTCTCACTGGCATACTTGTAGTTTGATCAAACTTCAATTATTCATTTTAAGAAGGCTTTGCAAGTCCTAGCTAGTTACTTCCCAGGAGCTACTTTTGTGGGTACAGACGATCTAAATCCAGACCCATCAAGACCTGCAGAGATTACTGCCTTTGCTCTAAAATTTCTTGGGATCATCTAAGGAAAAACTGAGTAAGACCAAAGCAGAGCGGGCAGGTGCAACTAGAAAATGATTCTGGGACCGCCTGCCCTCTGCGCCAGCAGGGTTTTAAGCTCTGGCCCTGAACACTGTCTGTAATCTGGGCTGTGACTAAGCTGTGGCACAGAAACTTCCCTTCCTAGCAAGCCCGCTCTGCACAGGTGATCGTCGGCAACGCCCACCAGTGCCCTCCAGGTGTTCACCCTGCTGGAAGAGGAGAAAGCACTCAGTAGGGGGTCCAGAGTCCTGGGGACACACACACACACACACCCAGCTTCAGAGTGCTGAGGTGCAGCAGAGCCACCCCAGGGGTAGAGCCGCCGGAAAGCAGCTCCATGACCCTAGTGACCCCCACACTGCCGACTCCAGGGTACTTGCCTGACGCACTGGCCCTGGGAAAAACGCTGCCCTGCAGCCTGGGCTCCCAGAACCAGAGCCATCGCCTTCCCGCCCTCATCACCAAGGGATCAGACTTGGTGTCACGCTCCCTGGCCTTTGAAAAGACACCCAGTCTTCCAAACCGGGAACCGGGTACGCCCGGAGACCAGCCTTCCGCATACTCGCTGCACTTGTCATCCGCAACCAGGCACTTCCGTGATTCTGTGACTTAGCACCATTATTTGCTATGAATGGTTTGGTGAAATTTCCCTCAAAGGGAGAGAAATTATTCTCTGTACACCATGGTTCTCAAATGAGGCCACCAGGAGGCAGGTGGCAACCCAACTGGCAGCAGAGCCGAGCTGCCTTCTCTGCACCTGCACTTCCTCCCGGGCCCTTCCCCTGAGCTCGGGCGGAGACCGGCACGGAGCTTTCTCCGAAGAGCTGGGGATGCTCAGGGAGGGGAGACGCACAAGTGCGTCCGCAGGCCCCACTCACACCTGGCCTCAAACCTGCCCTGCCTCCCCAGCTGCGCTGAGTCAGTTTTGGCATCCCAGGTGCCTGAATCCAGCAAGAGCCCAGAACCAGAGGCCACACCCACACGTCGCCCTGCCTGCGTGGACAGCGCACTCCACAGGTAACAAAGCAGCGGGGTTCAGACCACGCCTCTTTACCTTCCTCAGATATTGCCTCAGCCAGCTGCCAGGGGAAAGCCGCACTGTGAGACAACGCTCAGCTACGGCTGCGGTTTCTCACGGAGGCCCAACTTTGGCAGGAGGTCTGAACAGCAGTCCTTCTGGTGGTGCAACCCGTGGCTGATGGTCTCTTTCAACTGCCCCGTTACTCCCCTGGGAAGGACACAACCCTCATGAGGATGGATGGACATGCTTTTGACAGAACACGGTTTCATATTACACTGCGAGACTCCAGGGCTGCGTAAGGCGGCTGTGGCCGCTACGCTCCATCTCCTACTTCAGTTTGGGCCGTGCAAAAGCACAGGTCATGTGGTCTGATAAACTATTACGAAGAAGAAATAGCCTAAAAGAACGTGATCTGCTAGGCACAAAATGTCCATGCATACACTTTTTCAGATAGAAGGTATAGACCAAAAGTTAGTGTAGGAGAGTGAAGCCCAAAGCTCGCATCTGATTTCATAAGTGAGGGGAGTAAGAGGGACCACCAGCTACAGACAGCTGCTGTGCTGCTTACAGCAAGAACGCAATGGAAAGCCAAGCCCCAGGGACTAAGGTGTCCTGCTGCAGACTCACGGGAAGGGCCAGCAGCCCTGTTCTGAAACTCGCAGTAGTGAGGAAAGCAAGGCCTGAGTAAACACCCAGCGGTTCCAAACTTCTGTATTTAAACCTTGTGGCTACAGGTGGAGAATCAATTTACCTTGTAGGCCATCCTAAAATTCAAAACCAAAACAGGTCCGTATATTTTCCTCAGATACAACCTTCTTAAACTAGCTGCTCTTAAGATACTCAGAACTACTCGAGGGATGCACATTGCATCTGCGCACACTCACCATCCTCCATGTCTTCCTCTGTGTTGTTATGCCCATCGCTCATGGCTACATTCCCGTTGATAACAGGGTTCTGAGTGATTCTTGGTGGGTCGTCTGCATCTCCAGCTTTAAAGAAAGCAAAGAAATTCCACGGTTTTTATCTTCATGGCTTGGATTAAACAGAGCACCCCTCTCCCTCACCTCTGCAGTTCCCCTCCCAGTTTCAGTTATCCTTGGATAACTGTCCCAAAAATACTACACATACACAGGAAGAGGCCATACTCACTTAACTTTAATTATATACATAATTTTAAAAAATTATATACATAATAAAGTGAGTATATACTGTTATTGTTCCTATTAGGTTTCTCACTCTGCCTAATTTATAAATTAAATTGGATCACAGGTATGTATGAATAGGGGGGAAAAAACCACTGTATAATAGGGCTCAAAGCTAGCCATGCTCTCAGACTGACTGGGGTCTTGGAACACATACCCTGAAGATAAGGGGAGACTTATCCGCAAACAAAATATAGTTGTATTTTTGTCAACTCCCAGTCACTAACATGGTCCAATCGTGCCATAATAAACTCAGTCTATCCAAAAAAAGTATTTAACAACGAATTTTCCCTTTCAGAATGCAACACGGAATGTGAACATGTGCCGTACTACACAACAATCTACTCCTCTTGCAGTATTTACTTTGAAATTGGTTATTCATTAAGACTCATCCTAGGGGGCCTCCCTGCTGGCGCAATGGGTTAAGCAATGCACTATGACGCAAACCACAGCCACTGCAGCGTGAGTTCAATCCCTGCCTCCTGGGGAGCTGACCTCTCCTGCCTCGCCCAGACCTCTCCTGCCTCGCCCACTGCTCCCCTCAGCAGTGTGTTTCAGTCCATCTGCCTGTTCTGCTCCCCACGCTGTCTCTAGTGACTCCTCTCAACTCCCACACCTCTGGCCTGTACCCCAGTGCGTGTATGCATACATAAATAAAATCTTTTTAAAAAAAGGACTCGTCCTAGGGAACAGGACGAGTTTTACTCAGTATGCACACATCAGTGCGCACTGGAGCGTCTCCTAGTGGACACGCCCGTGCTGGGCGCACAAACGCTGTCCACAGCACAAGCCCACCGAAAGCCAGGGCTGGCAGGGGTGGGGGGAGGGGCTGTGCTGGAGTCCAGGGAAGGTTGGCATGAATGAAGCATCCAGAAAGAGTCAGGAAACAAGTAAAATGGCTTGTGTCGCTGTAAAGGGTTGTGGAAATTTGGCTTAAAAAACATTTACATAGGGCCTCCCTGGTAGCTCAGTGGGTTAAGCAACGCACTATGAAGCAGACCACAGCCACTGCAGCACGAGTTCGATCCCTGCTGCAGGCCAGGGAGGGGACCCACATGGCGCAGCAGACCTCTCCTGCCGTGCCCGCTGCTCCCCTCAGCAGTGTACTTCCGTTGATCTGCCTGTTCTGATCCCTGCTCTCTGTGGTGAATCCTCTCACCCCCCCCCACACACCTCTGGCCTGTACCCCAGTGCTTGTACGCATAAATAAATAAATCTTTTAAAAAAAATTTACATATAATCAGACACATGGATTCAAAATCTTAAAGACCAGAAACGGCTGATATAAGGTGTAGGCTCCCGCTGTAACATTCTTGTCACTATCCAATGACTAACTTTAAAACAAATATTTGGGCCTCCCTGGTGGCACAAAAGGGGTTAAGTCTCAGCACAAAATATACAAGCTATTGGCAGTCACTGCAGCACCGAGTTCGATCCCTGGCCAGGGAGGGGACCCACATGGTGCAGCAGACCTCTCTGGCCTCGCCAGCTCCTCCCCTCAGCGGTGTGTTTTGCTGATCCACCTGTTCTGCTCCCCACTCTTGTCTCTCTCTGGTGAATCCTCTCACTGCCCTGCCCCCATTTCTGGTCTATACTCCAGTTCTTGGGTGCATAAATAAAAATCAATCTTTTTTTTTTTTTAAATTGCCTTATATACAAAGGGCCACAATTCACATTGCAATCTCCTACTTCCACATCTTAGAACAGCTAGCTGCAACACTGGCCTCCATAACATTGCCTGTGTAGTCAGCTTTTCCTGGAACAGAGACATTCCGATAGAATGAGAGTCTCAGCAACAAACTAGATGTCTTTTTAAAATAGTTACACAGTTGTATCCTTGACTTCTAACATTTCAGAACCTTTCCACCATGTGGGGGGGAATGTGGTCTGATTCAGCACCGTGGATAGCGCTCCTCCCTTTCCCTCACCAGTCACTCTCCAAACCCCAAACTATCAAGGGCACTAAACACACACTTTCATGTATCAGTCCCCCACCCCCAGCTCCAAGCATCTCTACACAGATCTCAGAAACCCTGGGAAGCCGAGAGCCAGGTGCTGCCACCACAGGTTCAGACAGACCATTTCCAATCTTGATACGCTTAAATTGCTTATTAAATATCAATATACTTATTATTAACCAACAAACATGCTAAAAAGCTATCAAACACGTGCATTTTTAAAACTGGTGCCTTGACTACCACATCCTGACAAAAAATTTGGGGGAGGGAACAGAAAACAAAGAAATTGTTTTTTGCTGTGCTCAACTCTCAAACATTAAAAAGAGAACTTTGAAATGTCTTTCACCAACATTTATCTTCCTTGATTAATTATATCATGTCATAAATACTTTGAGGAAAAGCCCTCTGAAGACCTATGAAATTAATGGTGTATTCCAACAAAAGACTATTACGTAGCAGTTTTTAAAAAAGGTTCTCAATGTACCTGTATGCAAAGTTCTTTGTTTTTAAAAAATTAACAAACCAAACAATATAATCACATAACCCTTGTTATAAAAGCAGAATACGTTGGGATAAGAATATATGTATTCCCCTCTACGTAGGTGAAACGCTGGGTATGTAAGAAACTAGGATTTTTAGAAGCAGCAGAGTGTTTTCTCCACTTGATACACCCCCCACCCCCATGAATGTACTATTCTTAAATTTGCTTGATGCATGCCTAAATTTTTGGTGCTTTTCGGTTAGAGTGTCAATTCAAATCTTGAATTGTTATATGGTTTGTAGTGCACAAATGCAAAATGACGCAATTCTCTATACACAAAACAAAGTGGGGCTCCTCAAAGAAGGGGTAATGATTGCATGTAAATGCAATCAGTCTGAGACAGAATTACAACCGATCTATAATCCTGAAGATCCTCATACAAGTGAATTCATATTACAGTAGAAAGAAGGTAGCTTTATGGGCTTGGTGGGTGACTTGCTCTAGAAGAGCTGGGAATAGAAAAATCAGGGTCAACTCAAGACATCATGGATCACCATCCACAACACCTCACAGCGTGGGGTGGGAGGATGAACAACTGTACCCTAGTTTTTCATCCCCAGGATTCATTCAACACAGTGACTACGGGGAAACCCACTCTGGTGTGAAGCTAGGATGTCTCCTCGGCAGCTGCCCCCAAAGGGGCAAGACCTCCTAGGTGACAGCCAGGTTCTCCTGAGCAATGTCCACCCTTCATACACATCACGGTCATTTGGGCTGGACAGACCCACTTGCTCTTCTCCCCTTTCATAGGCATGGCAGTGAAATGGCAAGACGGCACTAGTTCGTCCACCGTGTACACGAGAAACCTGACCAAAGAGAGGCCCCGTGAAGCTCCATCACTGGCCACTGGGTCTCCGCAAAGAAGTCGGCAGCCCAAGCCTAGCTCCTAAGGGACTGAACATCAGTCATGACAGGTTCCTCAAAAGTGAGTCGGTTCAGAAGAGGAAGGTTAAAAATTTAATTAAGACTTGGTTAAGGGCCCTCCCTGGTGGCGCAGTGGGTTAAGCAACGCACTATGAAGCAAACCGCAGCCACTGCAGCACGAGTTCAATCCCTGCGGCCGGCCAGGGAGGGGACCCACATGGCGCAGCAGACCTCTCCTGCCTGGCCCGCTGCTCCCCTCAGCAGTGTGTTTCAGACCATCTGCCTGTTCTGCTCCCTGCTCTGTCTAGTGGACTCTCTCACCACCCCCCCACACACCTCTGGCCTGTACCCCAGCTCTTGTATGCATAAATAAATAAATCTTAAAAAAAAAAAAAGACTTGGTTAAGTCCCTGGACCAGAATTAAATGATGAAATCACCCAATACCCACCAAAGTCTGTACCAGGCTTCCAGAAAAACATCAGAGAGACTGCCTTCGCATCAAGGTGGTGGGCTGGGGGCACACCCACCCACTTGGTACCGTGGGGTTGATGAACCACTTCCCTGAACTTTCTCACTTGGTCAAACATGAACGAGGACACTAATTCTTTAGACTTAACCATTTCAAATGAGACTGGGAGTGTCTGCATAGTCACCAAAGAAATGATGGAATGCTTCAACTAAACAGACAAAAACAAGGTCCTGACATACCATATGCCTGTAGGCAAAAATAATTCTTCTCAAATACACGTGACTCCCAGAAAGACAGGCCACTGGCATTACTCATGATTAGCAGGCCCTTTGAATAAGCTCTTGTGGTGTCAGAGGTATGATTTATACACACACCCCTATGTACGTACACACACACACACACACACACACACACACACACACAAAGGAACAAAACACCGCCTTTAAAGGGTGGCTTCAGAACACAAAGGCCGCCCGGCCAGCTACAAAGCTGTATTTCTTCCTCTTACTGAGGGCGCCGATGCCTGCATCTGGCTTTTCTTCTCACTGACTTCCATCTGTGATGTCATAGCACAGAACTCCCTAGCCCCAGAGCACTGGCAATCACTAGGGAAATGATGAGCTGGAGCCTCACTTCTGCATGAGATAACAGAGGAGGCAGAACAGCTCCAATTTGGTGGCTCTGACATTTCCTATTACTTCACAAAGATTTCACAAACCTCTTTGAAAAAGGCGGGGGGGGGGGGGGCTGGGAGGTGGGGCCAAGATAGCACCAACTACCACAATAGACCACGCCCCCTCCAACCCACAGCCCCCGCCTGCCACAAAGACCAGCCACGCCTCAGATTCCTGGGCCAACCCTCCAGTGACTACAACCCAGTGAGCAAAACCCAGTGGGCAAAAGGGACAAAACATAGGGAGCCCCGCAAAGAACACGCAGCTGACTTGCAGTCCCCGGGACTTGACCCGCACCTTCGTCCCCACTCCGCCAGTCAGCCTCAAATTCCAAGGGCTTCTGCTGGGCCCAGGCGTCTTCTCTCCCCTGACATGAACCCATTTTAAAGACTACTACATAAAAGAGAGGCTACCAAGGTTAAGTTAGAGCACTGGTCTCTTTCTGCATACTCTTTTCTTAATTGGCAACCCCAGCACATTTCAGAAGGGCAGTTTAGACATGCCGGTAGTGGTTCTGGAAATCCCCCGGCAGCGCGAGGACCCCCTCAACCCGAGTCACCTTCTCGTCCCAGCCTGTGGACCCCCGCCATGTCTGCATGGCTCTGCAGCAGAATCTGCTGGGGCTGGGGGAGGGGGGTGTTCTCGCCACATCAGCGTGACTACATAGAACCTCCAGGGGCTCCACCTCAGCATTCCTTTTTATTTAAAGCTCACCACAAAATTCTTGTTTTAGGACCAGAAACTTACTTAAGCAACTTCCCCAATTTACAGTCACCTTCGAAAGGTCCCATGGTCCAAGAACAGAGAAGGGGCACCGACAGGATGACAGGCGCCCGAGTCTGGTCACCAGCCCCAGCCGGTGCAGCACACACGGCACTGACTTCACTGCAAGTCTAAGTCAGAATGAAAAGCCTTTCAAAAAGAAAAAACAGAAAACCTTCAGCTGACATGAAATCTCTAAGGAAACATTTGTGGCTTTCACACAAACACGTCCTGGGACAGGAGCAGTAGGAAGAACAGCGAAGTTCCTCGAGTGGGTCACTCACTGGACCCCAGTGACAGCCCAGCCCGGCACAGACACTCCTGCCAAAGCATCACCTCCAGGTGAGCAGAGGGAGAGCCGCCTTCCCGCTTTCCAAAGGCCCCGGCCGCCAGCACGCCAGGGTCCCAGGGGGACACCGGGCCCTCCGGAGGGAGCCCGGCCCGAGGGCACTGGAGCAGCCGCTCCGCTCTCCGCTGGTGCTCCAGACGGTGGTGCGTCTCCTTCCAGGGGGAAGGCTGTTCTCGGCCATGGAGCTGCGGGCCCCAAAGCAGACCAGAGGCTGGGACAGAAGAGAAAGAAAAGCCCCAAGCTACAAGGAGCTGAAGCTCTCTAAGGATGTGCTTCTGTAAATCCCCTCTCAGAGCAGCCTTCACAACGTCTGCGCTTGCTCGCGGGGCCGCTCCAATTCCATCTTTTGGATTCAATTTGAGATGCTGACAGATTCATTTCTGCTCTGCCCAGGCTCCCCACAACAGCACCATCCTCAAAACGAAGGAATAACACCCACAACCAGGAGCTGGCTGTGGACAAAACACGAGCCTGTCGATGCTGGAGGCTCATTTGTGACCGGGCCCCATTTGTGTGTCCCGCTGGGCCCCTCGCGGCTCCCAGCCAGGCCTGGGCTGCCCTCCCAGCACCCACGCCGTGCCTCTCGCTTCAGGGCTGCTGTGTGAAGGCATGTGCGGTGTTGAACCTCCAGAGCGCTCTCTTCTCCATCAGCACAGGCCCTCGGGGCCATGCCGGCCTCACACGGTGCTCGGAGCTGGCCCTGGCTGGAGGCTCCATGAAAGCAGCTATCAGCATTTTTGCACAGGCCCTGGCCTTTTATTTTACTTTTGGACTTTAAATAAAATGCTCCCAGGAGCATGGCGAACAGTGGGTGCAGAGATAGCAGAGGGCAAGCATGGCTCCCCTGCATGCCTCCCGTGCGCGTAGAGCACACGCACCAGCACACGGCACCTCACCTGGATGGCCTGGGCCAGCAGCGTGGGCCCCGCCACACGCCCTCACTCGGCCCCGCACAGAGACCTTCCCGGCCACTCTGGATAATGCAACAGAAAAGTCTCCACTCTCGACGACTCCTGTCTGGCATCATATTTTCAAGTCTCCCCAAAGTCAGCCACGCTCTTCCCAAGGCCACCCCCGGCTCTGCCCGCAGGCTCAGCCACACGCCTGCCCCTGCAGAGCTCACTTTCCCCCGGAACCCTAGCTCTCTCACATTCATTTTTCAGGATTCAAATAAATCTATTTCTTGATGTCCTGGCCCACAAAAAGCCCTCCACACACAGAAACCAAGCTCTGAGAGAGGCGGGCGCAGCAGACCTGCAGTGAGAGGCAGGGCGGCTGCCGACCAGAGGCCGAGCACAGCTGGGCGCTGGCATCATGAAGGGCAGGAGGAGGTGCTCTGAGCAGGCCCAGGCACAGCAGCAGGCTGGGGGGTACCCACAGAAACAGGCACACTGGCAGTGGTTACTGTCCCCAAGAATCCAGAAACGGGGCTCCCTGGTGGCACAAGGGGTTTAGCAACACACTATGAAGCATCCGCAGCCACTGCAGCACGAGTTTGATCCCTGACCAGGGAGGGGACTCACATGGCGCAGAAGACCTCCTGCCTCGCCCGCTGCTCCCCTCAGCAGTGTGTTTCAGTCGATCTGCCTGTTCTCCACTGTCTCTGGTGAATCCTCTCACCCCTCGCACCTCTGGCCTGTACCCCAGGTCTTTTATATAAAAGAATTATAAAAGAAGAAAAACCTTAACACACACACACACACACACACACAAAACCCTATGTGCCAAGAAACTTCTGGAAACCCAGGAGACATACAATTCTGTAGGGGAAGCTATTGTAGTCAAGCCTACTCCAGCCCCACTGGAGAGTCTTCTTTGGCAAAGCTGGGCCTCAGAAGGGACCACAGAATAGACTGCTGGACAGAACCTGGAGGTAACAGAGGGGCAAAGTCCTTAAAAGGAGAAAAGCAAGGGAAGGGCCATGCTGCCTCTGCTCCCCCAGGCCCAGGAGCTGCGGGAAGGAAGGAGGTGTCTGACAACGAGCTCCCCTCTGTCACAGACAAACCCCCACTCACAGCCCACAGAAGCTGACCCAGACACCTCGGGTCTCACTTCCCCCCTGTGCCTGCAGTGGCCTCATCTTCCGCTGGGTATCCTACCCACCGTCTTGCTCCTCCAGCGCGAATGTGCTGTGAAGTGACATGAGGTCTCTTAAAAGCAGGCAAGTGCTGAATGTGTCCAAAGTAGCAAACTCCAGCTCTGCTTCAAAAAGATCCATGACCAAAGTTTCCAGGCACCCCCATTTACGGTGCAATGACAGTAACAGATACTATTTACCCACTAACGAAGACATTCTGATTACTTATTGGCCTCTCACATCTTCCCCAGGTATGAACAACTGGGAAAGGCCACTTTTTCAGCAGAGGCTAGGCAGAGCCAACTGTGATCCAAAGGTAGTCAGGCGCTTATCTAGCGGTCCTGCAGGTGCCCAGGGCAGGAAGGAGGGGAGGTGGCTGCAGTGAGGGGAAAGCAAAGCAGCACATGCTAGTGGAGGAGCGAGGCGGTAGGCGAGACAGCCGCTCCTGGAGGTGAGGCCAGGAGAAAGGTGGGCAGGGCCATGGCCACAGGGGAAGGCCATACGGACTCTGAACTCCACTCTCCAAGGTTCCCACTGGGCATGGGTCCCTTCGGGATGAGAAGGCAGTGACCGTGGCCCTGGAGGCACCGTGACATTCCAGCAGCCCTCCCAACACTCAAGCTGAGACCCGGGTCCCATGCCTGGCCCACAGCTGCCGCCCCATGCACCCAGTGGCCACGTCCGCGCTAACCACATCAGGTCGGAGTGGCCCAGCAGAAGCGGCGTGTTCTGGGAGGGGGCATGGAGGGCAGTGTGGTTTGTTCCCTCCCTTGCCTCCAGCGCCTACGAATCCTCTGCTCCTTTACTAACAGTACCAAGGGGTCATGCTCACACGGCTGGGCTGGGGCCCATGCAGGCCGCAGCCCTGTCCTCCTGAGCGCTGGCGGGAGCTGGTGGAGCGTCTGCGCCACCCAGCTGCTAAGTCTCGGAGCAGAAAGGTTCAAAGTAGACTCACCGGACTGAAACCCACCAACTAGCGCTATACTCTGAAATAATCTTGATTTAAATTATATGAAAATAAATGCCCCAAAAGGCCACATGTAAAAATTCATCCCTGAAATAAAACTGTCAGTTTGCCTGAGTATGCGCAAGTGTCCTGTTCCCAAGAGGAAGGCCCAGGGCCCTGGGCCCCTGCACACAGCCTGGGGGAGGGAGACGCAGCAACCCCGGGCAGAGCCACAGCAGGACGGCACCCGGACGGCACAGGACCAGGACGGGCCCGAGGCGCACGGAAACAACCCGCGCAGCCAGCAGATACGCCTGGGGCCACAGACGGCCGCGGACCCACGCACACAGCGCAGCCCGCTGCTTCCCTGGGTCTCGCCAAGAGTGGAAACTGCCGCTGGCGCCGCGGGCCCGGCAGGACAGGCGTGCCAAAGGCAGCCGGAGCGTGGAGTCGGTCCGCTTCTCTCCCCCAAAGACAGTATCATCTAAAACCAAAGTCAGATGCCTCTACTCACAATGACATTTCTCGAGTCCATTCCAGAGGAAACGAGCACGCATGCCTGAAGGTGGAGCCAAGAATACTGCTTACACCAAAGCATGGCTAAAGACCACGGTTTGGGACTCGAAGCTTAAAGCTTCAAGCTCCACTGATGCGACAGGGAGGCAGACCCCACGGGAGGGCGGGGCCAGGGCTCTGGGGCACGGAGGCCCAGCAAGAGGAAGGGCCTGCTGCGCAAGACGCAGGCTCAGCAAGGACTGGCCGTGAGGAAGGAGGTGCCAGCCCTGCCTTCTTGCTTCCATGTCGTGTCATGAATATGTCTATCTCCCGTACACAGCAGCGCCAACACCTGCACACAAGAAACCACCGTGCGCCCGGATGCTGGCGAGGTCCCCGCAGCACCGCAGAGCTGGTGGCCCCAGGTAGCATACGCCTGGAGCAGGGGACCCCTGACACCGCCTGCGGCCTCGAGGGTCGGGTCACACCTTGGCAAGCGGCATCCACCTCTCCAAAATGCCTGGGTTTTTCTTAAAAACTTATTTTAAATTTATGTTTAATATTCATTTTATTTATGCATACAAGAGCTGGGGTATGGAGGGGTGCGGGGGGGGGGGTGAGAGTAGTCACCAGAGACAGAGTGGGGAGCAGAACAGGCAGCTCTACTGAGACACACTGCTGAGGGGAGCAGCGGGAGGCAGGAGAGGTCTGCTGCGCCCTGTGGGTCCGCTCCCTGGCTGGGGATGGAACTCGCGCTGTTGTGGCTGTGGAAGACCCAGAGTGTGGCGCTCAACCCCTTGCACCACCAGGGAGGCCCCCTCAAAAACTTTTTTTTTTTTTTAATTTAAGACAAGGTCAACTGGGGAGAGGGGTGAAGTCTGAGGGAAAGGAGAGTCTTAAAACAAATTCTCTTATTATGCTAATTAAAACTTTTAAAAAAAGCAAAACCAACACAACTACTTTCAAATGCCTAAAACCAGACAGAAGGACCAAGGCCAGAAGACCACACTGTTCATAGACACCGAAAGCAGATGTGTGAAGAAAACTCTGATAAGGTGGAATTCTCCAGAAAGAGACCAAAGAATAAACAGTAAGCTACAGATGCAGTAAATAGTTGTAAATCACCTGATAAAGTCCTCGTATCCCAAACACACAGATTCTCAAAACCCAACAGTAACAAATACCACCCAAGTAAATTTAGAAGGCTTGGACAGATCTTTCAAGGTGGGTATAGGGAGAGCAAATATGCCCCAGAAATGATGCTCCCAGCTATTAGACAGACACGCACAAATGAAGCCCACAGCAAGACACCCCACCACCTGTTCAGGTGACTAAAAATCAAAATCCTGGCAAAACATCGAGTGCTCCAGCAAGGGCTGGATGCTGGGATTTCTCCAGCCCTGCTGGCGGTAGTGAAGACGGCACGAGCGCTCTGGGAAAACCGTCCGTTCGGCAGTGCTTACAGTCAAACATACGTTACCAGTGGACCCAGCAGCCCCCAACTGAACTCTCGAGAAATGAGCACTCGCGGACACGCACAGGGAAAGCGGCCCATGCGCACTGGCTGTGGCGCCATCCGCAGTGGCCCACCTGAGACGGCCTGCGGCCGGGCAGGAGGACGGAGGTGGACTCTGCGTGGCCAGGCAGCAGCAACGGGACTGAGCACCGGTGCAGCCCTCTTGGGCGCCGGCCAAGGCACTCCTCTGGGCGAACAGGCCCTGCAGGAGGGTGTGCTGGGGACGAGCCCCCCCATTCCAGGAGGACGTGGCCCAAGCAGTAGGCGCCTGAAACCCAAACTGTTTTAACCTCTACATATTTCTGATAAAGTTTAATTTATATCTTAGCTACAGTAAGAAACCAGCAATAAAAAAGAACTACACTGTAGTGTACTAAGTTACGTGAACTGCGGCGCTATCTTCTTGTGCCTACGGTCTTCAGACCGCGGCTGGCCCTGGGTCACTGAAACCTCCGAGAGAGCTGTGTGTTAGGGGTGGGGTGGATACGGTGGGCCCTCAGTGGAGCTGCGCCAGCAGTCTCGGCAGGTGCACGTGGGCTGCCCTGGCACATGCGTGAGGCCACTCAGACTCACTGCATGCCGCCCGTCCCAGGCAGGGCGCGGGTGTGCCCTGAGAGGGGATCCCGAGCTGCCCGGGTCAGCTCCGGGCCACCCCGCCCCGGGCTGGAATAGCCAGGCTGGATGGAGAGTGAGCAGAAATGACTGCTCAGTGCTCAGAGCGTCTGCCTGGGGCCAGGAATATGCCGTAGGATACAAGCTTGTTCCATCCATCGGCCCAGGTAAAACTGGCTGCTGCGGCACTTCGCGAGCACCTTCAGCAGCACGAGGGCAAGTGTCAGGCTCCACGGCTGCCAGGGCTGGTGGCAGGAGCGACCACAAAGGAGCATGGGAGGGAGTCGGGCAGGGGCAGGCGGGGTGGGGGGTGGCAGAACGCATCTGCCTCAGATCCAGGTGGTGAGTCCAGAAATCTGTGTATAAAAGCCAACGATACTGTGAATTTTAAAAACAAAATAGTAAAATGAATCCAAACTCCCCTTTTTTCGGACAGGGAAATGACTTCTGACTGTAAATATTTCCTTGCACGTGGTTTCAGATATTTTAAAGATTTGGGAAAGGAGGACTAAAAGATTATCAACGCTCTGCTCTGTAGGTTCTGACTCTTTCTGCCCTTTCAACCACTTTGGGTAGTTCTGTGCAAGACAGGGCACAAGTGCCAGCACAAAAACAAAGAGTTTTCTTGGAGGGACAGAGGGAGCCGCCGATGTTAAGGAACCAGAAAAAATGCAAGGTCAGAATCAAACTGAAAGAAAACACCCACTGAGACTCGGGCTTGACAACACACTCTCTGCTCTGCAAGTCGAGCGCAGACAAGGAGAGCCGTTCACAGCAGTGCTCAAGTCCAGACTGATGCCCCAGAGCGCCAGCTGCTCCCCGCACGGAAGCAGAGGAAACGGGAGGGGTTGCGTAAACAGCATGAGTATTAGTAAGTGCAATGTCGGCCAAGACTAAGACTTAGGCAGCAAAATAACCCAGATCACCAATTACAGGCACTGAAGGACAGATTTGAGAGGCATCGTCAGGCAGCTGGGCCCCTGCGGGGCGGTCACACTGGGCCCCACAGGCCAACAGCCAAGGGGGTGGGTGCAGAGGCTGGCCGCTCTGCCAGCATGCACTTGGGGCTCCAGCGGGGTGCCCAAGAGTTCCAGTCATTGTGGCCATCTCTGTGCTCCTGACCGACTGGGTAAGACTAAGGGTCCTTCAGGAGGGGGTCCATCACAGGTTAGGGCCTGGAAGCAGTGAGGGCCCCTGTGGGTGCCATTCCAGCTCAGCCTGCCCTCCCTAGCCCCACCACCTTCCCCGCAGCCCACACGCCCGGAGGACACCCAGCGCCAAGGCCAGAATGGCCAGGCTGTGTGTGAGCAGCTCCCACTGGCACAGACCCACCCACGCAGGCGGACCCCCTACACCTCGCTGCCACTTGCTGACCAACAGCTTCCCTGGGCCAGTGAGTAGTAGAGAAATTCATAGACCACAAAAAAGTTCCCGGCCCTTTTCTAAAAAAACCCTGAATAAAACCCACCACAGACGAAGAGTCATGAAAACCAGGCCTGGCTTGAGCCCAGTGTAAGCCGAGGTGCAGCCCCGACGGGGGGCTCCAAGAAGGGAGTCCCGCAAAGGGGTCAGCCTGAGGACATCTGCGGAGTGAAAGCAGCTGGAACCAAGAAGCCACCACTGCAAGGCCCCCCACCGCCAGGCCCTGTCTGCAAGCAGGGTGGGGCCAGGGATGGGAACGACCCCAGTGAACTGTGGGACTCTCATGCAAAGGTTCTACGACTGCACAGATGGACCTACTGAGCTCCGGTGGGCAGCTGTGAAGTTCGGGAACTGTGTCTCAGCAAAGTTGCTAGCTTACAGGTCACGGTGATCCCCAAGGCATTTATGAGGCTTAGAGGCGGCCCCATGCAAATATGCCGTTACCAAAGCAGGTAAGAGTGAAGCTAGTGGGCATTTAGCAGTGACACCCGCAGTGGGGCGCAGTGCGTCTGGCTACGGGGGTGAGACAGCATGTTCCCGGTGCAGGAAGCAACACGCCCCTGCTCTGCCAGACCCCCGGCCTGAGGGCTGGAAAGCAAAGACAACTTGGGGGTCCCGGCGGGAGGCTCCCTGTTCTCCTCCGGGGCCCTCCCCCCTCACTTTCTGCCCCCAGAAGCTGCAGCCACTGCGCTCACAGCACCTGGCCATCCCCGTAGACCAGACCCCTCAGGGGGGCTTTATTTTGCCCAATTCTGGGGAACACGACTCCTGCCCATTGCTGCAGCGGTCACTGCCAGACTGCCTGCTCTGGGAGGCCTTTCGCCTGGTCATCACAGAAGAAAGGCTTGGTTCTCCATTATCGTAAACAACCTGTTCAGGGCCGAGTCAGCCAGAGAGGCAAAGCTGAACCCCAGTTCACGAGCTGGGTTTGCGAGCAGCTGTCCCCAAGAACCTCCTGTGACGAGGGTGTTCTCCGGCCGCCTGTCCAACACCGAAGCCAGGGCCGTGCGTCTGAGGCGGCCCTGAAGTGTGGCTCACATGACAGTAGCAAGTTTTTAATCTTAATTTTAATAAAGTGCAATTAGCCACATGTGGTGGGCAGACAGGCTGTGGCTAGTAAGACTGAAGGCCTGAGTATCTGACCTGATAATTCCAATTAACCCTGACCAGGCACGAGTGCTCATGGCGACCGCACCGGGCAGTGCAGTCTCGGAGTCACCTGCCCTCAGAGTGTGGTTCGCCAGCAGAGCAGACCTTCTTCGTTTTAAGTGCCCTTTGATATTAATGGCACAAAATAAAAATGACCTTTAAAAAAATTGTAAGACTTAACTTTCAAAAAATACCAGATCTTAAATAGCTTCTCGCTCCCAAGGAAATGCTGGCGACGACAGGAAAGCCCAGATTCGCAGTACCAATTCTTCCTCTCCCCAGTCCGCACAAGGTGATTCATCCCCCCAATTTTAAAACCACCCCAGTGAGCTTTAACAGCTCGGAGGGAGCAGGCCTGGAACAGCCCCACTCCCACAGTACTGGCACCATGCACCACAGAATCCAGGCCCACAGGCCCGACCCCCTGCACCTGGGTCACCCTCAGCTCGCATGCACCACACCCCTGCCCACCAGGAGGCCCACAGGCGCTCTCACACACCTGCGTCTTCTCCAGACACCCCACGTCAACTCGCTCGGGCACGTCCCCTCGCACCTCCCGCAGAATTCTGTGAGTGGTGTGGGCATTTTCTCTCCTGACAAAGCCCCGATGCAGAAGCGGCCCCATCCATTATTTTGCCTCCTTCTCAGACACGGCTGTGACAGAAACTCCCCCCGGTCTGCTGTGTGCACCTGCAATCACCCAGCCCACGTCCCCAAAGGTGAGCTTTTGGAAGATGACAAAAATGCCGGCACAGGGCTGGGCTGGGCCTTGCTCTCGTGCGGGAGACAGACACTGGGAGCAGGCGAGTGTGAAGCAAAGCCGGTATGGGTTTCTGCAATCCCTGGCTGCTACGAGCACGCCACAAACTGAGTGTGCGTCCCAGGCTTGGAAGATAGCACACTTTTTTTTTTTTTTTTAAAGACATTCATGCATACAAAAACTGCAGTGCAGGCCAGAGGCGCCAGCATAAGAGGATCCACCAGAGACAGAGTGGGGAGCAGAACAGGCAGACTAACTGGAACACACTGCTGAGGGGAGCAGCGGGGAGGCAGGAGAGGTCTGCTGCGCCCTGTGGGTCCCTCCCTGGCCGGCTGGGATCGATCTGCTGCAGTGGCTTCAGTGGCTTGGGATGCTTCATAGTTTGTGACTTAACCCCCTGCGCCACCAGGGAGAGACCCAAAAGGCAAATATCCAAAAGATACCACAAAAACCAACGCGCTGGCCGGATGGAACGAGAGGCGAGTGGCCTCGTTTCTTTCAACCCCTGCCCAGCGTGGGACTCCCGAGGCTCCAGTACCTCTGACCCGGTTTTCCTTCCACCTGGTAAAAGCTGCTGTCTTATGAAGAGACAGAGGCGGCAGGGAGGAGACAACACAGCTGGTCAGGGCGACAGGGGAGGGGCCTGCCCGGCGGGAGGAGCTCACCTGTGCATGTGGCGGGTGGCCCAATCTGAGTTCAGCCTGGATTTAAGGCCCCCCGGCCAGCGGTGCTCCGTGTGCTGCGAGCCAGGGGCAAGACCTGCCTGCTGGAGCCTCTCTCCACACCAGAGCCCAAAGCGTCACCTCAGGGACAATTCTGCTGGCTCAGGATCCTCTTAGGACCCAATTCTGAGAGGAAGGCGGCGCTTTTATGAAAATATTTTTGTGTCTTTTTGCCACCACTTGCACCTGCTGAACGTACAGGTGGCCCCATTGACCTGGCAGTGATCCACTTTCTACAACCAAAGGCTGTGGTGAGCCACACAGAAGCACCCCGACGAGGAAGCCCAGCTGTAGCTCCCCATGCTGGCGGGCCAGGCGAGAGACACAGCTAAGACCGGAGGGGCGTTGCGTGGCGGCAGCAGACACTGCTTCCACGGCCAGGGGAGCCGCCGGCTGTGACGTGCATCACAGGAGGCGGCCACGAAGCCTCTGCAGCTGACCGGGCAGGTGTTCGCTTGCCTGGTGCCCTGCCGCAGGGAGGCAGGCCAGGTGGTGCAGGGGCAGCCCTCCCGAGTGCCTGGCAGAGAACATGTCCTCTGCGAGGGTGAACACAGCCTCAGGGCAGCCCTCTCGGGCTCAAGGCATTTCCCAGCTCCCACCGCAGCCTCCTATCTGCCTTCTTGGCTATCCCTTTCCAACTGCTGCTGGAACAAATCGCCAGCAGCTCGCTGACTTACACAGCACTTCTTCTTTTATAGTTCTGGAAGTCTGAGAGGTCACACTGGGCCACGCTCAAGGTGCCAGCAGCAAGGAGTCCCTCCAGAGAGGATCTGTGTCCTTGCCTTCCTCCCCTTTCCCAGGCTACCGCGCAGGATGCCCTCTGACCTCCCTTCCTTCACGGGCAAGGACCTGGAGATTCCACAGGCCTGCCCGGGTCCTCGGGAACCAACTCCCTGGCCGTACCTAGGGTTCCCCTAGGGGTCCTGACTTCGCCGCTGTGCGTGTCAGGTTACCGCTGCAGGCCCAGGGCTGGGATGGTAGCCTGGAGGTCACTGTTCTGCCCGCGAAGCCACCACCCCAGAGACGCAGTCCGGAGCCCACAGTGTGGCCCCAGCCCCTGGCCTCCAGCCTCGCTCCCTCACTCTAGCAAGCCTCAGCTGACCCCTCGCCCAGGCCGCTGCCCCTGTCCTTGGGCATCAGGAGCCCCGCACAAGCTTCCTCAAGCTCAGGCTGTGGCGTCCAGGGTCCGGCCCTCCACCTGCCCAGCCCGGAGGGCTTGTGGCTGTGTGGGGATGAATGAAAGCCCTGCCCAGGCTGAGTGCTCTGCGGCCACTAGGGCGCAGTGGAGTCGGGAGCAGGCCCCGTCCCCAGCCATGAGGACTTTAGACTGCAGAGCCAAGGAGGCAGGCTAAAGACAGGTGCAGAGAGGTGCCCCTCTGTGCACTTCACCACTGAGAACCAGGCCTGGGAACGCACAGCAGCCCGCTTTCCTCAACATCCAGAAGCTTGAGTGTTGTTACACCAGGGTGACCTGGCACAGGAACAGGTTACACACCAGAAGCAGGCAATCCAGAACCCATTTCTTTGAACGGAAGACAACTTAGACCTAAGTTTATAAGATACACTGTTGAAGCCGTCCACAGATAATTTAGGAAAATCACTTTCAAAGTCTTCAGCATTCTTCGCAGCAAACCTCTGTAGCACTGGACTCACATGAGTGTTGGCAAAACAAACAAGGACGACTTGGATAAACATCATCCTTTGTGTAACAGGAATGCCATTCACTCCAGCAAGGAGCAAGATTATTTGTGACTTTAGAGACTGTTCCTGTGTGCTGTCCACAAGCACACACCTGCAGGCCTTTTACACGGGAACTTCTGTGTCACACAAGTTCTGGCTGGCTGCCTCGGTCAAGGTGACGCCCCCCATGTGACGGTCACCTGGCATGAAGGCCACATGCGGGCGTGTGGCTCCTCCCTCCCAATATCTGTCCAAGGTAGAATGAATGACATGCAACTTTGCACTTTTTAAATTTAATGATAAACCGGGGCTTATCTCTCCTGTCTTTTATTTCACTTGTTAAAGAATCTGTTCGCTAAATTTCTACAAAAGTATTGTCCTCGGCGACTGGACATGGAAGAAAACCTGGTTTTGGCCACCAACACCTGAAAGGGGCTGCTCTGCAGCGCCGGCCTTCAGACTGACCAGAAGTTTCTAAGGCACATACTCATTTTAATTTTGCTTTTCCAGGACACACTGTACTTTTCCAAGGCAGTCAGAAAGACCTTTGAGTCAAGGCTCCGAGCAGACGGGTCAGGTCCGTGGCCGGGGAAGCAATGCCCGCGGCCCGCAGCCCACACTGCCCGCTGCGCAGCCCACACTGCCCGCTGCGCAGCCCAGGCGGACATGGCGCAGGGTACCCGCGAGACGGCTCATTGGCCGAGGAAGGGGAGGGGCTTTGGACTTTCAACAGAGACACTACTGCCAGCTCCAGGGCACCCATCCTCTTAGACACACACCGTCATTACGGCCTCCTGTCCCCCTCCATCCCTGAAGGTGAGTTGATTTCTGACAAAAGACGGGCCTGAAGTCGGAAGAGAAGCTGTTCGCTCCTGTCAGTACCAGCAGCAAGAAGCCACACCAGTCAGGAGACGTACCGCACCCCCTTGCCACTACTGCGCCCACATTTTTAAGGAGCACCCCAGGGGGCCACAGGGATCCCCGCCTCCACTCCAGCCTGTGTTCACACTAAGTCCTCCCCCACTCAAGAGATGCGGGGGGTGGGGGGGTGTGCTGAGAACCTTTGGGGAGGTCCAGCGGCCAGTCAGCCCAGGTGATGGCGCAAGGGGTGTCTCCACTTCACACAGCTCTTGTGGCTGGAAAACCCGACCTCCCAGGTGATCTCCCAATGGTAAGAAAGCAGCAGGCGCTTCCAGTGGCACCCCTACAAGCAATTCAGAAAGAGGAAATGGACTGTGTACCACGGGAAGGTGCTGAGGAGTGCTACCTGAGCTTCTTTTAAACCAGTAATTAAGAGTCTTGAAGTATAATTTATTCCCCAAAGTCATATTGATGAAATGTACTTGCAACTCCAGGTAGATGGCCACCGTCTTTTTCAGGAGGGCCGTGGGGTTCGCTCGGCCTTCGCAGCAGAGCTCTGCGCCTGTCTCCCCACAGCAGTGAAATTCCCCCTTGTCAGAAGACCAGCCAAGAGAAGCTGGGCCACCTCCCAACACCTGTGGCTGCGCCCCGGGCGTGAGCGTGTGCCCCCTTCCCGTGCTGGAGGCCAGCCTAGTTCCTTATTGCGAGAGCTTCAGCAGCCTCCGCCTCACCTGCGTGCACTGGGGCCGGTACCCAGCCCAGCACTTGCCGCCAGCATCGGGACGGCAGGAAGGCCCATTTACTCAGGACTGGCAAGGGAGTGAAACCAAGCTTTCAGGTCTGGCATGTTCTTTGCCCGGCAGGCAAAACTTTAGAACTGTTGTGTTGGTCAGACAGGGAAGCCCCCTCCTCAAGACTTAGATTCTCATCACCCAGAAAGGCAGGCAGGCCCCCCATCTCGCAACTCAGACGTAACACACACCCACATGTCACATGATCAGTGAGCTGAAGCGCCTTCGGCTGGGTGGCCGCGCTGGCCCTGTGCTTGGGGCCTCCCTCCCGGTCGGGATCATCTCGCCCGGCCCAGGCAGGGTACAACTTGTAGCCCCCCCATTCCCAACTTCCAGGTCGAAACTACCCTCAAGTAGGCCTGCTTCTTTTCAAGAGAATTGCAACACTTCTGACTTCTCACGAGCCAAGGCATGTGTTGACTTACTCGAAAAAACGGCCTGACTTTCTTGCCCACGCATGACACTGGAATCTGCTCTTCCTCCAACTTTCCTAAGTCCAGAGTAGTTCAAAACAAGAGCTCGTGAAGCAGGTGGCATTTAAAGTTCAGCTCTGTCACAGTGCAAGTCAAGAAATGCCTCGTTAGGACTCTTGGTGGCCAGAATGACACCTTGGAAATCAAGCAGAAGGACCCAGCCTAGTTCACTCACCCGAAAACCAGAAACGGTAACAAAAGAATTTTAAAAACAATCAAACAAGACCTTCAGCCACTTACGGAGGTCCGCCCAGTCCTTGTCTGGAAAACAAGCCTTTCCCTCCAATAGGATCAAAAAACGCCATTTGAAGCAACTGATGTTAAAAGTAATAAAACCGAATTAGCAGTATCAGAGCAATACTGGTTTATGGCTTCGGCACCTTTGCTTTCACGCCCCCTTGCCGTCAGTTACCTCCTGCATTACCGTTCAGCGTCTGATTCCTGTTCTAGACTCCGGAGCTCCCACAAATAACTTGAACAGAAAGGGACAAGGGCTCGCGAGCAGAGCCACGGCAGCGGGGAGGCAGGTGCAGAGCAAAGGTCCGCTGGGCTCCTCGCCGCCCAGGAGATACCGCCACCGGCCCTGCCAGGGAGGCCGAGAGCCCAGGCGGCACCCCTGAAGCATGTGGGCTGGGGACCCAAAGCACACAGGAGGCCACCCAGCACCCCAGGGCCCAGAACAGGCAGCACCACTTCCCCTCCTGCCCCGGGAAGGGCCATGCTGACAGGTCTGGCGCTGCAAGGGGTCAGGGTGCAGGGAAGCAGAAACCAGTAGAAGGCGATTGCAAAGTTCCAGCATGAGGCAACAGGGGCATCAGCGGGGTGGTGACTGGAAAACCATGAAGAGCTAGTTAACAGGATGTGGGGACCCAGAGAAGAATTCAAGGCTGACTCCCAAAACCTGTAGGCTGGTGACCTGGTTTCCCTGCTCCGACCTGACTGGCAGCCTGTCAACTTCAAGGCCAGCTGCTCCGAGCTGGGGGTGCAGACAGGAGCCCTCAGCCAGATGGGCTCTGGAGCCCACCGACCTTGAGCAGCAGCCTCACCAGGCACCTCCTCTTCACCCATCTCCTCCGGCTGACAGGCTGGCCCCTCGTCCTCACACGCCTATCAGGGCACATCAAGCCCAGGATTGCGGGGATACAGCTTAGACTGGAGCTGGCTATGGGCGAGGCTGGTCATGTCCGATACCTACCGAAGCCAGGGTGTAATTAGCACCGCTCAGCACAGGGCAGCTTTGCATACCACCCAAAGTCAACTGGCCCCACCTGTGGTACCTGCCACACTTCGGTGCCCCCTGGGGCCATATTCTGGCCGGGTGTCTGGGTCTCACCACCCCACCAGCGGCCCTCCCTGAACACCCCTTGGCCCCCGGCCCTGCAGCCACATGCTGTGTCTTTACTTCATGACAACCTCGCAGACTGCACTTGACCTCATTCTCCAGATGCAGAAACTAAGGCACCAAGAGCCTGAGCAAGGTCTGAGAGGTCACAACAATCGAAAGGCAAAGTCCACCTTCAAAGTCAAGCCAGGCCCTCAACTGGCATGCAGTCCCCACAGGCCTCACCAGCTTTACGCCACAGTGGTTCCTCCTTTTCCCAAAAGGGAGGGAGTCCGCAAAAGAGGGAACCCAGGGGGAAAACACACGCTTCTGCCCACATCTGCTACCATTTACTCGATGACGGGCCACCAAATCAGCAGCCTCGAAGGACCAGACGCTGACGGCCTGCGGGGAGGGGAGGGTGTCCCGGCCCAACGAAACGCCAGGCCCGCACGGCGCTGGAGCGGGCTGTTTCTAGGTTTGGCCTAATTTCTTCTACTTTTTCCAGCTCTTCCAAGTTGACGTTCACTCCGTAGCTTCGCGAAAGCAAGAGTTCTTTTACCAACTGATGCTCGTGACAGAAGAAAATCAATATTCTCACATCATTTTATCTTTGTCTTGTTAGCGTGCTATCTGAAAAGACTACACGTCAGCCAGGAGCGCGCAGTCTGGTAGGTACACACAAGCAAGACCATGCCCTCTGCACTCCGCAAGTGCAAAGCCACTCAGTGCCAAGCCACTGAGTCTCCACTCAGCCCCACGGAGCTTAAAAGGAGAAACCCACCACTGCAGCCACCAACAATCGCTCCCCAAATGCCCAGCAGCTCGGGGTCCCGAGAGCAGTGGCCTGGGGACCAGGCGAGGCAAACAGAACTGCACGCCCCGTGTGTCAGTGATCAAGCTGACAGACTGAGCTGGGGGGGAGCCGCAGCAGGTCCAGCCTTGGCCGCTGGCATCTGTGCAGCCAAGCCAGGCCTCAGGAAAACTTCCTGTTGGTGCAGCAGGGCCTAAAACAAGACCAGATTAGCACCTCTCCCAGGACTGAGGGCAGAGGCCTCTGCAAGGCCTGCACCGCCTGGAGTTCACCATGAGTAAACAAAGTGCCAAGCAAATTCATTCTAGGCCAAACCCAAACCACCACCACCTCCAAAGTCCTACTTGCCTCCCGACTTGAACTGGCTACTTTGGCCTCACAGGGAGCACGTGGTCCCAGCCCCAATGAAGTGCCAGTGTCTCCCCCGCCCCTTCTTTTCTCTGCACCCTTCGTTACTTTCCTAACTGCTCAGAGCAAGATTCATTTTTAAACAACTAATCCCAGCATTGCTGCTCTCCAGCACACATGCCAGGACTGCACAGAGTGTAGTCAAAAGCAAAGGCAATCCCAATAAGGTGGAGCAGGAGGAGAGCAAACCACCACTGACCTATTGATAGGAATAACCCACCAAACCAGTCTCCCAGGCTCCTTCGAAACCACCCTGCCCAGGAGGGGCGGGCAGGATGCTCCTCGCTGACAAAGCCTTGCCTTCCTCAAGGTGATCTGAATTCAGACAGGTGATTCTACTGGGATAAAGGCAAACACCAACAGGCACAAAGCCCTACCAAGGTGAGGGAGGCCAAGGCTGATAGTCATTAAATCCCACCCTTCTGACTTTTTGGTCACAAAAATTCTTTTCTTCTTCCTGATCCTAAACCACAATATGTAAACCCAGAGCCACATGTTAGGACTGGGAAGGACAGGAAAGGCTGAAAGAGGGTGCCTAAGACACATGCAGCCTTTCACACACCTGTGGATGCCCCAGAAAGACAAGGCACCTCTGGATACTGAACCCCTAGGACAGAGCCCCACTCAACAGAAACAAATGAGTTTAAGTTTAAGGCCTCATCATCAGTAACGGGAAGTGTGCCATCTGGTTTGAGATACTGGTACAATCAGTGATTTAGTTAGGGCTTACCTCCCAATACTAACTCCACGAGAAAAGAAAAGTCTTGACAGCGCGCACAGAGTTCTGATAATTCTCCCCCTTGCTGTCTCTTCTCCACAGTTTCTATTCTTAGAAAAGCCCTCGAAACCTGTGGACATGGCTCTCCAATGTCATGGTCCTGTCTCAGAATATGATCGAGTGATGTCCATGTTCGTTACTTCTCACTGGTGTTGAGAAGGTGGGAAATGGCACTCTTTACTGGACTTTTGTCTTCCCTGGGTGATGTCTGTTGTGTGGCATAAAAGGCATACAGAAAATTCTCTCACCCATGCATTCCCTTGCAGCCAGCTGGTTTAATCACACCTGCCAGACCCTGCGAAGCAACTGCCATGCTGGGGCCAAGTGAAATAGCCTGGCCCCGGTGAGGACTCTCCTGCCCGCCCCCCATTTACTGCCACACTAAGGACCACCGGTAAGTGCTTTCTGCAGACATCTCCACTTTGCCTTCCGCAAGCTGGCAAGTCGTTTTTTCAGTGAACATCCAATTATTGGCAGTGAGTTATCCACAGGGGAATACCAGTTAAGGGTAAGCGTTCCCAGCAACCTGCGTGCAGTGCCCTGCACATGCAGCCACCTTACTGGACAGAGGATGCTTTACCTGAGCTTCCTCAGCCTCGCTATTCATTTATGCAACCCCTGACCTCTCACCAAAAGCAAAACAAGAACAAAGCATTCAATGCCCCATTCATTCGGGTGCCCCTGTACCACCCTGCCAGGCTAACCCCTCCACTAGGGAACCAAATTATCTTCAAGGCTCCTCTGACCGCCCTTTGAAGTACTCCACGAGAAACACACACTGCTTCAGAATGGCCACCTCTGCGCGAGCCAGAAGAGGAGGACACTTTCCCTTACAAGTCCTTTAGCGCCAACGCTCCGCGACCAGCCCTGACATCTCCGGCACGGTGGCCTGGAAAACTGCCGTCCGTCACCTGGGCCGCAAATGAAGTTCCCCCTGGAGTCAGACTGACCGGGCTGGGGGCAGCCAGGGGTGGCGAGGCTCCCCGGAGTTTCCAACACCCACCTGGCCGGGGGCGGACGGCTCCACAGACCGCCGGGGACCTCGTCCCCCCGCACAGGTAACTCCGCCACGAAGCGCGCCCGGCTCCCGGCGCTGGGCCGCTCCTCGCAGGTGTTTCCCCACGAAGCCCGGTGGGGCTCGGAAGCGCGGTGAGAAGGCGATCGGGGGCGCTCCCCGGCCCGCGGGGCCCTCCGGCGGACCTGCCGCCGCCAGGCCCGGCCCGGAGACGCCGAGAGGGGGACGGTCCCGGGGCCGGCTCCGGCCCCCGCCGCGTCGGGCCGCCCGCTCGCCCACGGCGGGCTCCGGGCGCTTTGTGCCCGGGCGGCCGAGCGCCCCCCGCCCGCGGGGCCCCGCATGACGGTGCAGCCGGCCCGGGCCGGGGCCGGGCGGCCAGACGGAGGCCCGGCGGGCGCCCGGGGCCTGCTTAAAGATGGCGAGCCCCTCGCGTGGCGCCCGCGGCTCCCCCGGCCACAATGAAAGGCGCCCCTGGCCCGCCGCGGCCCTCACCTTCCATCTCCATGTCCTCGGGCTCGCTCAGCTGCTGCTCGCCCGCTTTCTGCTGCTGCTGCTGCTGCTGCTGCTGCTGCTGGTGGTTCATGTCGGCCGCGGCCTGGGCCTCGCCGGCGGCCGGGGGCCGGGGTTGCGGGCGGGCGGCGGCGGCGAGCCGGGGCGGCGGCGGCGGCGGCGGCGGCGGCGGGGCGGCCTCCTCCTCCTCCTCCCGCGCGTCGTCGGCGGCGGCGGCCCCGGGGCGGCCCGCGGCGGGCGGCGGCGGCGGCGGCAGGGAGACGCGCACGTACTTGCTCGCGATTCGCCCAATCTCGGCGCCGAGGCGGGCGGGCGGCCGGCGGGCCGGGCCGGGCGGCCTCGTCGCGGGCGACGGCCGCCGCCGCCGCCGCCGCGGGGCCCGCCTCCCGCCGCCGGGGCCGGGGCCGGGGCCGCGGGGCCGCGGGCCGGCCGGGGGCGGAGGGCGGCCGGGCGGGGGCCGCGGCGTCAGCCCCGCCTCGGGCCGGGTGCGGCGGGCGGGCGGCCGCGGAGGGCCGGCGGGGCCGGGGGCCGGCGGGCGCGGCGGCGGCGCGGGCGGGCGACGGGCCGGCCGCGCTCGGGGCGCTGCGGCCTCCGCCTCCTCAGCGGCGGCGTCGGGGCTCCGGCAGCGGACGCGGCGCCCGGCGGCTCGGCTCGGCTCGCTCTCAAAATGGCGGCGGCGTGAAATGTCACATCCGCATGGGGGGCCCGAGAGCGAGCGAGCGAGCGAGCGAGCAGAGCGGGCGGGCGGCGGGCGGCGGCGCAGGAGCGGCGGGCGCCAGGCGGAGGGCGGAGCGGGAGGGCGGAGCGGCGGAGGCGGAGGCGGAGCAGGCAGGGCCCGCCCGCCGCCTGGGCCCGCCCGCCGCGGCCCGCGCCCGCCGCCCCGCGCCCCGCGCCCCCGCCGGCCCGCCGCCCGCCCCGCCCCCGCCCGGACGGGGTCGCCCAGAGGGTCCCCGGGGCGCGCCGGGCCTCGCCGGCCGAACGACCTTGGGCGAGTCGCTGCTCTCGCCGCGGGCGCCGTCGGGCGGGCCCGCCCGGCGCGGGGGTCGGCGCGGGGCCGCCGCGGCCGTTTCCAGGCTTCCTCGGCGCCCCCCTGCACCCGTCCGTCTCTGCCCCGGACGCTGCGCGAGCGAGCAGCTTTGGGGCCCCTGTTCCAGCCCGGCTCGTCGACTCCCGCCAACCACCGGCTCTCCCTCGGGTGCCTCCTTTCCCCTCCCCTCAGCCCGGGCTGGCGGCATCTCTCGCCCAGGCCCCCCGGAGCCCCGCGGACGCTCGGCGACTGTCTCTTGCTCGGCCGCCTCTCGGCCTTCGTGTTCACCGAGGCGGTGGGGTGAGTGAGACGACCTGGAAGGCACGTCCACCCCTCCACGCCTGTGCATCTGAAGGGCCGTCTCAAGGGGGCCCCCCAAAGGGCCAGGCCTTGGGATTGCTGTCCCACGCCGTCACCTTCCCCGCTTTCCCCTTCAGTTTATTTACTGCCCACCTCCCACCGCCCAAAGAGTTTCTTCTTCTCGGTGGCGCCCCAGACGCCTGGGGCAGAGCCGTCCCCCCTAAATACTGGTTGAGCGAATGTGCGACCCAAGAAGCCCTCCCGAGCGCTTCCTACACTGGAAGTTTTCCCACCAGTCCGCCAAGAAGGCAGGAATTCCTTCTTCAGGAAACCATCCCAGCCGGGGTAGGGGGTGGGGGGGTCACCCCCAGAGAGGTGTTGTTATTCACACGCGTTCTCACAAATGCTAATGAACACTTCTCAGATGCAAAGGACTCCTTCTCTTAAGCCCCAGAAAGTCTGGGGGAGGGCAGGCTGGGCCAATTCTGGCCTGGCCAGGGTGCAGGGTGTCAGGGGGTGATTACCTGCCTATCGGGGTTCCACCCTGGCCAACCTTATCTTCAAGGCTACATTCAGAACCAACCCGGGAGTTAGGAGGAAAACGGATGCCCGCTGCTGGTGAGTGCAGTGCCTTAGACCCATAAGCATGAAATACTATTTGGCAATTAAAAAGAATGAGGCCCAGAGGTCCACCACCACGCAGACAAGCCTTGAACGCTCTGTGCTGAGTGAAAGAGCCACACACAAAAGACCCTGGCCACTCCATTCCCACGACATGTCCAGAGCAGGCGAATCACTCTACAGAGACAGAAAGTAGATGAGGGACTTGGGGTGAAGGGGTGAGGAGTGACCGCTAGCCGGTCCAGGATTTCTTTGGGGATGTGATGAACATACCCTATAGTTTGACTTGGCGGATGGGTAGCCAACTCTGAACATACTAAGCGCCCTGAATTGTACACTTGTACCGTACATGAATGACATCTCAGTAAAACTTACTTTTTTTAAAAGGGTATCTTGCAAGGAACAAGAGTAAGTGAGGAAGACCAGAGTGGACTGTAAGCTGGCCATGGTCTCAACTGGAGTGGGCGAGGAGTGTGGGCAGGTCCAAGGGGCTGGACTTGGTGGAAAGAGGAGTGAAGCACCCCAGAATTTTGACGGGACCAACTAACTAGATGAGGACGGTGCTGGGTCACTGACATGGAGAGGTCTGGGGCGGCATGCGGGGCCGTGGTTGGAGGTCTTGTGTGAGGTGCTGCCCAGGCACCCACAGGGAGCTGGCAGGAGTTAGTTGAACGAGGCTCCCCATGGAGTCCGTGGCGTCTGGCCTACAGGTGGAGACGTGAGACTGGACAAGACCAATAATAACAGCACGGATGGGGCTGTCTTCTGAGGTTGATACCACGAGCCAGCAACCCAGGAGACACTCCCATAGGCCCCCCCCAAATGCCATGTCCCCATTTTCCTGCAGCATCAGTGAAGTACTTCTTCCCCCTTGCCCTTATCTTTCACTGGGGGGCAGAGAGTAAGTGAGATTTCATTTCCAGGCCTCCGTGGCTGCAGAATACTTTGAGGCCAACCAAGAAAGCTGAGACTCAGTGACTGCAGAGGGCTCGGCTGGCCTGTTTACTTCTTCCCCTGGTAGAATTATATCTGCATGAGCTAGGAAGCCCATTTGCACGGAGAAGGAAGGGGTGTGTGTGGAAGAACTAAGAACTCCGCAGAGGCAGAGAATCAGCTGAGTAATGCCTGCTTCCTGGGAGGTTTAACGCCAAGATGCCTTCAAAGGACCAGGAGCGCCGAAGCGGGAGAGGACTTAGGCAGGGTTTCTGATCATGGCCAACTTTTAAAAAAATTTCGTAACCCCTAACCTAGTTCAAAACCTGGGGACCTAGGAAGAGACAGAAAACCGGGGAGACAGGAACCACGGGAGAAGCTGACTTGTCATTAGGTAGTCAGCAAGTGCAGGGAGGGGCCACCCTATCATTACTCTCTGAGCAAAACATACTTTTGCTGCTGCTGGGACCCGTGCCATGACTTGGCATAAACAGGGTGGTTTTTCTTCTTAAGAACCAAAATATTTATCTACCTGGGAGCTATGTTGGTTAGGGTCTAAAATAATTTAATGGAAATGCCAGAGAATTAATGTGAACAACAGGCTTTTCTCCCCCTCTTGTAGGACAATGAAATTCTTAGCAAGCCCATGACTCAAAAGATCCCCCCAACTATGGAGTTGATGAGGAGGACTGGGGCTTAGAGGACACAGGCAGTTGGCCAGGGTGATGCAAGTGGGAGCAGTTTGGGAGGGTGGGGGGCTTTTGGATCCAGAACCAGATGATTGGGGGGGGAGGGTCAGTGGCAAACTTGAACTTGGGAAGTTGACTTAACTCCTTCGAACTCAAGAATCTTATCAGGGAAATGGGGAGGATCTATCTTTTCTACCTAACAGGGCTGTTGGAAATTTTAAAAAATTGATCCAATGTTATTCAGACACCGCCCAGAGGTTGGGGGATGGTGATTAAGGTCAAGGGTGGAATGAACTGAGGCCACAGCCCCCACCTGCCACCCTTTCACACAAAACTGTTCATGGGCTGTTGCCTTCTGTTTGGTAGGGACGAGGCAGCCTGAGGGGAAATGACCAGGGTTGCTCATTAAAACAGTCACTTGGGCAGCCCTTTTCAGGTTAGTCTGTGAAAGGAAGCAGGTGGGGTGCCTGTGTTCCATCAGGGCTGGGCTCTGCTCTGATCAGGGACTGCCCACCGCTGGCCAGGTGCGTGCGTGGATGCTGGGACCTTGCTTATTAAAAAAGATAATAAGAGGGGCTTATAAAGATGCTTTGCTAGAATCACCAGTTTCAAAATTGGTTGTCTCCAATTTTAAAAATAAGGATGCGGGGCCTCCCTGGTGGCGCAGTGGGTTAAGCAACGCACTATGAGGCAAACCGCAGACACTGCATCACAAGTTTGATCCCTGCTGCCAGCCAGGGAGGGAACCCACACGGCGCGGCAGACCTCTCCTGCTGTGCCCGCTGCTCCCCTCAGCAGTGTACTTCCGTTGATCTGCCTGTTCTGCTCCCCGCTCTCTGTGGTGAATCCTCTCACCCCCCACACCTCTGGCCTGTACCCCAGTGCTTGTATGCATAAATAAATAAATCTTTAAAAAAAAAATAAGGATGCGATATGAGAGGTGGTGAGGACGCAGGCAACCGGCAGACACTTTTTTAAATTATTTTTCATTTCTAGGAGAATTGGTGAAACCATTACCCACGCCTCTTGGTTGCACCCTCTTGAAAGGGTAAGGATATAGGACAATGGGATAGTTTCAATTATGTGATTTTTTAAAAAAGGGTTTTTAAGTGCCCTTTTAAGTAGCATTTACTATGTGTGAGCCAAGCACGGATTACAGCCCTATGAGGGACAGGTCTGTTATCCCCATTTTCAGATGAGGTCACTGAGACGCAGTTCCCAGGTGACCTGACTGCTCCAGGTCACACAGGTAGTAAAACAGAGCCCAAATTTGAACAGAGGAAGTCTGACTCCGAATGGAAAAATACTAGCAAGAGGCTTACTTTGTGTCCCGCATGTGAAATGCCCCTCCCCTAGTTCAAAGCATGAACTCGGATCCCATCCCTTCACAGCTGTGTTTACACTATCTTCTCTTCCACCTTGGCTGGGAAACAGCTACCAGCACCTTTCTGCAGAACTGCTCTTTAAATCTTGCGAAGCCTTCAGGAACCATCCTTTGCCTCTAGACAACCAGGCTGCACCTTCTTTTCCGCCAACCAGCATCAGCCTGTGTACGTCGTGTGTACAGACTGCACACATCCTGTACAGCACCTTCTGAGCACACTCCTGACTCAAATAAGAAGGGCCAGGCAGGGTGCTCCTCGTATCTTCCTGCAGCCTCATAACCAGGAAGGGTAATAGTGCTGGTTCGTGTTTCTTGGTATTTTCCTCTCGCCAGGCATTTGGCAAGGGCTCCCCGTAGGCTCGTTCACTCAGTCCTCTCGGCAGCCCTGTGACCTGAAGCTGTCAGGCACCTCTCCTTGTAGGTGAAGAAGTCACAGAGAAGGCCGCTGCTCAGGGTCTCCGGTAATACACAGCAAGGGTTTCTTACTAAGTTACAGGTAGAATTAGCACACTCCAAAGTGTAGAGCACAGAGAACCCTGAAATCAGGGTCTCAAAGAGAATTTGTGCACGAATGTGCCCATATTCACAGCAGTGCTGTTCATAAGTAGAGACAACTCAAACGCCCATAAGTAATGGGGAAACAAAACCCACGCTGTGTATCCATATGTTTGGAATATTATTCAGCTGTTAAAAAGAATGGAGGAACTGACACTGCAAGGCAGCTGAAGATTGCCTCAGAATCTCCTGCTAAGTGAAAAAAGCCAGACAGGAAATGTCATCTACCGCATGTGAGAATGCCCATGTAAATGAAATATTTAGAGTGACCAAATCCATGGAAACAGAAAACACATTTGTCTGGGCAAAGGGGTAGGAGCAGTGGCTGCTGAATGAATACAGGGTTTCCTTTGGGGTGATGAACATGTTCTAGAAATAGGTAGTGGTGAGGTTTGCATAATTTGGTAAATGTAGGTAGTGTCACCAATAGTCGATTTTATCTTACATGTATTTCCCTACAATTTTAACAAACAAGGTGAAAATTTGAACTAGGGTATATGTATCTCAAGCCATAGCCTCTCTAACCACTGCGCCAAGCTTTACAGTCTGGTAGAAAGCATTATTATGCTCATTCTACAAAGCAGGAAACTGAGGCACAGGTCGGCACTGGTGAAAATGGGATTCAAGCTTAGCTGTGCCCAAAATACCTCCAGCATTGCCACTGAGTTATTCAATGACTCAATTTCCTTTTATATTAATAACTCTAAAAATAAACTGCTGACCTGGAAAATTAAATTGTTCTCAAAGACATTTGAAAAGGAAGGTTGAGAATATCCATGTGTTCAAAGTAGCAGCCATTTAATAGTTCCAAACCACACACACACACCCCATTCATTCATTCATTCATTCAGCACGTGGGCTGAGCACCTCTCCCAGCCCCACGCGCAAGTAAGCACTGGAGACGGTGCGGTGCCATCACGACAAAGGGAAATGTGTTTGCAAGCAGTCGGGCAGCTCCCCTGTCCGTGTGCTGTCCCTCATCCTTCCCATGGAAATGCCCTTTCTGGGGTCCCTCACATACGGGCCACAGGCACCTTCCTGGGCTCTGCGTACAGGGAGTGCCCTGCCGAAGCTCTTGATCAGGAAACTCAACTGAATCGACAAAAGACACTGGCAACAGCTCCAGCGCGTGTGCGTGGAGTTCAGTGATTGTTGCAAATGACAACTGGGTTGTGTTTGTTTGTTTGTTTTTGTGGGTTTTTTGGTAGCTAGATTTTGTCTGCCAGAAGGGAATTCTGGGAATTTAAATTAATTTAAATAATGGCAGTTTAATATTGGAGTTAATAGGACAAAAGTCTGTCTCACCTTCTAAGGGCAACAAACAAGATTGCTCCTTGGGGTTCAAAGTATGGGTGTAGAGTGGGAACATTTATTGAGCACTTACTATGTGCGAAGCACCTTGGGATTGTTTTATCTGGCTTTTAGAAAAATAATCCCAAATCTTCAAAGACTTTATCTTTAATGAAGACTTGATAACCGGGCCTCCCTGGTGGCACAGTGGGTTGACCGCACTGTGAAGCATCCACTGCACAGCAGCAGGAGTTCGATCCCCGGCCAGGGAGGGGACCCACAGGGCACAGCAGACCTCCCCTGCCTCGCCCGCTGCTCCCTTCAGCAGTGTGTTTCAGTAGATCTGCCTGTTCTGCTCCCCACTCTGTCTCTGGTGGCTCCTCTCACCTCCCACAACTCTGGCCTGCACCCCAGCTCTCGTATGCATAAATAAATAAATCTTTTTTTTTAAAGGACTTGATAAACATCGTTATTTTTCAGAAGGTAATTTTTGCTCACAAACACTCCATGTTCCTCTCTGCCTTATCTACCGTAGCAGAGCCCAGGAAACTAAGGCCTGTTAGAATGTATCTACACTGTGAGTGAGCCTTTTCAGTCTCTAAAAGATAATATTTTTAAATGACCAAGATCAATATATTTTAGTACTTGGTGTTATTTAGATATCTTTTCTTACAAGAGAAACTGATTGTAATGTTTTAATGCAATGTTGTGTTCATTAAAAATGACAATAAAAAGTAAAAATTAAACTAAAAAACATAATTGAAGCCGTAAAAAGACCCAATTAGCGGAGTCTTCCTTTTGCCACTTTGTGTTTTTCACTTATTTACTCAGAGATTAATTCTTCTATTGAACTAATAAAGAAAATGAAAGCAGGCAGAGATAAGTGCAACTAAGTACAGAATTAAATTCTGAGTCAACTGTATCTAAGAGTAGAAATTCAAGGAGAGAGAATCCGACATGCAAGTAATAAACAGCATCTTTGTGAGGCCCAGCTCCAGATTTACTAGGTCAGGTTTAAAGGGAACTGCCCTTGTTCCTGAGTGTGACTGTCGCCCTGGAGTACTTTCCGTCAAATAATACGTCAAACACTTGAGAACACCTAACAAGCTGGTCATTTTCCTGTACGTTCGTGTTAGGCCATCTCTACTATTTTTCACCAGCACATTTTTGTATTCTATGCAAGGCCCTGAGGTGGGAAGTGGGTTTGCCTTTTTCTGTTTCACCATAAATTATGATAATTACCCTGAGCCAAGGACTCAGATTTATTAGTAGCACCTCACCCGCAGGCACACAGGAACCCAAATCTGATCCCCTCTGGCTCCCAAGGACTGCTCTGCACAGGAACCTGTTCACAGTAGCTTCCCGCGGAATGGGAACAAGAGTTTCACAGGAACACAGCACTCTCCTGTGTTTAGGGTTATGTGTGGCTGCGTTCAACCTACAGACGCAGAGCCAAGTACTGTTTTCCCCACTCTCTGAAAGAAGAAAATTCCTACAGGATATGTTTTGGTAGGATCTGGGGATGCTCAAAGTTTTTCCAGAAATTAATGGTAATAGTGTTCCCAGCCCCCGGGCCCCCAATAACCTATCCAATCATGCCATACTGTGAAACATAATACATCCTGTGTTGGAATAGTATTCAGCCATTAAAAGGAATTACACATGCTACAGTGTGGACAAAGCTCAAAAACATGCTGCTACGTGAAATAAATAAGACACAAAAAGCACTCACTCAGGGCCGCCCCAGTGGTGCAGTGGATTAAGCAACACATTATGAAGCAAACCACAGCCACTGCAGCATGAGTTCGATCCCTGCCACCGGCCAAGGAGGAGACCCACATGGTGCGGCAGACCTCTCCTGCTGTGCCCGCTGCTCCCCTCAGCAATGTGCTTCCGTTGATCTGCCTGTTCTGCATCCTGCTCTGTCTGGTGGATTCTCTCACCACCCCACACCTCTGGCCTGTACCCCAGTCTTGTATGCATAAATAAATTTAAAAAAAAAAGCACTCACTCATTATGTGAGGCCATGTGTATGAGGTGCCCAACACACAAATCCAGAGACTGTGAAATTCACGGTCAGCAGAGGCTGCAGGGCTGCCTGTTCCCGGGGCCTGGGGTGGGGCAGTGGGGGGATGAGGACCTTTAAAACTGACAACGACCGCTGGCTGCACAAACGTCTACACTACAAACCACTGAACCGATCACATGTTCACGACAGAGTTGTGTGGTATGTAAATGATATCTCAATAAAGCTGTTATTTCCAGAGAAACAGATTTCAACACTGCCAGCCTGCACACCACTCCACACAGCCCTTCCAAAGGCTGCCCTTTCACCCAGACAGGCCTGTGGATATTTCAAACCCACATCAAAGAATTCCTTAATTAATACTGGGCCACCGGATTCCCCCCTGCAGCTGACCTTTTGCCTGGAGGACTGCTGACCGCTCTCTTACACTCTCTGTGCTTTTCACATCAACCCAGGTTGCGTTCCAGGCTCTGGGCGTGTTCCTGAAGACAGAAGCACTGAAAGCTATTGATGCAGACTGTCCTTGACCCCAGAGGGCGGGTGTTTCTGTTCAGCTCTCAGGGGACAGAGGGGGCCTGCAGAAGCAGGGCCCACCAGGTAGCTGCAGGATCCTTGTGTGAAGGGGGTGTACGGAATTTGAATGATCTCACTTAAAGGCACAAAGTGTGAGACTCCAACCCCAAGTTTTTCCTGCCCTGAGTCACATTTTCACTGAAGACGACAATCCCATGTCTTTCTGTTAGGACAGATTCACAGCCAGAGCGCTGGTAAGTGATGGAGCAGGGTGCTGATCCTTCTCAAGCTCCAAAGCTGCACCGCCCGCCCCAAGGTGTGAGCTGACCGTTAAGTGGGTAAAATAGAGGGGACGCCGCTGGGCCTAAAAAGTGTTGATAGAACTCCTCTCAGAGGGCCAGGTTATGCCTTTTTAAAACTATTTGGCCTAGATGGTATCATTAAAACATTACATTTGTTTTTAAAAAAAAAAGCCAAAGTCTGGGGGCCTAGTGGTGCAAGGGCTAAAATCTCAGAACTATCAAGCTATCACCAGCCACTGCAACACAAGTTCGATCCCTGGCCAGGGAGGGGACCCACATGGCGCAGCAGACCTCTCCTGCTTCCCTGCTGCTCCCCTCAGCAGTGTCTCTCAGTAGATCCCCACTCTACTCCTGTCCTGCTTCCTGCTCTGTCTCTGGGGAATCCTCAACCCCACACCTCTGGCCTGTGCCCATTTTTGTATGCATAAATAAAAATAAATCTTTTTTTAAAAAAGCCAAAAACTTAATTAATGATAATAACTTTAAAGATGCCCAAACAGCTAGAACAGCTGGAACAGCTGAACCAGAACCCCTGACTTCTATCAAATCCGTTTGTTCCAATTTGGTTTGCCTTTTTTTTTTTAAGGTTTATTTGTGCATACAAGAGCCAGGGTATAGGCCAGAGGTGTGAGGAATGAGAGGATTCACCAGAGACAGTGGGGAGCAGAATAGGCAGATCAACTGAAATACACTGCTGAGGGGAGCAGGGGCAAGGCAGGAGAGGTCTGCTGCGCCATGTGGGTCCCTTCCCTGGCCGGGGATTGAACTTGTGCTGCAGCGGCTGTGGAAGCCCCACGGTGGAGGGCTCAACCCCTTGCACAACCAGGAAGATCCCCGATTTGGTTTGCTTTTGAGACACCTGCGTGTGCGAGGGGCAGGAGCCTTCAGGCCCAAACCCTCACTGCTCAGAGTCTGCTTCTGCACGTGGTGAGCTGAAGGCGACTCGTGCTCCACACCCCTGCAGAGCTGGCCAGGCTCAGGCGGGAAGAAGCAGGCGGGGCATATGCCAGCATGTGAGCCTCATTTGTTTCATCTACTTCCCGTTTTTGTGTTGCCCAGGAACCAATTTTCACATTTTTCTCATTGTTAAAAAAAATCACACTCCAAGTGTGGAAGGACATTGTGGAACAGCTACCTTGGGTTCCAGGGCTTTCTGGAAACCTCGGACTCGGCCTTCTGGCCACCTGCCGGCAACTGCACTTTGTGGCACAATTGTGGCCTCCCTGGGGGTGGCAGCTTCCGATAAGTTCACCATGACCGAGCCAAGAAAGCATGTGCAGACCTCACAGACATGAGTGTGCAGAGTCACACTGCGGATAAGAGACAACCCAGAGTCAGGGTGGGACTGGTCTTTGCACGGGAGGTTTTGAGGAGATGAGGAAGGCCAGCATCTCGGCATGCAAAGTGACCTTGCAACAGCGGTTTCTTCAGCTTGACTCGCAAGGGGATTGTCGCTGACTGTGTCCCTGAGCCAGGAAAGATGAATATTTAGTGCCGTCTGGCTCCAAGGCTTATTTGCTGTGCGACTTTGGACAAGTTGCAAACTTCTCCATAAAAGACTAACTTCCATGTGCCACACGTATTAATAAAGGGATAGAGGATACTACTGGTAAAACAGCACATGTAAGTTCCAGTTATTATTCACCCCTCCTTACCGTGTTCCTATATACACAACAAGCTTTTCAAAACATCCTCTCTGGCTAAGCTACTAGAATTATTTGTACCTATGCCTTTTCTTCTCTATTTTTAAAACATTAACCCAACAAGTGACAAAAAAAGAAAAATACCCCTAACACAGCCAGTGGAGAGATTCATAGTGGGCACAGAACACTTTTAAATCAAGACAAACTGAGTTTATCATTGTTGATCTGGCCAGAAAGCAGGTAGCGAACCAATGCAAAGGTGCTCCATTTATGGGCCTCCCTGGTGGCACAGTGGGTTAAGCAACGCACTGTGAAGCAAACCGCAGCCACTGCAGCACGAGTTCGATCCCTGCTGCCGGCCAGGGAGGGG